>VXAV01011913.1:446080-456294 GCA_013399715.1 Alectura lathami
TTCAGGAAAGACTCATTTGGACAACTTGGTAGCTTGTGTTCTGGAGGTCACTGACAGACTGCACTGAACGTGCAGCTATGTGGAGAGACCGCACTTCTGCCTGCCAAAAACCTTGCAGTTCCTGGGAATAGCTGTGGTGTACCTGTGTTGTGGTCGTGCCCTCTGGCACATGGTACTGAGGTCTGACCTTCACAGAAAATTCTTATTCAGGTCTGTCAGATGGACTCTGTTTACTGCCCACAAGCTTTGGGCAGGACTCTAACTTTTGACCTTCACGAGGCAGGTGGAAAAGGAAGGTGCTGTAATTAACGTAGCAAAAAGAGTGCACAGCCAGCAAAACCAATCGATAGCATACTTTTTTAATGTTCTGTTACAAATATGAGCTACGTACCTTTTCCCCAGGAGACAACGAACATGTTAAAAACAATATGGGATGAATACATACTGCATACTGATGAGGGAAACAATCAATTTCCCTCAGAATACCTTTTATGGACTTTTAACTATCACACATACACCTTTACAAAGGTCCGCTTTCCATCTTTGAGAGCCTGCAATGCCGTTAACTAATGTTTATTTAATTTTGCTGTTCTAGACTTTTTTCTCCTCAGGTTCTAAGTTATTTTTCCTCCTTTTAAGTATGAGAGTCCTGAGTCCCAAATTAATTTTTTCTACTCATGCCAATAGATATATAAGGATCAGCCCTTATGTTTTATTTTAACGAGCATTCAGATGATACTCCCTTTGTCTACTGCAGAGACTGTAACCCTTCCAGACTCTGCTTTTCAGAAGAGGTAGTTTGAATTTGAATCATATATACTACCTGCTGTGCTTAGTGCATCTCCACAGCTAATGACTGCTATTTTTGCCCAACTGCTTTCTGCCTGTGTACTATGTGGAAAGTGCTGCAGAGTGATTTTAAATATTTAAAGAAGCAGGATGACAGCATATCATTTAATAAAATTGTTATATCTACTGCATTTCCATTGCATCTGAAAGCTGGCAAACATTGTTGCATCTTGTTTTTAAATAAAATATGCTGCTAACAGATAAACTTCTACCTGCAAGTGAATATGAGTAAGTTTTGGGTAACCCCATCCCAACCCAAGGTTAAAGTTAATGCAGTAGACATAAGGAGCGCTGAGCAGCAGGGAGGAAAGTAGGGAAAAGGTAAGTGGCAATGAGGAGAAAACATTAAAATACAGTGTGTGAGACAGAAGGAAATGAGAGGTAGTAGGAAACTAGATGTATAAATTGGGGAGTGGTTATGTAATGAAAGGATTAGCTTGCACTGGAAAGAAGTCTGAGATCAGAAATCAAAATAAAACAGTGAGATCAAACAGAAAGATGCTGAGGGAACAGGAGAGTGTGGAAATACTAGGCAATGAAATAGGGAAGACATCATAGAAAAAGGAAGCTTCAGCAGACAGCTAATAATGGAGAGGAGAAAATAGAAAGTAGAATTACAAGTAAAATAACAAATGCAGAGAAAGAAATTGCCAAGTGGGAGGGAGGAACTGAGGGGAGAACAGTCTGTTCATCCCTAGGGAAAAGGACAAATTCTGCCACAGCTGTCTCTAATGGTGGCAGCAATGACAGAAGCTGTTAATAGGGAAGATGAGCACAGGGATTACTTACCTCTTTTTTTTTTTTTTTTTTTTTTTTTTTTAAACATGGTATATGCCTGCTATGACTTCATGTAAACCATTTCATACCGGTGGTGACCTTTGTATTACTCTCTTTTCCATATTTCTAAACCCCTAAATTTTAGGTTAATATTTTTGTATTCTCAGGCAGCATTATGTGTTGATGTTTTAATCATTCTCCTTAAGAAATAATGATGCCCTTCTGCAGTAACCTGGTCTTCATCTAGCCCAGACCAAAGGCCATTCTAATGACAATTTTCACAAACAGGCTTTATGTCATGGACAAGGAAGAATCGGACAGTCTAGGCTGCTGAACTGAAGCAGCTGCCACTTTGTCATACATTGGATGGGAGTGTCCTTCAGTTATTTTAATTTCCAGGGAAAGAGCTCTGCACGCAGGAAGGCTCTTTTAGGTTCAGCTCCTCCTGCTGCTTTTCTTCAGCAAGCATTTCCCTCTGGACTCTCTGCTTTGCAACCAGCCCTAAGGAGCTGGGCATGATCCTTGGCTTTTTGTCTGTTCAGTAGATCTTCTACTCAGCAGGACCATGTATTTACCTGAACCCTTAAAGAGATCATATGCCATTTATATGCCTGTTCTCATCACATCCAGGAACAAAATTTACATTCTGGACTGCATGGGAGAATATCACACTGCAATAATTTTTAGGCCACTTTAAACTCCGCCAAAATAAGGAACATTTTGGTAATGCTAATTACAGCTAAGTCTTCCACTCATTGTTCCCTGCACAGATCCTAGATTGCTGCCTGAAAGATGCAAATGAGTCCCTGGCAGCCACCATGCGCTGAGCACATATTCCTCAGATGTCCAAGATGCTTCACGTAGATCCACAGTAAAAGGAATCTCAGAATAGGTATCTGGCTTCGGGGGTTTCCATTTTTCTGCACCAGGCTTTAGAATAGAGCAGGTGGAAGAAACAGCTGGAAACATTCTGGAGTGTCTTTAAGAAACAATTGCACCACGCACAGCTGCATAGACCCTCTCTGGCTGCTAAATTCCTTTCACTTTAAGTTTAGATAAAGGATTAGCAGCTGCCTAATAAGCAGGACAACTGCAACAGCTGAGGAGACTTTCATCTCTTGCAAGCAAATCCTAACAGTCTGTTCCTTGGATAAAGACTCACTATAAATCACTTCTAGTGCTAGAACTAGACACGTGGATTATGTCCGAGATCTGCAATTACTTTCTGAGTACTATTTAGCATTTGCAGAGCATACGTATGCTGAAACCTCTCCTTTCTGATGTTGGTTTGCAAATTGTAGTCCCGGCTTTGTTAGCACTCTGTTGGAATATGCTAATGCCTTGATTAAGGAGCTTCAGGATTCTGCTGCTGATGGTCTGTGGGTTGCTTGAAATCTCACCAGTAGGAAAGGCCAGGCTGGAGCTGAACTGTGCCTCTTCACAGGTCTTTAAATTGAGTGCCAGTAAAATTCCTCACTGGTTTCAGAATCATGCGAAGGATTTAGTTAAATATGCTTTGTACCAACTGAAACTTTTTTTTTTTTTTTTTTTTTTTTTTTTTTCCCACAGAGCTTTTACTATCACTTTCACCAGATATTTATATTCCGGTTGAATTTAATGCCTCGGTGTGGATCAGGTCCTATAAAGAGCTACTTCTTGCTTTTAAATTCAGGCAAAGATATGCAGGAAGAGTAGCAGCTTTGCTCTCAAGGTGTTACATGCCCTGGAACAATCAATGTGATTTTAAGTCATCAAATGGCAGGGACTGCAGGGCTGCACAGCTCCCCATGTGCATTGCTGCGGCCACTCCGTGCTCACAGAGGCCACGGGGCTGTTTGGCAAGCCCTAGTATAGCACTGCTGGGGAAGAAGAGGATCCCAGCTGCCTGCCATGTACATCACTGTCAGCATGGAGTGGCTTTCTGGGAGATATCTGATAATGTTAGGCATAACAGAAGGGTCAGGCCTGTAGTTTGCAGTAAGAAGTTTGCCATCATAATAAAACCTAGGAGTCAAAGTGGGTATTTTCAACCATTCAATTCAGCCATGCTGAAATTGAATCATAAACATATCATGTGCTGCTGTAACAATGCTGACAGTACTTATAGGAATAGGTTACTTTGCCTTACGTCCATGTGTATATGTGGACATATGTGTAAATGTACAATCTAGAAAATAGACTTTCATGAGCATAGTTACTTAGCAATAGGTATTTAATTGCTGCAGGTACAGTATTTTGGCCTGTAATTGGAGGTGTAGTAAAAATGATTATTCCATTTAATGGAATGCCAACTGCATTTAACAAAGATTGATCTACAGGGCAGTTTATAAAGATCTGCTCCTCTTAAACACTTGGCAAAGTAACTATACTCAATTTTTTGTTCTTTTCTGGGCATCAAGGAAGAAAAAAGGGACCATAGAGTTAGCCTAGGCAGACATACATAGTGACAGTACAGACAGGGGAACAAGTGAAATACTCTGCGTTGTAGGAACTTGCAAAATGGTGCAGCAATTCATTCTGCTGTGGGTCAGTACAAACGTCCAAAATCAAATTCAGAACATTGCATTCTTTTTCCCTGTGTCATGTCTTGATGTCACAGAACTTAATACCAGCCTTTAAAGGTGCATTGGAGCACACTTCTCTCCAGTTACTCAGACAGGGCTTGCACTTATAACAAGGTTTACTGGCTTATCCTAATCATATCCTTCAGTGATGTATTTTACAGCGTTGAAGGAAAAATGCGACAAGTGCCATAGAGGACATTTGAGCTGAGCCTTCAGCTTTCCTTCACTTCCTTCCACATCCCTTGCTGCTCCTCACCCTATTGAGCACACAAACCAAAGCTTTCCGGATTTGTCACGCATTTCCTCCTCAATTAGTTTTCTGTGACAGAATATCTTTTCTGAGCTGAAATTATTCAATGAATTCAATGAGCTGAAGATATTCAGTGAGTGTAAATTCACAAATAGTTTTGGAATATCTCAGCTGTACTTTCCAGAGAATTTACTATTAGTATAAAAATGTTTGCTAGCCTCTATTTGTGAAAATATGATGCTCAATAATTTACATAGTAATCACATTCATATCTGAAGAACAAATGTTTCTGGTACTAAATGCATGAGTCATACAAAACTATTTGAAACCCAAGCTGAAATTTTTAGAGAACATTTGGCTATCTAACCTCTATTCATTTCAATGATATGAAAATGTCTTTGGTGTATATGTATAAGCATTTCAAACTTAGCCCAGCAGTGACTTTTATTTAAAACTCTGCACCACTTACAATGTTTCTGTTACCATTAGTGTGATATTCTTGATAGCCCATGCATCCAATACTGCCATGAAACACCACAATGAAGTTAATTTTGTTCACAAAAGTCTGTTACATTTTAATACTTCCAATTGTCTACACAAATATAACATGTAGAAACCAAAACATGGCAGTTTTGTTACAACAGACTCCTAGTTTCTCTAATAAGAACTTACAGGATATTGAAGCAGAGGAACATGAACAATAGCACAAAACATGTTGCAGTGCAGAAGTTGCTTTATGGATACTCTTTTTTCCCTTTGCCCTGTGCAAATCCTCATCAGCTTGCAATCATTGATAGCAACTACAGATATTATTTAATGGATAAATTTATATCAGGGAAACACACATATGAACTCCATAGATATTCTTGCTTGCATCCTGGTCTTCTGTGTCACCTGCTGTGCTTGTTTTTGTGTTGCTGTTCTGCTGAATTTATACAGTTACCAGTGCAAACTTAGCGTATTTGGCAGGTGACCAAAGGCAAGGAAAATGAGCAATGGCTTTTTGAAATAATGGAATAGATGCCAAGCCCAGCTGCTTCAATTTATGCTAGCTGAAGTCTTGTTCCTATATCATCAGTGCCTTCAATCAATCAATTTTTATTGCCACAACTTTTGTCATAGCAGCTACATAAAAGCACGGTCCGTATGCTCATTGAAAAAGCACATGTGCTCACATGAGCCTCTGAATACAGGTAATGTTCTGTTAACGGTTCGTAAATAACCATCCAAAATTCAAAGTCAGTGCTTTTCTTAATGAAAAAATAAAATAAATAAATGCAATTTCTATGGTATAGATGCTGAAAGCAATTTCTGTCTATCATTAACATTTTGGCAGCTGGATGAATAACTTAGAGGAGAACTTTTGAGCTCAGTCAAGTTGAAGAAACATTTGGATCTATCATTTATTTTGGGGTTGTTTTTCCTATCAATGGCTAATTAGTGAAGATGGATGCTTGCAAATGGGTGCTCTGTCCTCATGCATCTTAAATCCAGGTTTTCTTGATGTGAAGACCATAATCCTTTGTGAAAACTCTCCCCTTGTGAGGGTAGTTGTGATGGCAGAAACAAAAGGCTATATTTAAAGGAGATCCAGGTCAGAGGAAAAAGAAAATCCCTTTTGATGCACAAGAGTTTGAAAGAGCAGAATCGTATAAAACAACAGAAGGTAGGCTAATGCAGTGAGGCTGTTGCACTGACTGTGGAGCTTGCTACCATTACCTTTGAGTGTAAATGAAAATGGCAAGCAATTCCTACTTAAACAGTAAAAGAAGTGGTTAGCAGCTTTCATGGGGAGAATAAACAGCTAAGAGGATTCTAGCTCATTTGTAGAACAAAGCTCTGATGTATAAAATAAATAAGCTACCACCTTTTCCCCCTCTTTGATCATTTAAACTAAGAGGGTCAATCCTCTACTTTCAGATTGCATAGTGCAACAATACCAATTGCAGGAAGAGAGTAAAACATACGTAAACATCTACATCTACATTACACTGTGTACAGCACTTTCAAGTAAGTTATAGTCCTTAAAATTTTAGTAACAAAAAGAATTTTAATATGCTCACAAACATACACATGCATATTTGTATGTTATATATACGCACGTGTGTATACATAGTAAAAATATACCCAAGCTTGCAGAGTAAGAATACAGCTTGTCTGACAGTTTTTTTCTTGTGTTTTTACAATACCTGAATTATATTCATCCAAAGGGAGCAGAATTCATGGAGAAATGGCCCAGCACACTGTAAAAACGCACTTTTCAAAAAGACCTCCAACTGGCTAGCACTCTAAAATGAAAGTACTCAAAACCATTGCTCACTAATGAAGTCTTCTATTGTGTTTGCCTATAAAGCAACTGTTTCATGTTCTTCCTCAGCGAAATGGTCTCCCCAGGGTAGCTGGTATCCAAGGACACTGTACTACTGCTTTCAGGGATCTCACTGGGCTGACTCCAATTGCATAGGTCATTTCTACCATACAAACATCTACGTTTACCAGTTCCCTGATCCACCAGGTCCATGGAGAAGCTGCCATGCTTTCCAGTCTCCTGATGGAAGCACCACTGCCCTACAAGAATGGAGAACGTTTTGTGACTGGTACCTTGAAATCACATGCAGCACAATCTAGATGAACAAAATACTTGCCTGAAACATGCAGAAGAGCCAAGTTGTCTCTAGTTGTAAGATCTAACCCACAGGTCTCTCCCTTTTCTAAAGAGCACTTGTTCTTCAAGTTCTGCAGAAAGTAATTTGATAGTTCTGGTTTTGGCTGTTGACACTTCTGTCTTTCTGGAATTCTGAATGTACCTTCTGAATGAATCATATTATTAATAGCTGATTAAGCTATAGAGGTATAAATGTACTTTCCTGACTGGTGAAACAACGTGTACTACGTTTTGATGACCTTACACACTTAGAATTTATTTTCCACATATGCAGCTAACCACACTTTACACACACACCTCAGTGTGATAAATATATGCAGCTTGTTGCTGAATCTTGTCTTAGGCCAGCTTAACAGCAATCAGTCACCAAGATGTGATAATGGATTTGGGGAGACTGACCTTCAGCCATGCCTTAAAGAGTGCTTTCATAAGCACACACGGATCCTGTGTCTGAAAAAAAGAGGATTTTAAAGCACTGACAAAGAGATAAGTGCAGATCTGTCAGATCCTGTGGATTTGGCTTGGCTACATGATTGATGCTTGTGTTCTGCTGTCACTTGGGAAAAATGACCTCCCAGCTTTTCTGCCCAGAGCAGGGATATCTGTGCACTGTGTCGTACTTGCCTACCTGCACCTCAGTATGTGGCCAGAGCACTTCATGAGGTACAACAAGATGTGACTCTTGTGTCTTGTGTCATGCTACTTTCTCTCATTGTTCAGCACCAAGGAACTTCTTTCGGTATGCCTTTCAGCATATTTTTTCAAGGTCAATTTGGTTATTTTTGATCAAATCTCTATGAAAAAAAAGACTTTTACATTCAACAGTTAAATGGAAAAATATTTTGAGATCTTGGTTAACGTTTTTACAGAAAGGAACTAAGGTAGGATATAAAAAACTGTGAGAGCAAAGTTAGGTAGGGATCTCTGTCCTTACCCCAGAGGGCTAACATACTTCACTGACTTCAGCAAATATCTTCAGCAAATATTAAATTTTGTGATATTTGAAATATAGGAAAGCATCAGCAAAACAACACAGAACATATCTCTGACCTCTTGCCCACCTTGTCAGCTCAGCATACTGGATAAGTGACTCATGAGAAAGGAAGATTCAAAGAGCAAGGGTTTACTAGGAGGTAAAAGACCCTGTCTTCTTCCTATTCGTGTTAGCCATTTCCTGCTACCTTGTTACCTGCTCCGCTCTGTACCTGAAGCCAACCCTGGGTTTCAAGTCATCTTCTGTGGAGGAAGGGATTTTCCCATGGGATAGTCTCTCATAGATTGGATGAGGGCTTTAATCACTGAACAATTGCAAATAAAAGGGTTTCTTCCTTCAATTTGTCAAATAAGAATTCAAGCAATATTTAATAAACATGGGAACAGGAGATCTTGGAATCAAGCTGGTGAATAAAATATTGACAAGGGTAAATATCAAGTTTATTATGAACAGTTATTTTGAGAAAATTAGCTGTCATAAGTTAGTACCAGCAGAAGGAGAGGGAAAAGGAAAAATGTACCTGCCAAACTCCACAGTTTCTAAAATACTATGCTCAAAATTGAATAAATTAGATAGAATGCCTCCTCCACAATATAAATTTATGTAACTTGTCAGAGGTATTACTTGGTGTCCAGATGACCAATCTGAAAGAAAAGCCCAAAGCACATTTCTCCCATCTGCTGATCACACTGATCAATTTGGCAGATTTACAGAACTTCTAATACCATTCAACAAAGGAAAAATGTGGCATCAATGGAAAAATAAATTGGCAAGTACTCTGGGGCAGATCCCAGCAGTGGAAATCAGTCAAGTCTAATCAGTTGGCAACAAAAATCCATAAGTCAAAGTGGAACTGAATTCACACCTGCCTGTTTCTCCAGATCTTTCTTTGTAATAGCTTGGCTACAAAATGTTTCTGGTACTTGGGAGTTCAAATGAAAATTTTATAGATCTGGAGCTCTGGGATCTTCACTCCCCTTACTCCCTCTATCCAATGTTAGACATTATTTCCCTTAGATACTATTGTCTAAAACAGTAAGAAAGAAGATATGCTATAAAATAATAATAATTTCTAATATGCTATAAAATAATAATAATTTCTAATGTCATATGCAGCACTGAATCTTACCACAGAGCAGTAAGCATGCACATTATGAAATTAATCCTAAATGAGCAAATCTCTCTCATCTATTATTCCTCTCTCTCTCATTCACATCCTGTGAAACTGAAGGAGACATGGGTTCCTCAGCTCCACATCTCCTTCCCAACCCTATACTCATTTCAGTGATATGCGCCAAATCTCTTTTATCTCCTTTCTCCCGATGAAGGCATGGCCATTTTCATTTTTAAACAGGATCCACTCCCTGTCATCAAAGTGTCTCTGCATTTATTTTTGATAAGCCCCTTCCTGTACTATGTCCATAGCATCAAAGATAGTTAACTGGTCTGAATTTAGAAATTGATAGGTGGATGAAGGGCTCTATGGATGAGTGGCCAAGTGCCCAATTAAGAAAATCATAAGCCTCTCATAGTGCCAATAACTACTGTTTTTTTCTCCCTTTTGTTGAAATTTTCTTGCCCTCAGGTGGGGCTACCTTGTGTCACATTCAGTTAAGCTGTCAGTAGGACTTTGAAATCCATCCCAACAGCAAACAAGATAGTGAATGTTTACACTTTTCCCCTGACTCCTGGTGTACACAGAGAACCAAGGAATTTATTCTACCTCTTCACTAAGGACTTGTTCCTCTCTGTACACGTGGCTGGTATGGGCTCCTGTGGATGGATTTTACTTCTGTTAACAGGAACCAAGGCAGATCTGTGCTCTTCTTTCACTAAGCTATGTGGAGCTGCCTACCAGGAGATGCAGACAATTCCGTTCTGTGCTTAGCTGTTACTCTTTCCTACATTAAAATGCTGGAAAATAAAAAAGAGAGAATTATGGGTATCTTCTGATGACAGCTCTTATTGACATAGTACTGAATATACTGTAACAACAGCAAAGCAAAACAAATGCAGTTAGACATCTTCTAAAAGTACAGGCAAAAATTTCAAGTACATGAATGCTTATTCTGTTTATTTTTCCTGGTGCTTCCTAGCATTTTACCTTTAAAGCAG
>VXAV01011914.1:0-10404 GCA_013399715.1 Alectura lathami
TTAGGATTAGGGTTTGTCTTAGGGTTAGGAGAAAGTCAAAGGTAGGTGCAGTAGTTGGAGTAGGGCTGCAGCTCCACAGGAGGTGGGAGGAAGGCACAAGTTGCTGAAAGATCTCTTTCCTGGCAAATTGTTCGTATTGGACTTCATGGTGGCCTTTTGGAAAGCCTCAGGTTCAGCTGTTGTACTGACTGGTTCTGTGCTTTTCAACCCCCTAGGTGTTGTGTTGAGTAGACTTAGGGAAAAGGTAGAGTAAGATATAAAAATGATTGTATTTAATCACGTAATCCCAGTAACAATTTCCTGTCTAGTTTAGGGAGATATTTCAACATGAAAACTATGTAACAAGGATGAACAAGAATTATTTAGCATAATAATACAGGAAATATGTAAAGTGATGAGCTTAGGGGATACAAAGGATATATTAAAAAAAAATAAAATATATAAAAAGAAAATTCAGGCTAAGTCTCATGGAAAACTCTCTCACGTTACATCCATTAATCAGTGAAAGTGCTCCTACTTGTGATTTTGAGTAAAGTATGGGGTGCTAAAAATTAAGCTTTTGACAGGGAGTATTGAAAGTGGCTTAATAAGTCTTTGAATCAATCATGTTTCTTTAGATAATACAATGTTTTCACTCTATTTCACATTTTAAAAATATTATCTTTGGATATTTATGTTAAAAATGTAGATATTTTGAAAGGAATATGATTGTGTATGTTTCCTACTGCCTTGTACAGATGCTGCAGACTACTTTCCCTGCTCAATAATTCAATACTTTTATTTTCCCCTGATTCCCTATACACAATTTTGAGGCTCTTATAGCAGTAAGGATATTTCTCACCATCTGAACAAATTTAAAGATGGAAAAGCTTAAAATATCACAGACTGGAAGTTCTAAAGAAATCAGGTTCTGAGCAGAGAAGAAAGGAATTTTTCTCAATTGAAATTTAAGTAGGATTTTAATTATCTCAGGACTATTGGAATTATTGTTTTAACAATCAATTTTATCAATAAAATAATTTTTCCTGTCTAATTTCTCACTGTTTTATGTAAACTTATGGCAATAATTATGGGTGTCTTTCTTTGCATTCACATGGCTTTAAGTACATGCTGCTGTTTATGATATCATTCAGCATCATGTAATTCTACAAGACAAAACCTGACCAAGTGTAGTGGCTGCCTGTGCTTTGTCCTTCTGGACTCATCTGGAAAGGTTTCAGGCCTTGCATGGCATGCATGGAATACACACATTATGTGTGCTTACAACAAAGCCAAAAGAATATGACTCCTTTATAGACTACCAAACGACAGTTTTGACAAAGTCCTACTGAACCTTCTGGATCTTTGCAGCTGTGAGTGGCTGGAATCAACACAACCAACATCCTGGCATTTTAGATTTTGCTATAGGGGACTTTTTCCTTTGTTGCAGTGACTTATTGAATCCATTTCATTGCAGGATGGAGCAAGGATCTTCTACAAGCTATTTCAGTAGGTATGGTAATAATTTATAGCATCACCTCCTCTGCACACACATGACTGTATATGTACTAATGAATATGAAAAGATATCATTTCCAATCTCTATACATTTGTTTTCGTATTTCACACAGTTGAAAAAAAAAATTAAATTCATACTCATTATAAACCCCATAGAATTAATTATTAAGTAATTCAAGAATTGCATTTTCTAGGTTAGATCATTCTGATTTTTCTTCTCTTCCATCACCATGGCAGAATTATATCACTGAAAGTACACAAGAGAAGAGGTTATTTCTTCTGTTGCTTTGAAGCAATGAATGGAAAAACAAGCTGAAATTGAAGCAGATGTTGCCATAGCTGTGCATAAGTCTGCAGAGAATCTTTCTGCCAATTACTTTTTTTTACTATATGACATGCTCCAAAACTGTCCTAGTACAGACTGCATATCTGTCAGAGTTTCTCATGTGGTGGGTACTAGCAAATATCACAGAAGTATTTACATGGATTTTCATCTAGTGTGGGAAAACAAATTTGTTTTGGCTGTGGTTTGTTCCCCAGTTGCAGTATGTGAAAATTCAGTATGGACACTGAGTATGGGAAAACTCTTGTGGGACATGAGAGAAGAGTGAATTTTCTGTTTTGCCCAAGAGGTTCCATTTGTGTCAGAACTAGTTGCAGTTAGTTACAGGACAGGACAGAAATAATACTCTGAGCGACATGACTAATCCCAGTAAAGATTCCTGATTCATAAGGCAGAATTAGTGGTTATGATTGTTACAGGAGAGTCCAAGGGGTGTGTGATTCAGGCAGGTCAGCTCCCCATTCAGTCAGTCCTGTACTGCAGCACTGCAGCTCTGTAAGGTAGATTTTTCAGTACAAAGCATTTTCCAGGGCTCCAGACAGCATTGTGATACCTGTGCTGCCACCACAGATTTTGTTGCAACCAGAGCTGGTTATTTCCCTTCTAACACATCTGTAGCAGCTGCAAACATGTTCTCCAGTACGGCAAAACCTTTAACCATATTTTGAATATTACCAATATATTGAAATTAGGTATGTTCATTAATATGTGGAAAAAACAAAGCCATGTTGCCCATTATCTTAGCTAGTGTCACAGAAGAACCTTAGCAGAAGGGGGTTTTAGAGTTCTAATCTTATAAATAGAAATGTTTTGTACAATAAAATGGTATGAAGTAAAGTCAGGGCGATAGATTCTACAATTCTGATAAAGAATAAGAGGAATCATGAACCTAATAGCCCAGCAGCTACCATGTATCTTTTGAAATTATATAAGGTACACCATATAAATGAACTAATTCTTGTTCATAAAATCCTTTCAGAGCTACAGCTTTTGTTGTTTTCTCTTGATGCAGCTTTTTTGCTCCGAGTGCTGGCAGCAAAGTGAAATTTACACAAATCCTGACGGCCCTGTGGAGCTGGTGCTTCAGTGAGCAGAATTTGAGTAAATTCTTCTTTGTTAGCAGCATTCAGAGCTGAGCATACAGGATTTCCATGGAGAATACCACATTTAGGAATGCAAGAAAATACACATGGCCAAAGGTAACTTGAAACTGGGATAAGAAGTGGGAGAAGGGAGAGGGAAGAGGAAAGAAGAGTAATTAGGTCCCAGTAAATAAAAGAGAAAGACAAGACACACAGTCAGGATGCAGGAAAGGTGAAGAAGTATAATGAACTTCAGTCAGTGCAATTTAGGACAGTTCTTCTTATTACAATATTACATTTCTAACAGGTAGAGCTGAACATCCAAAACATCTATAAACATAGAAGGGTATGGATAATTATTTTAAAAAGGAGAATCCAAACTTTCCATTTGACAGTTTTGGACAACAGTGTATCTCATTTCCTTTCTATTTCTTTTTGTAAATATAATAGTTGCTTTTTCTCATGTTGACAATCTCTGAAGAAGACGCAGCAGAAGAGTCCCCTCTGTTTAAGTGAGATCTTGAAGTCTCCTTGGAGCATGCACATAGGAAAAGTACACTCAATAGCTAACCAATTACATATCAGATCTGCTAGAACATTGTAGGAAAATGTAAACCTAACAGATTTGTTTTATCAAAGTTGACAGCTGGAGGTTTCCATGATCCTGGGCCTCATACCACAGAGGAGAGGGAACAAGGCAAAAAACAACCTGCCCCATTCGAAAGGAAACCAACCAAACAGAAGTTTTTAAATGCTGCTCCCGTCTCAAGACATTTAAAGGTTTTGAGCTGTTTCTAACTTGGAATGAAAACAAAACTTGCAATCTCATGAGTTGCTGCAAAACAGCAATGTTGTCCCCTAGCACCTCTCAGTCTTAGGTCTGGTTACAAAACTTTTCCACTTTAGCAGGCTCACTGTATACTATCCCCCACAGTCTGTTGAGAGGAAAGACTTTTTCCCATTCCTTTGGTACTGAGAGGTTTTCAGTTTATAAAGTTAATTGATTGCTTGCCAACATGCATCTAAACCCAAATATTTGTGCAATCAAACATAAATTCACCACCACACCTTGCTGTGTGTCACTGAGCTCTGTGGCCCAATTTTAATGGAATACTTGATGAAGCCGATGTGCATATTTTCATCCCACACATACAAATTCATCACGAGAATGATTGCCTTCAGCAAACAGAATACCACATGCGACATTACAAATTTAGATATACTACCCTGAAAAAATACTAAGAATGAAATTAAAGAGATAATGACTTCAGCAGAAAAGCTGCATGAAATTCAGGCCTCTGAGAAATATCCTACCTTTGTGAAAATTAGAATGAAGAGTCGCAGGGGGGTGAAAGAAGGAGGGGTGGAAGAATAGAACTACTAGAATTATACGTAAAATAAATCAATCTGACAATCTGAAAGCACAACACAGTATTCGGCTGGTAGACTTTTTTACCTAGCTAGCGGATTAACACAGATCGTTTGTTTTTCACCCTCATCTATTTGAAAAGTCAGATCTAATTTGCAACTCATTCCCTTTTCAAGTTAGTTGAGGATCAATGTTTCTTAATTTTTTCAATTTTCTTCTACTGACTAGATATATTCCCATTTGTCCCTGGAAGTTTTACCTAGCAATGTCCCGGATAAATCTTATTCTAGAAGGAAGACTATTTCTCTCAGGTCTTTCTCCTATCACTTTTAATTTATTCCCTGGATGTTTAATTAAAAGGCTACAAGTTCCCAGAACATTAACAGAGGTTTAAATAAGACTAGTCTCCTTCCATTGATCTCTCACATCTCAGCCATTCTCTTCACCTAACTTGATGCATGGTTGTAAACCTACTTTTCATGTATCCTGATTTCTTAATTTTTTTTTTTTTCTATTTAGATTGCACCATAGCACAGATGCAAACAAATAAACAAACAAAAGGGACAGTTTCTCAGGTGCAGTAACTCAGCAAAACTTACTGAAGTTGACAGCTAAGGCCATTCACAATACCTAGTAATTTTACATACAATAAAGCATCATTTATGATAGCAGAAGTCAAAATCGGTGCTAGTCTTTGCTCTCCCCATGTCTTCATACTTCCACTCCCACCAACTTTTAGGGCTCAGTTATAGTATGATGATCCAATCTGGGGTAAAAAACAGCACAAAGCCACATTCTTCCTTTGACTTTTATCCTGGAAAGGGAAACAACTTGAGAAGAGTTCCAGCCTGGCACAGCTTATGCTATCCAACGTGCTGCCACAGTCAGCCCAGCACTGTGGAGGGGCAAGCCCAGCCTCTGGTGCCAGCAAAGCAGCAGCAGTTCTGCTCACAACCCAGACTGGAGCTGTCAGCTGTGATCTAAGCAGGCCCAACAAAAAGTCATACCATACCAAACAGCCTATTCGAATTGGGTGCAGGATTTAGGGACAGGGAAAGTGAAGACCTTCCTTCACTTGGAGGCACTTCTAGTGCATTTCTGGATGTGTAGAAACATCTATCAGGAACACAGACAGTCTTTATAGGATCCAAGTAATGAAGAAATCTCTTTAACTCAAAATAAGCTGCTCCAGTGATTTATTACTCACCTTGTTAAAAAAAAAAAAAAAAAATCAGTCACATTAGGTTTGTAGTTTGAATTTATCTCACTTCAGGGTCCTACACTAGTGTCTACTAAATTAAAAAGATAAAAGCACCCACTGTCAGACTTTTTCTTCCTTGTGTACATACTTTTATAGCAAAATATCTCTTGAACTCCTTGTTCCAAGTCAAATAAACTGAGTTTTAATCTCCTGTGATAAGCAGGATATTTCAGAAATTGACTAATGAAAGGGCTTAGTATAGACCTATTTCAGGTTTGTCAACCTCCTTTTAAAGGTGCAAATATTAGGTTTGAAGACAGTGTTCCATTAATTAGTGGTTGCTGGAAATGTTCCGAATCAACGGTTTTCTTTGGAGAATGCCAGTCTGCTGAAATCAAACAACTGTAGTAATGCATCTCGTGTGTCAGAACTTGGAGAAACTGACTGCTTTACCCCCAGCTCAGCTGGCTCTCTGGCTGCTGCAGAACTAAAATCTAACTAAATACTCCACATGTTCTTAATGGCAAAACAAATTGTAGCCTCAACTTCAGTCACAGCTTTCTTCTCTGCTCAAAACAACTGAGGCAGCTTCGTCTCGTCTCCTGGGGGGAAATGGGTTGTTCAGATTTTCTGGACTTCCTGCTTCCCAGCTGGACTAAACTTGGTGCCGGAAGTTTCCCTGGGGTGTGTAGTATAATAATCAGGTTTGCCATCTCTATTGTGCTGTTTATTGGTGATTACAGAAAGATTTTGCATTCTTTATTAACATCTGTGATGCCAGCTTTTAAAACTGCTCATACAGATTTTATGCATTCCCATATTTCCTGAGGACTATCTGGATCAATGTGCTGAGGAGCAAGACAGTTTGTTCAGAAGTCCAGATACTTCATATGGATCTGAATCTACCTAAACAAGGTTTTCCTTATTTTTCACTTACCTCAGACTTAAACACGAGATAATACTGAGTTTCCCCCTACTAAGTAAGGACTGTGTCAGCTCTTTGGATAGGTGACTTCCTATGTATTTCACCAGCTAGTAACTACTTCTCCTGACGGCAAGTAAAAGTCACTTTGATGACAAAAGCTGTGGTTCCAGAAGAATTTATCCTGATATAATCTGGTTTGTAGCATACCTCCTCCTCCTCCCTTGCATGACTACACTATGAGCCACCAGAATAAGCTCATGTCACAAGCTAGGTCACACTACTCAGTTGTAAAAGAGAAGATAGGACCATGCAAACTCACCTTTAGTTTGGTTTAAATTGCCCTTGAATCACATTCTCAGGCTGTCCCTCCACCAATTTTTTTTTCTGTAAGAGTGTTTCATCTTTAATGGCTTCACCTTTGTCCCCCTTTGATGTCTAGTTCATACCTTATCTCAGCAGTGCTCACTCAGTTTTACCAGTTTCTATATGTGCAGCTGAGCAGTGAATCAGAGAATGGGCCAAGTTAAAAATAAGTTGGCCAAGACAAAANGCAAAGAAAAAAAAAAAAAAATCTGAACAGTTCTCTGATCTGGTTCACTCTGCATCTGCACAAATAGTGGTGGGATCAAAACTGGGAAGAGAAGGAAGACTGACAAGAATAACCAACCTGAAGAAGGAGAGCAGGTCATGACAAAGAGAGAAGTGCTTTCAACCTACAGTCTCTGAAAAAACAACTTTTTAGCCACTGAACACCATGCTTTATTTTATTACCACAATCAATATGTATTACTAACATTAAAATGACTATTTCTGACATATATACTACCCAGGCTATTTTGCAAAGGTTTTCTGTAGTTTGGCTTGTGAATGGCTCTGAGTTAAAATACCACTGGAGAGTTGGAAGTTAATTCCCATTTGATAGATTTTATGATCTCTTCTGTCAGCAAAGAGGGAAGTAGCAAAAATTAATTTGCTTCTTAGTTACCTCAATCATTGTCTCAGGATCCAGCACGTACAGAAAACCCTGGGTTTGTCCATGGTAATGAGGTAGTCCCTACTCATCATAAATTTTTGTTTAGCTGTAGTCTCCACTACCCCACTTCTTCCCGAGGCAGGTGATTTGTGGACAATGAAATGCCCAACCCATCAGATATCTTCTTTTCCTTAATCAGTCTGAACAATATTCTCAATTTACCATGCTTGGAACTGCTTTCAGGCAAATACTTAGCTGGAGAGTTTGATACCTCATTAACACTTAATGTGATTTTGGACCCACTCTGAAATTAGAAGTGTAGTTTGTGATTTAAATGTCTGCTAGATGAAACTCTTTGATGTTTATCCCAAATCTTGCTGAGTAATCTCAGCTTCTTTCAAAATCAGTAGGAGTTAAGAGGACTTATCACTTGAAAATAGCTCATGAAATCAGCCCCTGAGTGATAGGCCACTTCCCTTTGTTACATTACTTGTGTGACCTTTAGTGTAACTGATAATTATCACAATCAAAAATCATTCAGGCTAGAAGGGTCCCCAGGAGGTGTCCACTCCAATCTGTTGCTCAAAGCCGGGTCAGCCATTGGACCAGATCAGGAGACTGGATCAGGTCATAATACTGAACACCAAACCAGCTCTAATATCTGGTCGATGTGTTTTTCTTCTTGTACTATGTTCCAGAATTCTTCACAAACTGTATATTATATGGTTTCATAACCAGTACCTGGGTTGTGGTACACTCAATTACACAGTCTCAATATCAGGGTACAACCTAATGCAATTAGGAAAGCAAGGAAAGCAGGCATAGACAGTTTTTCTCTTCAGCATTTTGAGAATCAAGATTGCCCTGCCTGATATAAACATGATTTTCCATGAAGCTGGATTGAAATGCAAAAATAATATGTCCTAATGGTTAACAAGCTGACAGCAAGGAAAGAAACTATATCTGAAAGCTCTAAAACCCTAGGAACACAATACCAGCTACATTCAACTGCTTCCATCTGTCTTCTGTTTTCCTCTAGTCCAGTTTAAAGACAGTTTTCTGGAAGAAAAATGGACAATAAAAGAAGCCTGAAGAAATTTTTATATGATTCTTTTCCTAATCTTGCCCATTCAACTTCACTCAACTCCCAGTTCACTACCTTTTTCCAGTGCAGTTTCAGCGAAGATTTCTGTCACTGGACTAAAGCTACCTGGAGTAACAGAGCCAAGCCTAGAGTTACACCCCTATTAACAAATTAACTGTATGTGGGATCAGCACTGAGACCAACTGGAACATAACAGCCTTTGTTCCTTGTCACTAAACACTTACCATAGCTCGGTAACAATAGCTTAACTAGCTGTTGATTATGGTCCACAGCCCAGGCTAACTTCTGAACAGTTAGTTCCTGGCAAATATTTAGAAGAATAAATACTTGTCTGGGCCAAAAACTTTCCAGGGAAAGTTACAGCAGTATAACAGTACGTCATACATTTGTGTTCCTGGGAACAGACATCAGGCATATCTATATTATTAAATTAAACGGTGCCAAGAAAATGTTGTAACAGCAGAGAAATGAGCTGGAGAATATACTTCTGTCCATGTTCCTGTTCACTGCTTTTGAGCATTAGCTGAAAATTACTTCTTTATGCTTTTGAGAAGTTGAACTCAGGACAGACTTGGTAGCTTGTGCTGTAGTGCACCCAGTCCTTGTCACACTTGATCTACTCAGACCCCACAAGCCTGGACTAAGGCCATCAACAAGTATGAGTAGAGGCTGCAAAAACTGGGTTTCTCTAGTTAGGGAAGGCTAGAGAGAGATCTTACTGCCTAAAGTTACTGAATAGGATGTAGAAAAGATGAAGCCAAATTATTCTCTGAGTACCGAGAGACTGGACAAGAAGTAAAAGAAATATGCTGGAAAACAGGATATTCTATTCCATATAAAGAGGAGCTTTTCCACCATAAGGGTGGTCAAATACCAGACCAGGTCACCCACAGAGGATATGTAATCTCCATAGTACTAGATAATCAGAACATAGGTGGACAAGCCTTGAGATATCTGACCTAGATAAACCTGCTTCCGACAGAACAAGATGACTGCCACAGATCCCTTTCACCCTAAATTATTCTACAATCTAAGAAAACAAACAGATCTTTCCAGGTTGTTTCTTAACAAACACTTGGAACTCAAGAAAATGTAGCTCTTAGCGTGTGCTTGAGAGGACAGATTTTCTGGTTTGACATTGAGAAAGGAAGTACAGTCCCACACCTTAAATGTCTTGCCTGGCAAGCCACTCCCTTTTTTTCTTCCTTTCTATGAAAACACTGGGAAGACAACAGCAAACTAAACTGCAACCAGTTCAGACTGCTAGTTAGTTGCACTACAGACTACACATGCATAAAACATTCCATGATATTTCACTGAAATATTTTTTTCTTTATATTTTTCATTTACCTCTTTAGATCTTTCTTTCATAATATTTCATTTATGTGTACACAAACTTGGTCTTCTCCCTTGTTTGTGCTGTCACAGCTGTCTGATAGTCCTTTTGGGATTAGAGCTCTATCATGTGCATGCACATTTCTAAACTAGCCTTCTCATCTTTCTATCTCTCCAACTATCCAGCTATTTCCAAATCTCACTTAGAAAAAAGGCACCTTTCCTTTTTCAAATCTTGATTTCTTTCCTTATCTGTGCTCGTAAATATTTGAGATACAGTTTTTTGTTAGCTTGTTTGTTCCCTCTAAAATAAAACATGGACTGTAGATCATGACATTGCCCGTACTCAAGCAAATAGCCCCAGCAGGCCCTGTTTCCCAAGAACAAGAGTCTGCAGAATGGACCCCTCTGTAAATATCCCAACCCTCCAGCCCCTCCCACAACAAGAGGAATTGACTTGAACACATTCCTTTTAGGAAACTGCCATGAAACTGGCATCAGATCAGAATCTGGCCATGATGCCAGATAAACATCAACTTTGGACTCACTTTTTTTTTTTTTTTTTTCATTTTTTA
>VXAV01011914.1:46312-57399 GCA_013399715.1 Alectura lathami
GTCTTTGGTCCTATTATTCCGAGTCTCAGCTGTGGACTGTAACTGCGTGAGAGCTCTGCCTTGGAACAGAACCTTACAGAATCCTACTGAAAACCTTGGCCCATCTACCATGTACCTCGATATCTGCCCAAAAAAAAATCTTTCTAAGAGCTGAAGTAGATCCTTTATGAGTGAAAACTTAAGAAACTCTGGATTTTTTCCTCTTCAGCTTTCAGTGATAGACACTTTCACACTACATACTGGTGTAAAAACATTAGTCATATGGTAAAAGAAGCATTTGCCAAACAGCTCTGTTTTTTTTTTAATGCACTTTTGTAGCATACTTTATGTGTTCCATATCAAGAGACGGAAGAAGCTTGAAGCTCCTGAAAGGATAAGAAATGCACAGAGCTTCAGGGAATACACTTTAGAGAACAGCCATTATGTAAGCAGTAGCAATTATATTTTAGCATAAATCTGGTTATTTGTGAAGCAAACACTGTGTTTTAAATTTTGTTTGTAGAGTAGAAATAAATCATTCCACAGGAGAAAACCAGATTCCTACAGCAGCTGAAAAATTAAAATGGTTTTACAGAAAATGCTACACATTTAAATTCAGATTCAGATCTAGAGAGAGAGAGAAAGAGTTAGCACTGTGGGAGGTTCATATTATCTTCCTTAATTTTTGAATGATAAAGTTTGAAACACTGTTAACATAGAATAGAATGTAAATATTTATTCTCTTTCTCCCTTGTTTACCTTCTTTTTCTTCCATTTTTTCTTTGGGTCAGAATTCACATCAGCTGAATTTAACCACACATAAATAGCTGACTTCACATACACAGAACAGGAGAGATTTCTTAAAACTTTCTTCCCAGAATTCCTTTCTCAGCCAGTTTTCTAAGTGCTAAGGTATTAAGACTGCTTACTGGATTCAGTAAAGTTACCTGAGCACAACATGGTCGTTTTTATATAACAGTCATTTATTCCATAATTTTGCATAAAAGGTGCACAATATTATTTGTAAGAGAAACTGTCAATTCCTGAGCTTCATCTGTAGATTTTTTTTTTTTTTACATTTTTTTAACATACTATACCAAAGAAGATCAATTCAGGAAAAAAAAAAAAACACAGCAGGATCATTGTTGAAGTTAGTCTAACATATACTCTTAATTTTGAATATACATTTGTATCTGTGTTTGACACAGGCTTATTGATCAGAATATGCCTGTCTACACCTCATTAAGTGTATTGTGTGTGCTACGAGCCTCTGCACCAAGCGGGGCCTGCCGTGAGAGGACGTTGGACCAAATGATTTCCCTTGGTCCCTTAGTGTTTATAACGGCCTATGATTCCCTGCTGAGCATCAGCATCAAAGCCATTTTTAGGAATTAATTTTCTATTTAGATTTTAGCTATTAGTGTCTGACAGCAGGTAATAAAAAATAACATGATAAGTCAATATTTGTGATTGTGGATATATTTTGGAGAAACAAATGTAGAGCTATTTCCATTACTCATTCCAGACACATAGTTGAGTAATGCAATCTTTAATTCTAAGATTTTGTGACCTTATCATTCTATGGGAAAAATAAAATAATTTTAAAATAAACAGAGAGCACAGGAAGAATAAAAATGATAATTATACTTTCAGGGGTGAGTTCTTCTATTTTCATTGGAACTAAGAGCATAGTCCAGTACATGTGTTTTCATTATTAACTTAATCATTAAAATAGTATTAAAAAATATATAGAGACTGTTCTTGAACTTTTTAATTGAATGAAATTTAAATGGAGTTGAGCATAAATATTATATAGTGGTTTTCCTCTGAAATACAGTGTACGTGTTCTCCACAGAGCAGCTGGCCTGGAAAATAATTACTTTTAAAATAAAGATGTCATCAGATTTAGAAAATATAATTTTATAAATTTGTTATGTTTATGCATTGAGCATTTAATAAAATAAGAATAAATGAGTAAAATACTTCTTTTTTTAAAGAGTAAGTGGATTCATGTCACTAAAAATTATTTAGGAAGAAATTCTTTCCAGTGAGGGTGGTGAGACACTGGCACAGGCTGCCCAGAGAGGCTGTGGATGCCCCCTCCCTGGCAGTGCTCAAGGCCAGGCTGGATGGGGCTCTGAGCAACCTGCTCTAGTGGGAGGTGTCCCTGCCTATGGCAGGGGAGTTGGAACTAGATGGTCTTTAAGGTCACTTCTGATCCAAACCATGCTATGATTCTGTGATTTTATATTCCAGAAAGGATGCAGAAATTATTTCACTTTCATATTGTTTATCTACTTTGATAACAATAATAATAATAATAATAATAATAATAATAATAATAATAATAATAATAATAATAATAATGAAAGAACTCCCAGTGACCTAAGTACTTACAGAAGTATTGATTGACAGAAATCTCAAATTCCCAAATTAACTCCCATAGTCACAAAGAAGAGGATAAGGGTCTGTCTACCTCAGACAGAAAGGTTTCCCTTTGTTCTGAAAGGCACCTCTCCTCCTCCGGGTCTTTCTGTCTCTCTCAAGCACTGCTGACAGATTGCTAGCTAGCACCTCCCTCTCAGGGTGAACAAGCTTGCTCCGTTCCTGTCCACACTCCTGTGAACTGGCTGCTTTAAAGCAGGCTGCTCAGTGATCTCCTAGACCCAGAACATCAGCCAGATGTCATAGAACCATTGGGCAATTTACACTTTCCAGTGTAAATTATGTCTGAAGGTTATCCCACCCAACAATCTGCTCAGAGCTGGGCTGGCTTTGAAGTTAGTTCAGGTTGTTTAGAGTTAAATCCAGTCAAGGTTCAGAAGTCTCCAAGGACAGAGATTCTACAGCTGCTCTGTGCAAGATAGTCTGATTTTTCAGCACTCTCAGTGTGAAGATTATTTCCCTTACACTGTGTTGGAATATCTCTTGTTATAACTTGTGTTTTTTCCCTCTTGTACTCTCATTGTGCACCTCTGAGAAGAGATGGGCTCCATCTTCTCTATAACTACTCAATAAGGAAGTTAAGACAGCATTTAAGTCTCCCCTATGTTTGCTTACACATCCATAATTTGATTTTACTCTAGTTCCTCAGGTGCTGCCACATGACGTAGGAACCTGTGAGCAGACCTCATCAGGAAAGAGTTCAGTGAGAAGAACCTTCTCCTTGCTTGCCTTCTGGCACACTCATTTGACTTCCTGCATGTTGGAACAGACCATTATTGTGCTACCAAAGTCCAGGTTCATTTTTCTGTTTCTTATTTCGTTAGTCTCCTCAGAATTTTTAGCACTTCAAGCAGCCGGGGCTGCCATCAACCTTCATAATGTCAGTCAGTTCCACTTTATTTACAAGTCCAGCAGAACCACTCCCACCACCTGCATCGAAAACACAATCTAGAAACTTTCTGGATTGCTTGCACCCCACCAAGTTTCCCTGTTAGGAGATGCTTGAGTCGTTCAAGCTCCAATGAAAAACCAGAGTACACAATGTTTCTTCTTGTTTTGTGAAGAAGGGTACATTGATTTCTTTCTCTTCTCGATCATGCAGTCTGTAGCATATACTCAATATGACATTCCTTTTCTTTAGCCTCCACTCTTGTCCCAGTTCGCTGACAAGCCAAGCCATCACATTGTTCAACACAAAGACAACACAGCATATCAGCCCATTCTTTCTCGAGCTCCCAATATCAGCTTATGTGCTTGTCTTTCCTAAAGAGCCTGTATCTGTGCATCATGACAGCTGTAATCATGAAAGCTATCCCACATTTCTGTGATCCCAGTGAGGACCAAGGACTTTGACAGAGCATGGATTTCTAATTCCTCTTGTTTGTTTCACATATTCGTCTACAGATACTTGAGACACGTCCCGTAGTAGTACCATTTTCCAAGAGTGCTTATGAAAGTCTCCCTAGTCATTTTTTTCAACAACACACTTGGCTCCTGACCTTTCTTCCTCCGTCTGTCTTCGATATTCGGTCTGTACCCTCTGAAGGGTCTAGTTACAAATCCCCATCACTGTGTGTCAAACTGAATTTCAAGAGTGTTGTGGACTACAGGCCTCATAAAAGCACATCAGTTCCAAGTGGATCTTCAAACAGCCTGAAACAGTACCACTCCTACACAGACAACATCTCTGTGGTCCTTTTCATCATGCTTGACAGTTCTAATGGCTAAGAGGACATGGAGAAAGCAGTACACTGCAGCATCCACAGCTTACGAGATATTACTGCAGGCAGTACAGGCAGAGCACATGAGAACAGGGAGGTAAATCTTATACAGCTGTGGTGAGCTTGCCCTAGTAAACAGTCACATACACACCCAGCTTTTCCCTCACTCCACCTCAGGGGGAGAAAACAGGATGGAAACTTGTGGGTAGGTTAACAACTTCCAAGTGACCATTTGTTAATATACCTGACTTGGGAAAAATTTCTTTAATTTAATCCTAACTAAAATAGACTCTGGCAGTGAAAAACAAAGATAAATATTAAAATAACACTTTTCTTCTCCCATCTCCTAGGGTATTTTCACTCCAAACTCCTCTGCTCATCCTGAGCGGTGCAGGGGGACTGTGGAGGGCCATTCATCCAGCACACATCAACTTCTCTCTGATGCTTCTGCTCTTTATACAACTTTTTCCCTGCTCCAGTGGGGATCTCCCATGGGCTGCAGTCCTTCAGGAAAAAATCTGTTCCACTGTAGAACCCAGTTCCTGTCAGGAAACATCTGCTCCACTGTGGACCACCACCTCTTCCTCCGATCTTGGTGCTCCCTTGGTTGTTTCCTACTCTATTTTGCTTTTCTCTTCCTGTTCAGTGTTTTCTGCTTTCTTAAACATGTTTTCCCAGAGACACTACCAGCTTCACCAATGGATTCACCTGTGCCCTGCAGTGATCTCTAATTGAGCCAGCTGTGTCCAGCAGCCCATGACCTCTTCCACCTGAGTCTGCCCCTGCAGACACCCCAGTACCAAAAATTTGACATCGACATTCAATATAATAATATAGTTCTGTTCCTTGGGTTCTTTTTTGTAGGTTTGCTTGTTTGGTTGTTGTTATTTGGTATTTGTTTTGTGTTTTGTTTTCTTTTTTTTTTCCTGAAAAAAATATGTGGCAGTCATAATGCTCACTGCTGAAGACAACCTATGGCTTTGGGAAAGCATACACTTGCATCTTTCTGAACAATGATAAAGGCTTTAAAAGCTGGGTTATAGTTTACAGTGATATCACTGTAGACAATTGCCATTAAGAACTATACTCAAATTGTTTGTATCATGTGACTCACTGGAAAGCTATACAGCTATACAGACTGTGCAGAATTAAAATAGTGACTGTTTTTATTAACATTTGATCTAAATTTGTAATCTATAACCTAAGACCTTACTCGCTACTCTCTTGCAGCAGAGTGAATTGTTGTAATTGGATTTACTTAAGTATAATTGTTTGTAATTTATGCAAAGTTAGTATTAACGTCAGTTTAGGTCCAACTCTAGTTTATATTGCTTTCATTTAAATCTGTAGAGATGAATACATCTGTTCTTTTTGGACATCACTTAAACTGGTGATGGACATTTCCACCCAAATTAGTTTTTGCAAGACTAGAGTTTCAAAACAGCAAAATGTCAAGAACATTTTTTTTCCAAATTAATTGATTTTTGGTGTAAAAAGTGTTGAAAAATTCAGAATATTACTTGAAATAATTTGTATTTGTTTATCTAGTATAAAAAGCTGGTATCCATGTTGGTAAAGGGAAGATTCTGGAGTGAGTGGGCAGCTGGGCGGGTCACTTTTTTTTTGTTTGTACTCCAAAGAGCAATAGAGGAAAAAGGTAGCTACATAAAAATATTTTCTTTTGTGTAAGAAATGTTCTGGTTTTGTGGGCATTTAAAGAGCATAATTGTTAATTTTGATTTCTTTATGTCCTGTTGTGGCATAAAATTATGGGAACAGGAGGTCAGCAAAGCTTTCCTGCACTTCTATTTCTTATTAAATCATTTTTCCAGTATGTTTCCTTTTTTTTTTTATTTCTCCAAATATAAGCTAATATTTAGGCCAAGTAAACTGTTTCAAGTTGCATACTATGTTGAAACCATAAGTTTTTAGCCTATAAAGTAATATTTATTTCCTGTGCCAACACTTCACTTATTATGGTCCCTCTAGGGCCAAGAAGCCAGAGCTACACAAGCCTGGCTCCTCAGTGTGGTAGAGCTAATACAAGCCAGCTGTAAAGTGAAGCTGAATGAGTGTGAGATTCCATCTCTGTAGCTGTGCAAAGACACAGATGGCCTGTGTGAATCTGATCCAGAATACATTTTCTTTGATCTAGTTTCTTTTCTATCTAAATGTCTGCATTTATTTCTCTGCAAGATCTGTATTCATATCCCCAAGTCATTTTTTGTGATGTGTGCTTTATCCCTTCAATCTCAGAGATCCATTAATTTATTTGTATGCCTTTGGGATTTTACTCTGTCTTTCTTGTTCTTGTGTGCTGCTCCCTTCTCATCCACAATCCCATCTCTGACACTTTCACTACATTTTCCCTCCTACCTTCACCGAAGAGCAGACCAGAACTAATGTGATTCAGAAGGTAAATTTGAACGTCCTCAACACCACCAAAGCTTGACATAAAAGGAAGCTAACACATTCCATTTACATTTTCATTCCTTTAATAATGTAATGTCTGTTTAACCTAAGCAGTTGAAAATGGAAAGAGGAGTCTTGGAGTAAACAAAGTAAGGTTTCAGTAACAGCAAGTATTCACCCTGTGCTTTGCCAAGCAAAACACCCAATAAAACGACCAGATGGCTACTCCACCTTAAGAAAGCTACTTTACCTCTCTAATTCTCTTTTTGTGGCTCAGTAAAAAGGAAGTAGCAAAGATCGTAGAAATAAGAATATAGGTCGGTCCTTGTTTAAAAGTTCATGCTGCACAGCAGTTCCTGTCCTCAAAAGCTGTTTCATTTCACAAGAGCAGTGGGCTGAGTACATATATTGTACAAGAGTTATTCACTACAGTCCCTTAGGCGTTAAAACACACACATACACAAAAGACCACAACACAGAACAATTGCCATAGTAAAACAAACTGTTTTGCTACAACAAAGCCAGAATTGCATAATGCAGTTCTGATCAACTCTTCTTTTACAATAACAGTGTGCTTTCAAGGGAATAATTTAAATGATTTATGTAGATCTGTGGATTTTGTCTTGAATCAGACTGCAGAACTACCGTCTGGGAGAAACAGAACTTTCTTGAACCAGTAAGCAAGCATATTAACTATATACTGTCCTCTATTCAGTACTTACTCACAGATATTGCTAACAAATATAGTGTTCCTTTTTGTCTAAGATCTTTATACAACGAAGTTGTGGTTGACATTAACCATGAACTGAAGGGCAAACATTTACAATCATTTTCTGGAGTTCTTCTCAATTATTCTGATGGTGGTTGGCATTGCACTTCTCCTTTCACTATGCTGAAACCATTTTTATCAACGTATTTAGCACACTGCAATGCCTTCCAAATCAAAGCTTTAAAGTACAGGCTATGCCTGCCTTATATCTTCTTCTCTAGCAATTTGATACTGTTAACCGTAGACTCCTTTATGTGCAATACCTGTTCTACAGAACTTCTTGCTTTAACCTTTCAGGCTCAGGAACAGAGGGAAGAGATCTCACTCACAGCGCTTCTTTATAAAACTTCCATTCACTGATATCCATATTTAACCCTCAGGGTACAGAAATCTGCTCAGTAATTCACTTCTTGCAGTTCAAGTTTCAGCAGTAAAGCTACCTGATGAGCACAGGCTGATTGACTTGAAAAAAAAAACTTAACTTTCAGCTTTCCTCCTTTTTACCAGGAGACCTTTTTCTGGTGAGGGGGAATATCCAGAGCAGTGAGGGTAGTATACCCATGAGAGAGCCAGATTATATACAATGAACAGGGCAGGGAGAAAAACATCAGTAGTTCATGGCTGTTTAATGAGAATCTAAAAGATGAACCCATTGCTATGGATTTATATGATTTCTAGATGGCTACACAAAGGGATGGCTAAATGCACAAGTTGCATCCAGACTGTCTGAGAACACCATGAGAGGCTGAGAGACCTGGGACTATTTAGCATGCAGAAGAGAAAACTGAGAGTAGATCTTACCAATGCTTACAAATATCTAAAGGGTGGGTGTCAAGTGGATGGGGACAGGCTCTTTTTGGTGGTGCTCAACAACAGGACAAGAGGCAATGGGCACAAACTGGAACACTTTCTTCGGTGTGGCTCCTGTAACAGCAGGCAAGGAAAATTGGCCTTTTCTATCTGAAGTGTCTCCAACATACGGGTCAGACAATTCATACAAGTGTTAGGTTGAAAAACAGGTCCTACAGTAAAACTGCCTAAAAGATCACCAATATGCTGTGGAAACGAAAGAATCTGAAAATGCCTTCCAGCCTGATAGTCCTTTTAGCTCTCAGAATCTTCTTCAGCCATATATATATCAAAAAGAATAAACATATTTTTACGACATTTATCAAGACACAGGCCTAATTTGCCTATATCCTATCTTCATTTGTTTCATGTCCCTCCCAACACATCCTATTGTCTGTGAACTTCACTTGCCAGTTTTTCCTTCACACTGCATCTCCCTTCATATGATCCTGTATTCATTCTCATTACTATGCTGAAATTCAGAGCATCTTTTGAGCCATTTCAACATCTTCCAGTTCCCTCTGTACCTGCCATTAATTTTGCCCTTTTATTGGATGCTCAAATCAACATATTATGCCTCAGGCAGAATGCAAAATGATCTTATAAATGTACATGGAAATTAAAGAAAATAATGACATACTAAAAATGTGAGAGTAAAACTGAAGCTTTCATGCTTTACATGAGAAGAGAAATGAGAGAGAAAGATCGAGGCAGAGGAAGAGAAAGGGGAATGACAGTGGTATCATAATTCAAAAAAAAGCAAGTGTCTTTAAAAAACTGTTCTAAAGCAAATCCCGCTGAAATCAGAGGGGGGACAACCTCATAAAACAGTTGAAGTTTTAGCAAGAGCTATGCTGCCCTGCTTTGAAATTCTAGTCTGACTCTTAAGACAAAGGCAATTTTAAGGATCAAGAAAAAAATAATGATCTCAGAGTTGAATGAACATGATGATTAAAAGTCTCTTAATTAATTTGAGGAGATGATGGAATCAAAATTTGTATCTTGATAGATGATCATCTAATCACAAAACTTCTCCACATGCGAATATACTAGAGGGAGACACCAGGAGAGCATCAGATTTCCAGTTTACCTTACAGCAAGAAGGAAAATAAGGTCTATTCTACAAATTATACGAAAATAAATAAAAATAAAAATAAAAACTCTGATGGTGATTTTCAGTACGCCCTTTCAATACTGCTACTGGAAAAAAATCACAAAGCTTAGCAATCCCTGAGGAAAACACATTTAAGGAACAAAGGTACCTCTACAGACCTTCCTTAAAATCTCCCTCCGTGCCACCCAACACCTTTCGTTTCCTCCCAAATATATTAGGCTATTGGAACATCCTGACTACCTTAGGACCACTTCAGATTTGTGTTATTTATCCTGTGCTGCATATTACAGCTAGTGAGAAGATCTTTTTCTTGTATCCTAACAGAAAAAATAAAAATCAAGTGGAATGGAATAAAAATGTCTAAATATATTCATCTTTCCACAATACAGTGCTCAAGTATAACACTCTCGTTAGATTTACAATAGCATTAAAAGAAGCATGAGAGTCTTGCACAAATTTTGTCTTCCTAAACCATTTAGCAATTCATTTCACTGCCAAAATTTTCCTCAAAGACTTATTTTCAAAGAGAAACAATAAGGCTCTCTGATGCCAGGGTCGCAAGTGTTCAGGTTACCTGATATTCCACATCTTTCTCCCTGAAGAGTTACTACCTTTCCGTCTAACCCCAGATAGCTTAATGTTGGAAAGCAAAAAAAAAGGAAAAAGAAAAAAAAAGAAAAAAAAGAAAAAAAAAGAAAAAAGGCTCAGTTAAGAAATAAAGTTCAATATGATAATTGAAAAGCTGAAAGATAGAAACTTCTGCTGCATACTATAAATAAAGATATTTAATGAAGTCTGACAGTCCTGACACTGGACTGTCCTAGCGCTGACAGAAGCAACGAGAAAGAAGCAGGCAAGAAGCAGCATTCAGAGCCTGGTAGTTTCCTTTCATTATTGCAGGAAAAATATGGTGCTACACTGAGATCTCTTCTTCAAATTCTTTTTCCAAAAAATAATTCAGTGATTTTAAATTGTATTTTGTAAAATTCTCAAGCATTTCTGTTTTACTTATGTCTTGAAACACATAATATTGCCTGCACACATTTAGTAAAATATATTATTTTTAGATCTTAACACTGAGGGAAGCAAAAGTATTTTCCCACTTTCTTTCAAGCAAAGCAAAGCAAAGCAAAGCAAAGCAAAGAAAAGAAAAGAAAAGAAAAGAAAAGAAAAGAAAAAAGACTAATGGAGTGAGAAAAAAAAATCTTTTTTTTTTTCCAAGTACACTTTTTTACACTTGTAAATGGTTGTCCAAGAAAAAGCTTTTCAAAAATGTAATAAGTTTGGGAAAGTGTTTGGAAAATAATCAGCATTGCTTCTGCAGTTCTGGAGACGTTCAGCTCTCTTTCCAGTCTAACAGACAGAATGTTTAGACTGTGATCATATAGCAAGGAAATACGCAAAAATGCGTAAGGCAAGTCCTTCAAACACTGGAAGCAGAGTGTTGCCCTAAAAAAAAAAAAAAAAGCTAAATCTCATTTGATTAGCAGCTTTCAAAAATGTATATTGTAGGTAACTATTTTTTCTGATTGGAAAAGCAAGTAAAGAACAATTAAAACCCCAAGTGAACACAGCAGCAAACTACTATGGATGGGAATTAATCTACAGAGTAAGGTCCCATTTATGCCAAGAATTACACGTGCTTGCTTTTATATTTGTCAATTGTATTGACTTCAGTGGATAAAAGCATGTGCAAGGTTTTCCTTTGTTAGGATCTAATTTATGAATGGGAGAAGTTAACAGTGAAAATACCAGTGCCTTAAGGTATTTAAAATTCATTTTGAATTCTGTTTATAAA
>VXAV01011914.1:66355-82916 GCA_013399715.1 Alectura lathami
TGATTTTTTAATAAGGATTTTGTATTTTGGCAGTCAATGAGACTGTCTCCAATAATTTATAAACTCCTTTGCTCACAAATTAAACTGATTGTGTTCAGGAGAAATCCATGAACTATTTTTTCATGTGTGACAGGGTGATGCATGTTTTCTGTGATTAAGTGGCACTTTCCTAAACCCTCATCTTTCCATAGATATTAAGCACTGATACTCTTTCCTTTGAAAAGGATCTCAGATTTTTAACAATTATGCTGACTAATTTAAGAAGAAAGGCCAATTAGCTGGCTGAAGTGTTCAGATGGGTCAGTAGTAAAAGAGGCATTGAAGCAAGGAATTATCTGCTGTCAATATAAATCCTTGCTCCTTTTTAATATGAGAAAAAAGTGAAATCAGCTGTCCATTGCCTGTAACTTATTCACTGTTTCAGGTTCCATTTTCTATGGGGCAATTAAAATGTTTTATTGCTGGAATGCATTTCAATACAATTTAGCAGGAATAAGCAGGTGGCTAACGTGGAAAGCACACAACCACAGGTTTGATTAATTGCGTGCAATCTTTCCAGTGGCCTGAAAGGGCTTAATAATGAAAGATTATTTTGATGTAGCAGACCAGAAGAAGGGGAAACACAAATTAATCCCATAACAAAACTAAACACAGAAATGAAGATTACCCTACAGATTTTCCAGGCATGAGCATTGGTAAGGTATGAGCTTTCTTACAGCTGTTTTTTGTTCGTCTTTACCCTAGTAGGTTAGGTATTCAACAGTTTTGAGTTTACCAACAGCAATGATGGGCATGTTGCCATTTGTCACTAAAACAATTCTCTGCTTAAGAGGCACTTGATGGCTTGCCATTTGCTCCCTTCATGAGCGCTCTGCAGTTCTACTGATATAATCAGCCCACATTCCTTTATACTACCCACATGCCTTTATACTGTCAATGTGGAACTGGCCCAGAGCTGCTACCCAGCTCATTAGAGGTCATACCTTCTTATCTGTGTTTACCTTGCAGTTTTGCAGTATTCAGAGGAGTCAGAGTGAATTATCTGCAAATTAGATACTTATATTTTGTTAGATAGCCAAAATTATACAGGTCTCTATAGGTAAATTACTTCCTTTAAGACAGTTTATCTGGCTGTCTGTCCACACCTATTCTGTTCATGTGTCCTCTTGAAAGTACTGTTAAGCCCTCTAAATCACCTTGGAGCCTTCCCTTGTGTCAAACAGAATAGGACTAAAGCTATCTAAAGTATTCCAAAGGCTATGTCTTTCTGAAAACCATAATACTGGTTTTATTTTAGGTTTATGACAATGCAAAAGAATTATTGATTTATCCAAAGGCTGCAAAGAGACTTTCTGAAAGTACTGAAAGGGATTCTGAGTTAGAATGATGAAGTGCCTATTGCCTAATGGTTGGTGCTTTATGGCAGAGAACAGCTCTCTGTCACTACGATGCATGGAACCATCAGGCTTTTGCTTAAATGTGTTTAAGATTTAGAATGTATTATTTATTAAATAAACTTGACTTTCATTTATCTCTTTCATTTTCTCCTCCCTCTACTATTATTCCAAAATATTTTATTTCCATTTGCATTCAGAACAAGATGTTAGGGTTGCAAAGTGTTTCCTGCTAGATGGGTGGTTTAAAAATTCCAGAGAAATATATGCAGCCATTCGTTATACATCTCTTTGAAGCTAGTGGCTTTCTTTAGCAGAGTTATATGCTTTCATAAGCCTGACTTCATTAAGTCTTTCATTTTAAGATCTAGTTGTCTCACTTGTTAATTTGGAAACTTCTAATAATAAAGATTTTTATGTTGTAGAGATTTTTTGTGTTGAAAGTAGCTTAGCTATCTGGTTTCTGAATCGTTATTTTAATACTTTGAAATATAACCAATATACTATCACTTCATCCTCTAGTAAAAATCTGGGAGCAAATCTAGAGGAAAGCCATAAGGTCATCCAGGGTTGTTAACAATGGTAAAGAGTGAGTAGACTAAAAAGAGGATAAAGAACATCTCAGGATATAACTGCAGATGCAAATGTTAAAGTTACATGGCTGAGGATGTTGGGTTTTGTTTTCGTTCCTTTTTATTTGTTTCTTTCTTTTTGGTTGTTTGTTTTTTTTGGGGGAGTGCAAGTGTGAACTTCAAGTAGCTTGATGACATCTTTGTCTCTGTCCTACTTAAAGCCACAGGAAAACATCAAGGACGGTACTAACTGTTTCTTCATAGTTCAAAATAATAATTATTTTTTTTTTCCTCTGTATCTCCAGCTTGATGAGTGCCATTCCTAATTAAAAAAGAAAAAAAGAAAAAAAGAAAAAAGCCTCGTAATTATGTACCCACTGAAGTGTGCTCAGCCATTCCCAGCTCGTAAGTTCTTTCAGAAAACAGAGGTGTAGTGGCCTGAAGTACTAGGCCAAATTCAAATTCTTTCAGAAAACAGAGGTGTAGTGGCTGAAGTACTAGGCCAAATTCAAATTCTTTCTTTCTTTCCCAATACAGGCANCATTTCTGTATATTTCTTTAAAAATAGACAATTTATTTATATTTAATTATTAGGCAAATAAATTAGAAAAGATTTGCCCACAGGAAAAGTATGGCTTCCTGACTCTGAAAAGTGTTGCAGATCAGGTGGATGCCCTTACCAGCACATAAACCTATCTATTGCATGGGCTTCCACTGATATAAAGATGGGAAAATGAACTGAATGGACTCACAGCTGCACAAACACTCAAAAACAAAGGTAAAGTAGTTTTCCACACCAAAGCTTTTAACGCAGCATGCATTCAATCAAGATTGTATTCATCTATTTTGGTAATTAGGCTGGAGATGAAATGTGCTTTCTTCTTGCATTCCTGCTCTCTTTTGTATGAATAAAATTGCTGTTCTCTGCTACACTTCCTGTGTAATTCTTACTTAGTTTTACATAGCCTAATGAACAATTTATTGTAGAATAAGTTAGTTTCTGTACTGTGTTTCATGTAAAAATCTCAGCGTGAAAGGCAAATTCAACTGTATTATTTAGTAAACTTTAAATAATTATTTCGAACAAGGAAACTAACTCACGTGAAATTGAGACAAGGCATGTCAAACAAAACGAAACAAAAAAAAAAAACAAGTATGGAAGCAAAGTTTTCCTGAAATGGAAGTTGCTGCCGTATGAACACGTAGGCAGCACCAGCAGCAGTGTGGATTCCCAGCCCTGTACCAATGCCCAGGTGCATCTCCAGGATGCACCTCACTTTACTCATCTCACATTTGCACAGCACAGTGTCAGCACTGCCCATCCCCAATATTACAATTTCGTGCACAGATCCTCCTTACCTCCCCTTCTCCTGCAAATCAGGGCCCAGTTCTGTCCCTTCCTGTCCTCACTCCCCAATACTCTGTGCAGGTTCTCCCCCTCCATCTCTGTCCTTGCCATGTCATATTTTCTGGACTATGCCTCCATATTCTGAAGGGAAAATGCAAGTCTTCTGCAAGGAAAGAAGGCTCAGGAACATAATTTATGCACATACACCAGCCAATGTCATTGGTTGTCTGTAGAGGTTCATCTTACAGACCAAATTAAATCTTCCCTACAGGAAATACCATTGCTGTCACCTTAAAATGGTCATCAGTACATGCACCACAGTTTCCTAACAACAGATAGAGTCACGCTGAAATCTCCTAAAATAAAGAATGCAATGAAATCTCTAGCCAACACTGAAACATCCTTATCTACATTTTAACAATGATGCACTTAGGAAAGATTACTACGAGGGACATAACTTGTGTTGTGAACTCGTGTTGTCTGCAACACAAGGTTAAAAATCTCATAATTTGAGACCATGTACCTATGTTACATACGATAACATACTGTTTTGTATTTGTCTTGTTTGACACATCTTCCCAATGTAAAGACCTAATTTCAGAAGAGGTAGTACTCAAAACTAGTTTCAACAAGACCTGGAGATCAAGGAATTATTGCTGAGGCTATTGGGCTTCTATCAGCAGTTTATAGACCATTGGGAATCTGTAGATAATTTCACTACTCTCTTAGAAGTAATCTTTAAAAAGTATATTTTCAGTAGGCATCGGTGTGCCAGAAAGGGAACAGATATTCATGGAAAAATCTTCTGGACCACATGAAAAACAGATGGGAAGATCTCCCTAATGGTGATGACTAGCCAGTTTGCAGCAACAGAAGTCCCGGTTCATCAAGACTGACATCTGAAAGCTTGAACATAAGCAGGTGAGTTGTATCTTTTTAAATGTCATGTAAAACTTAGTTCTCTAGTGCTTGAAACAGCTCTTAGTATTTCAGGCAGGGGGTACACATTAACAAATTGTGTTGGAAGTGCGGTGAGAAGCAGAATCCTCTGCTGGAGTCTCTTGAGGGGTGGTATTCCAGTCCATGCTTTGCAAATGTTTTACAGGAGATGATTTCAGCTGCAGAGAGAAAATCATCTTGAACTGTTAGTGTGTGGGCAGCATATCGTCTGCAACAACATTTACCAGTGGAACTCCGCTACAGCTCTGGCTGCCAGCCTATATCCACAAACCCTTGAAACAGGATCAGTAGGCAGGAGACCTATTTCTTAGTTTGGGGTTTCTTGTTGTTGTTTTTTTTGTTTGTTTGTCTGTTTTTTGGCTAATAACGGAATTTGTACCTCAGCCAGCTGGCTGGGCTCTCTATATGCTCTTAAAATTTGCATACAAACTCAGAGGGTAGACTAAAGGGTATCTGAATCAAAAATGCCTACTAATGCCATTTATTCAAATCAAACTTCTATTTCCCCAATCTGTATTTCTATTTCCACAATGTTAATTTTAAATATTTTCAACAAAGATGGTCTAAATTTTAGCCTAGTGCAAGCCACTACTCACAAAACAGTGAAACCATCACATATGTGCAATAGCAGTGCTTAGCTGTAAAGGAACAGGTTGTGGGATTAGAAGATTCACATCTAGTTTCTATAAATTTTGAAAGAGTGGATAATTTGAATTGTGTTGTATAACACTGGGCTTTAGATTTCACAGACATTCTTTGTTTTGTTTCTTTTCTGTGTAACATTGTTCTTCACATAACAGTATTACCATAAGAAAATAATCCTAGTATGTGACAAGGAAGAGACATCTGTCCTTATTCTTAGGGGCAGAGCTCATGCCAGTGTTTATCAACAAGGTTATTCAAATTTCCCGAGCTAAGACTATGCTTGATTATGCAATCATGAACTTTAAAATAACTTAGTCTAGAATTTTCTGTGCTCTGAATACCTGAATCAAAGGATTTGTGTGCACACATTCAAGGAAAGCTTCAGCCCAAACAAGATCAGAGTAAGAGTTTGTCTTGACAAATGGACAAAGAAAAAATCTTGTCCATTTAGAGTTTACGTATTGTGTGCTTTGCTGCTGCAGAGAGCTGCAAAGCTAGTTTGCATATGCATTTCACTCTCTCTGAGTATTTTATCAGATTTAATTGAATCTCTCTCTACCACATTTTACCTCTTTACAGTGTATAATAGATTACTGCAGAAAGAGTCAGAAGTTTCATCTACCTGCTGTATCAAAGTAACAAGACAAAAAACTTGCATATTATCATTAGAATCCTGTTGGACTTGAGTAGCTTAATTATCTGCAAATTGTGGCTGCAGCTGTCAAGGGTTTTGAATGAATTTGCATTTCTTTACTGCTCTAGACTTTGCTTTGTATAGGATCTAGATTTGAGAGACAAAATTTGTCCAGTATTTCCAGTGTCTCCTAAATATCAGCAAACACCCATGCATGTGCACATCTGTGAGAAAAAAAAAAAAAAAAAAAAAAAAAAGTTAGTAATGTGAGCCTTTTAATTGATACCTTTTTTNTAAAAAAAAAAAAAAAAAAAAGTTAGTAACTGTGACCTTTGAACTGTGACCTTTGTTTTGCTTGAGTTATATTCTCCACTCAAAAAAACTGATTTATCCCTTTTGCTTGACCATCTCCCCCAGCTATGCAGCTTTCACTTCTGAGACCAGAATGAGCCAATAAAATTAACTACATCTTTCCACTAACTTTTGAAAAAGAACACTTCTCAGAGATGCCTCTTTCCCTTTCATGATATTATCAACCATCACAAATTTAATTGGAAATCAGGTTTAACTGATGACATTTGACTATAATTAAGCTAAGCTGTTAACTGTTGCTCATATCATCGTTATAGGACTATAAACAGGCTAAGCAATTACATCAAAAAGAAAACTGCAAAAACAGAATTACCCAGTCACTCCCAAGCTTTCTTCTACTCATAATGTGCATCATCAATTTTGTTTGTTGTGATAATGCAGTGATATGGCAGAGACTGGAGGTATATGTCAAGAGTTCCCATCAACAGTTTCCTTCTCCCATTTACCATTCTGGGCTGCATATTACCTTGAATGTTGCTGTTACAAACTTGTAATTATACTTCTGTAGCTGGTCAGCTTCAAACTGGAACAGCAGTGTCAGAAACGTGAGAAGGTCTTTGAAGGAGGTATTATAATAAAAAGAAATAAAGTTTGTTTTTGAGGATTTAAGAATGTTGTTTCATTAGAAATAATTCAGGTTACATTTTCTTGGGATTTAATATAGTATTAGTGTTTATTTATGAAATCCATTGTTTTGTAGGAAGTATAATTTCCCACAAAAATGTTATATTTGCATGGAATTAATTCTGATAATATGAGGAACATAATTAAAAACACAATTTTCCCATAGTCAAGTTATGTTAGTATTGGGAATACAGAATTATATTTAAATTTAAAAGAAGTCCCTGAACTCTAGCAAAAGCCTAATCAAAAGTTATGTTAAAAATATAGAAATTAATGTTGTTTGCATATCTTAAAAATTTATATCTACATTAAGAGTTTCTCCAGTCTATTCCTCATACAATTTTAACTATAAATTTCCCTGGTTTATATTTTCAGTTTAAGGATATTTAACATACTCAACCACTATCTTTTATCTTAAATTAATGCTGATGTCTGTTCAGTTAAATTGTAGTATTTTTTATGTAAGATATCTAGACTGCTCAGAAAAAAAAAAAAAAAAAAGAGAGAATTTGACTATCTTGGATTTAAAAGTATAAATAATAAATTAGATTAAACAAAAAAAATAGTAATGTAATAGCAAGTTGCAACATTTCAAAAGTGATTCAGTGACTTGGGATTTTCTTTGTAAATGACATAATCCCTCAGGAGTTTCAGTTCTATTGAAAACTCTTTTGCATGTATAAACAGGAATTGCTGACATAAGTTATACACACATATATACGTATATATGTTTATATGCTGGCAAACATGAAAATTGACATCACATTGAATCAGCCACATAATGATTAAAATAGTGCCCAAGTATTTTTAAAACTCATTCATACAGAGTTCAAAAATGTCGGAAACATAATGCAATATCAATATACTACTTCTTACATTGCAGGGAAAGAATAAACTTTTAGAACACATAGACTTACTTCTAGTCTGCAATGAAATATTCCACTTTAATGCAGATACAGTTTTCAACTGGGATACTAATAAAACTCAGATCTAACCTTTTGTTGGGACTACCTGGTCCATGCACAGAAACTACAGTTTTGCTGGCAGTCTAAGGTTCTACAGATTCATGTTTGTCCAAGAACCTCCTTCCACAGAAAAGTTACTTCATTTAATTTTAAGCAGACTAGAAATAAACAATTATCACGCATGACCATGGCTAACATAGAACTGACTGGGGTGATGGCCAGTGGAGTTGGCTATTTACAGATGAGGAAAGTTTTTTCTCATTGTAGTTCAAGCATCACGTTGAAACTTAAACAGGTAAGAAAATTATACAAGCCTAATGAGCAGAAGAATCTTTCCACGGCCCTCTGGGCTCTGGTCCATTGTTACCTGTTCTCATCTGTAAGCATAACAAACCCAAATAACCAGGCAAATGGAACAACAACAAAAAAAAAAAAAATAGTAATGTCTTGACCATTTTTAATTTCTACACATCCAATCATTAACTAGGTTCCCTGGTCATTTATTTTCATTGAAATAATACATCAAAACATCAAAAGTTCTCCCTAAGAATACTAACCCAGACTGGCTTTGGTCATTTCTTAGGAAAGCATTCTCAAATCTCATCTATTCTATTATAGTATTAGACAAATTGTGAAGGAAAATTTTTGAACTTTTAAAATAGACTTCAGAACATAGATTTAAAAAAAAAAAAAAAAAAGAAAAACTTTCAAACTGATAATGTGCAAAATGTATTGTGAAAAAAAAAATACATAATTCCTGTGGGGAGTTTTGGGAAAAAAAATCTGATGTATGAAGATTGTCTGATAGCAGAAAACTGGAAAGCTAGTCTCTAATTTTTTCCCACTTTCATATCTCCATGCTAAACATAAAATGTAAAAGAATATTAAAACAATCTAGAACAGCTCCCCAAATCTTTCAGTTAAAAACCACTGACTGACAACAATAGAGTCATTCATTACTTAAAAGGAAAAGTAATAAACCAGATTTTATACCAGGAGAACAAGCTAAGCAAGGTGCTGGGTACTGCTAATGAGACTTTACCAGGAAATCTGGAGATTGGTTTGTTACCCACTTATATGTTATTTGAGTTCAGATCTTATTTATAAATTTGGGCACATTCTCTGCTAGGTGATTCCAATTACTTGGTCTATAATTCAGCTCCTGAATCAATTCTATCTAGATGAAGACGATTCACTTGAAGAGATTCTATTTGCTGAACAATAGTGGATAGAAGTTTCTTTAATGAGAGAAAGAATAATAAATGAAATCTGTAAGTAGGCTAGACACAGTGCTAAGTCAGTCTACAAATGCAGGCCTGTGTTCTGTGGCATGATGAGTCACAGCCTAGCATTTGCACGGTAGAGTGTTACTTATAGATGGAACTGTCAAAATCAGGTTTTCATTATACACGATGACAAATCTAATCTCCACAGGAGAAATTTCTCAGCATGATGAAATCTAGTCTCTCTAGTTTCAACATTGGTGTCTGTACTTTTATAAATAGTTCCAGAGCACTGGAATCCAAAAGATTCACTGCCTCCTCATTTCTGTTTCCTCAACTCCCTTCTAATTACTACTTTCTTTATAGGGGTTTACACCTTACCACTCTCCTTGCCAGCTGCAACCAAATAGTGAAAAGGGAAGAAACACAAGTACTTCAAACTAAAAATGTTTCTTTCTCCCATGCACAGCTCATTTCTCTTATTTCTGCTCTCTGCCACAATGGCATCCAGCTGGTGGAACATAGAAAGGAGTGCAAATAAGGTCTGCTAGACCTATGTTAGTACTGCGCAGCTGAATTTTTGTCAGTTGTGAGTTCATGCGTATCTTTGGACCATGGGACTGAAGGGGCTGTATTGCAGTTTTGTCTTCCTGGTTTCTTTGATCATTTGCTGTGGAATCAGCTTCCTCTGTGGCTCTTTACTTAGCCCAAAACAGAGGTGCTTTACCGTCAAGCAGCAAAGCTAAAAAAAAGCAGATGGAGTAACTGCTAACAAGCAGCAGAGATCACTACAGTGGACTCATGTGGACTCGTGTCAAATTTGAAGTTTTTTCAGAAAAGATTGGGAACTGCTGATTTCCAGCATAAAATGTAGAAATCGAAAAGAAAAAAGGTAAAATCTCCTTAACCTTTTTGTCTTCTACAAAGAGGTTTCCATGCTTATATGCCTGCCAAATAGCTTGTATTTCTCAGCGACAACAGAATTCACCCAAGGACCTATGTATATTCATCGAGAAGCATATCTCACAGAATCACAGAACTGTAGGGGTTGGAAGAGACCTCTGGAGATCATGTAGTCCAAAACCCTGCCATAGCAGGTTCCCTACAGTAAGTTGCAAAGGAAGGCGTCCAGGCGGGTTTTGAATATTTCCAGAGAAAGGGACTCCACAGCCTCTGTGGGCATTCTGTTCCAGTTCTCTGTCACCCTCAAAGTAAAGAAGTTTTTCCTCATGTTCAGATGGACCTTCATGTGTTCCAGTTTGTGCCTTTTGCCCCTTGTCCTGTCACTGGGCACCGCCAAGAAGAGTCTGGCCCCATCCACTTGACACCCACACTTTAGATATTTATAAACATTGCAAATATCCCCTCTCAGTCCTCTCTTCCCTAGGCTGAACAGCCCTGGATCTCTCTGTTTTTCCTCATAAATAAGATGCTCCAGGCCCCTAATCATCTTTGCACCCCTCAGTTAGCCCCTCTCCAGCAGCTGCCTGTTTGTCTTGAACTGGGGAGCCCAGAACTGGACACAGTGCTCCAGATATGGCTTCACCAGGGCAGAGTAGAGGGGGGGGATCGCCTCCCTTGACCTGCTGGCCATGCTCTTTTTAATGCAGTCCAGGATACCATTGGCCTTCTTGGCCACAAGGGCACACTGCTGGCTCTGGTCAGCCTGTTGTCCACCACGACACCTGGGTCCTATTCCACAGAGCTCCTTTCCAGCAGGCCTGCCCCCAACCTGTACTGATGTGTGTGGTTATTCCTTTATAAATATTTCCCTCATTAATATCTGTGTGGGTGAAGATTAAAGGATATATCTGTTTTACAGAATGCTTTAGAAAATGAGACAGCAGAATCTATTTTTAAAAATGTATTATTTGTTATAAAACACAAAAAATATTATCAGATTTATTACAAAAAAAAAAAAAAAAACCTAAATAGATTACACAAAGCACGGAATACTTAGCTAGTCTCTTAAAACTGTTTTATCTTGAGAAATCCACAACTGGACACATGAAGAATAAATATGCTTAGAAAAATAGATTATTTTAGTATAGAGTCATTTGTAAGTATAAACTAGCATTCTTCATCTAGTGTATCACTTTTTTGGGGAAAAAAAAAATGGATCTGATCAAATATTCAATGGACAAAAGCTCATTGTTTTTCGTCGTGGCAATCCATAAGATGCAAGAGAACTTAAAGAGATACCAAAAAAAAAAAAAAAAAGGAAAAAAAAAAAAAAAAAGAGAGAAAACATGGAGTTACTATTACAGCAGGAATCAAGGCAGATGCCAAGATATGATATGAAACAGAACCAGATAAGGTAATTCTGTACTCTTACTGGGAATGGGGAAAAGTATTCTCCTTCTTTGTCTCAGAGTCCCATAAAATTACTGGTAGCTTACAATATATTTCTTTTTTTGTAGCCTAACATCTGGTCCACTTACCAAACTTAGCTGGAGTGTTACTACATTTCCGTACAAGTTTTTGTGTTGTTTGCTATATTACCAGAGCTACTTTGTGTAGTTACACTGACATTTTTGCATAGCTTATTTCACTTCCCATTCAGGAACAAATCCTGATTCTTGACAGCTGGAGGAAAACACAGGTGGGGTTTAGGAATTCTGGTTAATAATGGAGTTGTTATACTGCTGATTGCTTCAATGGTATACAAACCCATGAACCAATTCCTAAAGTTAACATCCACCACATCTGGAAGGGGCTACAGATCAGAGGAAGTAAATCTCTGCACTATTTGTACACTAAAAGGACTATTCGAGCAGGGGAAAGGCCAGGTTTCATTAAAAAGGGGGCTAGGGGCTAAGAAAAAAAAAAAAATTCCTCAAATAAAATAACAGTTTGTACCTGTCAGTCCCTTTGCTTCAACATTAGTACCTGTTGGAGGGAGTGCCAGACAAGACATTAATGAGTTCTAGCTGCATGTCTGGATATGTGTGAAAAATGGTTTCTTATGTTTTTTCTGGGATAGGCAGAGTTGAGGTTACCTGAAGTAAATACTGGGATTACTTACATTCACAACACTCAGTGAGAAAGCAAATGATGAAATCAGATGGGAGTATAGAATTGTTCTTTTCTTATTTAGTTGCTACAAGCTGCTTCTAATGTTCTGACTGCACCATTCTACTTCAGAAGCTGCTCTTGACAGTGAGTGAAAGGCTCACAGAAGAACAAGGGCAATAAGGGACAGTTCTTTTACTGCATACTGAGAAACTTGTCCTCAAAGACATAAGGTCTGGGTGTTGTTGGTTTTTTTTGTTTGTTTATTTTTTGTTTTTATTAAACATTTTGGGATTCAATCAGTGAGCTATGGCAAAGAAATGTAGGTCTGACCTTTTCCAGCTAGCACGGCTCCACTAGAGGAATCCACTCTGTCATAATATATTTCTGGAGGTATCACTTTCTTAAAACTGGGAACTCTATTAGCTACAGAAAGCAGATTTTTCTCTCAAACTAGTTGCTGTCTTGGTTCTTCAAAGCACAGCCTTTGCTCATAACCTTTCTTATTCCTCAGACCATAGACTCTTGCTGCAATTGAAACGAAAAAGTAAGTGTATCTGACAAACTCCAGACAGCCGCATAGTCACTTACTTTGTGAATCTTCTGTCACAAACATGAAGTTTGAATCTGCTCCATATCTAGACGTTATGCTGACAGAGACTTCAGAGGGAGATGTGCTGAACCAGCACTATCCAGATGATATCATGCTTCTTTGCTCTGGTTCCCACACAGAGACAGTGAGATAGTGATATTTATGCCTCACTGCTTCTATTAATAGCTGTAACAATGGAGATAAGCATAATACTCAAAAAAGAGAAATAAAAGGTTGCAAGTTAGTGTAATCTTACATAAATGATAAAAGTTAAAAAGATGCAATGCGGTCTCACTATTTTCCATCCATAAGGGACTATGAAGATTACATTGCGGCCAGTACTTACTGCTATCTCTGTTTGCTCTTGTTCAGTGTGAGTTCACTTTTCTGATGGTCCCTTTGTGTCTGTAGGAGTGAGTGCAAACTTCAGTACTGGTATTTGAAGAAACAAACAGGTGTTTGCTTGTCAAGTCAGTTATAATATCCATAATAACTAGTTTGCACAAATCAACATGTGCTTGTGTGAGGTAAACAGATGGTGGGAAATGCATCACATTTTCCCCCGTGATGCAAACACTTTTAAAAATCTTTTACACATATTGCTTCAGTAGAGTTAACAGTGTCACATAAAAACATATTTAGCACCTTTTTTCACTTCTAATTGAAGGTGCTGATGCATTTGTAGTTTCTCTATTTATTTCCGTATGCCTCAAAACATTATTAGACCTTAGACATGATTCTTGGTTGTAATTGGGTCCTCTTCAACTAAGAGGGACTTTTGTCATGGATGTAACTGCTAACAAGTTATCTTTTCTCCATAAACCCTATTTATTTTAACCACAAGCTTTCTCCCTACTTCAACATTTGACCACTGCAACTTAGATCTTCTGATACAGAGCTAGCTTCAAGTAGTCAATAATTTCACCTCAGGTACTACTCATCTGCTTGGAGTCAGTCATGTACCTAAGCATTTGTATCATTAGGGGTGGTGTGACAGCTCTGATCCAATTTTAACATGCATTTTGGAGACATATCTTACTATCTTGCTTAAAGCTCTTTTTGGTTAGAAAAAAAGTACCTCACAGCTGCAGGAGGACACAAAGATGAATATACTTCCCCAGCAGCAATGAAGTGTCTGGATCTCCAGCTACCCTCTAGCGTCTATAGCTCACCCAAATGTGTAACACAACCAAGTGAATCCATTGTAACAGCAGCATATGTAACGACCCTTATGGGGGCCAGAACGCAGACATTCCTCTATGGCTGAAGCAGAACCACTCTGACACCTCAGGATGCTTTTTAACTCTCATGAAACGGTGACAGTGGAAGCCCTGCCACAAACAAAGCCTCAGTTGTGCCAATGTCTTGACCGTTCCACATGCCTTAGAACTTAGATTGATGTTTCTTACAAGTCTTGCATTAAAAGAGAAATAGAAAATCTAATAAATGTATTATTTCACTGGACAGAAAACTGCTTCATTTAACTCTAATTGGCAGATGAATACTGACTTTATCTCGGGACACAGGTCATAGTTATCTCCATGCATTCTACTCCTTACTTTCATTTGATTTTTCTTACATAGTGTGGAGAAGCACTCTGTGCTTGATCACTTGTAGGAGTTTGTGTCAGCATTAGCATTTCAACATGCAGGACAAATATGTACAGCACCACACACCATAACCAGTCAAAAAATCTGGTAGTATTCACCTCACTTCTTTCTAACTTCCTACATCTGAACTAGTTTGCTAGCCTTGCTTTACTTTAGTAAGCAGAAAGAAACATTGCTAAATGCACAGCTCATTACATTTTTAAGACTTAATTTCAGTTGAAATCACTCTATATTGATCACATTGGCTGTAAAGGTGACTAGGACCATTAATTGCAGAGGTAGACACTAGGATGAAACCAGCTCTCTGAACCCACTATATAAAGTGGGAGCTAAGATTTGACAACTCACTGCTGCAAAACCACAGACAATTGATGTAGATTCTCTCACAGATAGCTCAAAAGGCAACAGCTAAGCATACAATATTGATGCAACTTCTTCAAGCTATTATTAATACACATAGTGACAAATAAGTGAGTACTCACCAATATACAAGTCAGTACAAGCTCTTACACTAGTAGGTTTGTAGGTTGTGTTTTGTCATTAATTTTATTTTAGCATCAGACAGGATGAAATGAAACTAAATGTAGTGGTTTACAGCATTGTAAAAGCAATGGCAAGCAAACTGCAACTAGAAACACATAAATTAGGAGATAAAGTTTCTTTTAAAACTGTCACGTAATTCAAAACAAAATAGTAATACTGAAATTAATAATTATTTCCAGAACCCTGTAGAATATGATTTTTTGCTGCTTTGGCTCTAGCGTTGGTAAAAGAGAGGGAGGTCTCCTGTAAGTCACTTTTGTGATCCAGTCATCCTGACTTGAAGCCTAATCTAAAGACATTTAAGGACAATACTGTACCTCCAAAGGTTATTCTGTTCTTTTTAAATCACTCTACACAGTATTATCTGTAGGACTTTGTGGAAAAAAGAGAAGAATTTTGAAAAAAATAATAAATATATTTTGACAGTAGTTTTCCACTTTATTGAGTGTAAAATTGAGATATATTTTCATTTCTGTCATTTCCTTCCTATACTTAAAAGGAGCTTATAATCAGGAGGGAGACTTTTTACGTGGTCTGACAGTGATAGGACAAGAGGGGATGATTTTAAAGTAAAAGAGGGGAGATTTAGATTAGATGTTATGGGAAAGATTTTCACTCAGAGTGTGGTGAGGCACTGGAACAGGTTTCCCAAAGAATCTGTGGATCCCTGGAGATGTTCAAGGCCAGACTGGATGGGCCCTGTTAAGGCTGATCCAGTGGGTGGCAACTAGCCCACATCAGAGGGTTGGAACTGATGGGCTTTAAGGTCTCTTCCAACCCAAGCTATTTTACGATTCCATGATTCTGTGAAAGGGAATGTGGTGGGATTACTATCAAATCCCTTTTCCCACCAAGAGGAATAGAAGCTACAGCCTTGTCTCGTGTGTTCCAAGACAGGTCATGAAGGGGCCTCTCACATTTACATCGTGAGTCTGGAAAACCTTTCCAAATGTCATTTCTCTAAAGAGCATTTTGGTTTTAACAGATAAATGCTTGATCATTTTCTTCTTTCTGATTTTATTTTTAATCTACTTTGACTAAAGGAGAGAATGCCAAAGCAGCACACAGAAAAGATGCTGCCGTGCTGATGCTTTACTCTATAGACATTGTATTTGTTTGGAAATGAAAAAAATAAAGGGGGGGTGGGCAGGGAGAAAAGACAATTTCATCTAAAATGACATGAAGATTGACTAAGACTGGAGAAGTACTGTCAGGAAATAGGAATAATAAATGGAGGACAGTGCTGCACCTTCACAACGTCTTTGATAGGTGGAAACAGCATAAAGATTAACCAGCATCATCTTTCCATCCACTTCTCCATAGGGTCTGAGAGTCAATGAATAGTATGAAGTAAAGGAGAAGAAAAGAAAAGCAAGCAACCCAGGGCCCTGTATCTGGTGTTGTGTCCAATCACAGTGATCTCTGCAAAAAAAAAAAATAGTGCTCTGTCTGCAGTGTCACTTTCGCTGGCTTTCTTTGACAATAAATAAATAATAAAAAAAAAAGTACAGGAAAATGCAAGGCAGAAAAGAAAACGTATTTATGAGCAGAATTATATATTTAGAGAAATACCAGGTCTTCACTGTAGGAATCAAAATGCTCAGAGTTTAGTAAATACAGTGTGATTAAAAACAAACACACAAACAAACAAAAAACCCTCACAGACTGCTGCTGAATCAATTTCTTTTTGCAAATGTGATTAAGATTTAATCTCTCTGTCATTGTAGTAGGAAAACAAATATGAAAAATAAAGACATTCGGACAGCAGATTAAAAAAAAAAAAAAAGTAAAAACACTGTCTGAAAGCACAGAGGCAATGTTTATTCTCTTCTTCAGTAAATTTCTAAATGAGCAGTCACTGGTAATAATAAATGCTGTATATTTCTATGAGTACATACCGTAAGACTGCTCAATTCTGAGAAGACTTGTTGAGTAATCCATTGTTTTCTCATTGCACTAGCATTCATAATAGTAATAAAAGAAGAGTCAGAAAAGAGAATGGATCAAGAACCAAATTAATAGAATGAATATTAGCAGAGTTGGTTATTAAGAAGGATGGGAATACAC
>VXAV01011914.1:105447-124606 GCA_013399715.1 Alectura lathami
TTGATTGTAAGAATTACCTACAGAAAAGCTATTCTTCTTTCAGTTTCCTACGCAACAGTTTCTGAGAATATTTATTCCAGCATATGTGTGCATACAGACATTAATTTCCTGGGTTTAGCTTAATTTATATATGAAAATCTCCGCTCCATATGTAGATGAATTATAATACAGAAGATGATATTTTCATGATAACTTTGCATCTCATCCTTTGATGAGGCTTTCTAGTCTGGGACACATTTTAATTGCAACCTAGTCACATATATTACGATGCTTTTGTTTAAGCATAATGACATTAATTTTGGAAATTTGTCTAAAACATTAATTCCCTGAATAAGAAAGAAAAGAAAAAAAAAAAAAAAAAAAGTTGTAAAATCTACTCATTCTGGGGTAAAGAAAATAGAACCAGCTCCAAGCTTTGATTTTTAGTGCATTCTCCTACAAGTTCAGCTTTAAGCAGTGTTCAGTGTGCAGGTCAACATAAAGAGCACTACTATCAGAACATCAGCCTACAAGTAAAACAAGGCAGCACTTCATCCAGTTATTTCATTTAATCAGGCATTTTAAAATCTAAAGAATATAAAGATCTAGTGAAGTAAATAGGCGGGCCTGGAAGACAACTGAATTCCATCACTGATTTCCCATAGAACAGTTACCAGATGAGATATACCTGTCAAACTGCAATCTAACATGGGAAAGTTTGTCAAACAAGAAAATAAGTGAATCACGCAAGTCTTTTTAATTCATAAATTTGGCCGTGGTCCTCCTATAGATTTGTACATCTTTTACTTTCCTCTGAGTAGCCAACATGCGAGTTTAGGAATTCATGTATCAGGAAGAACCTCACACAGTTTGATTATTAATGCAGAATTTTCAATTTGTGAATATCGCCCCAGACAATAACTTCAGTACAAGACTTCAGATTCATATGACCTTCCTTAAGCCTGTTATCTGATCAATACACCTGCCTTGTTAATGAAATCAGCAACTTACTGCCTCAAGAACGTTATTCTTTTCCAAAACCTATGAAGTTCAGAAATCCAGGTACCATGCTATATATGTTTTCTGTGTTAGCATCAATTTGGCAGTTCTTTTTCTTAATTGAAAGCAATACAATATACAGAGAATACTTCAATTTTATTTTGCTTTGAGGCCAGAAAGTAGATTTTCTTTTCCAAAATATTTTGAGAAGTAATTCTCAAACATACATTGAGCACTTACCCATTAATGTATAACCTTTGAGCAGTGATAAGCAGGCATGCATTGCCTTGCTGATATTTGCAATTGAGAGACAGTGGTGGGGGAAGAGTAAGATTTATGAATGCTCAGATACTTTTCTGTTATTGCTTCACTGGCTCTTTATAATAAAACATAGCTGAGGACCCACACGCCTCAATTCTCATCAACAGAAAACTGTAACGCTTTCCTGGAAAAGAAATCAGCCAAAGCAAACACATAGGGCAAAAAGAAGTGTTCTTGGAATTTTGAAGCATGAGATTCTGCTGATTTCATAGCGAGGCCAACATGCTCTGGTCACAGCCCTGCAGGAGGGTGTTTCAAACGGAGGTCTTCCCAGTAATATTAAAAAGCCTATATTTTTGTACAGGAAGTTTAATCCTTTGTTAGCTATATGGCCTAGCCACATAATGTCCAGGCGTCCCTGTGAATTCATAGCTTTCATTTTCACTTCTTTCTTTAGAACTGCTGAAGAACTGGCTTCACCTTTGACTTTGCTAACTTCTCATCAAAACAAGAAAAAATAAAAGGATAATCACTGAGCAATTCTCTTCTATGAATGACTCCTAAAACAGAATGTTTTTTATCACAAGGGAGACTGGGCAATGGTAACTGATGAACCTGGTTAAAGTGTCTTCAAAAGAAGCTCTGACTTCAAAACATAAGGGTTTTAATTGTTCCTTCAGTCCTGCTTGTCAACAATTGGCACAAATTTCACAGATTTCAGTTAGCAGCAATCAGATTCCTTTGCTTTGTAGTACATGACAATTTTTTCAATTTTCTGGACTTTTGCAAGCTGTCAGAATGGAAAATTTGAAACTGACCTCAAAAATTTGACAGCTACTTGACATCGGCAAATGTGTACTATAAGTAGCATCTGTTTCCTTTTCATATTAAAATGAAAGCATCACTTCCAAGAACATTTTTACTCGTATTTCCCATTCCATCTTTGCATAGAAGTGTAAAAAAAGCTTATTATATATTAAAAAAGAAGAAGAAGAAGAAGAAGAAGTAAATCAGATGAAATTTATTTTTTTTCTGTTCTTTCATAACTATATAATTAAGTCTGGAAATTTTGCGTGGTCCCCCATTGTTGTATTAACTCAGCCTTGTGTCATTAGAAATGGATTAAAGTAGGTTAAATCAATGATCTGCCTTCTATTTTGACACATTGCACAGAAAAATGGAAAATAATGAGTTTGCGATGATTCCATTAAAAAGGTAGTTCCATTCTGGTGGGTCTGAAATAGCTACTGACTCAGTAACATCTTTCAAATGTACTCAGAGCCTCAACCAGTGGAAATCAAGAGCAGAGTGCTCTTACATGGCTAAAACTTTACATATTAAAAAAAAAAAAAAAAAAAAAAAAAAAAAAAAAACCANNNNAAAAAAAAAAAAAAAAAAAAAAAACGGGTAGATTGAATGAAAGAATGAACAAATGAATATTCAGTCGGGACAAAATGTAAATACCCAAGGGCTCCTGACATACATTGAAAACATGACTCTTCACAGTCCATTACTTGATTCAACTAAATTCCTTATAAAATGTTTCAATTAATTTCCGAAAGTGTTGCCAATGCTATTGTTTATTCCCTGTAAAAATATTAATCTATTCTGATTGTTCTTAAATCTCTGAATAAATAGAGATACTTTTAATCCTGCATGAATAGCTGAATTTCAAATTCTTTTTCCTGAAGAACGACTCAACACAATGATGTCGTACTACTAATTAAAAATAGTATACAATTAAATAGAGGAAGAAATGAATATACATTTGAGAACATTAAGATATTCCCTTCACAGACACACTTGTCCCAGGATCTGTCCATAGAACTGTTCCAAAAAGTTCTTAGTAAGAATCAACCAGTGCCAAGAACTGCGTATTTGTGGCCCTTTTTTGTAAATAACTATTATGATGTTACAATTATTAGCAATTCAATGTTTAATAAGAAATGCAGTGGGGGTGAGTAATGGAAAAGAGAGTGAAATGAGAGACTTAGAGATGTTAGAGGGTAATTAAACCCAGAATATCAAAGGTAACGGGAGAAGCAGCGTTTTGGAGGCTGTGATGGTTTCACACTCATGGCTAGCTCAGCTCCAACACACTGCTCTCTCACTCTCTCTACTCAAAAAAAAAAAAAAAAAGGGAGAAAAAACAATGAAAAAAAAACTCAANAAATACAATGAAAAAAAAACTCAAGGGATGAGATAAGAACAGGGAGATCACTCACCAATTATCCTCACAGGCAATCAGACTCAGTATAGGGAGATTAATATAATTTGAGACCAATTACTAACAGAATAGAGTAGTGAAAAACTAAAAGCAAACTAAAATTCCTTCTCTCCATCCACCTTCTTCTGTCTTCTCTCCCTGTGTAGCACAGGGGACTGCGGCCAGTTTGGTTCAGCTGTCCTAGGTGTGTTCCCTCCCAGCATCTTGTGCACCCACAGCGTGCTCACTGGTAGGGCAGCATGAGAAGTAGAAAAGTCTTTGACTCTGTGTAAGCACTGCTCTGAAACAACTAAAACATCTGTGTGTCATCAACATTGTTTTCATCAAAAATACAAAACTGCACCATATGAGCCTCTATGAAGAAAACTAACACTGCCCCAGCCAAAAACAGTGATAGATGTTTACTTTTAAGTCTGCCTTACTTCGTATACCAGTTCAGTCCATCTGTTATGGCAAATATCACTGAAAATCATGCAGCAGGATCAAAGTATCCTGGAGAGATCAAGTCACAGATGTGCACCCTAAGAACCTAGTCTTGTAACACTGGAGTAATAGAACAGATCCTCCTGGAAGCAAAGCTAAGGCACATGGAAGACAGGGAGGGGATGTGAGGCAATCAGCATGGCTTCACCAAGGGCAAGTCCTGCCTGACCAATCTAGTGGCCTTCTACAATGGTGTAACTGCATCAGTGGACAAGGGAAGAGACACTGATGTCATCTTTCTGGACTTCAGGAAGGCCTTTGACACGGTCCCCCATCACATCCTTCTCTCTAAACTGGAAAGATATGGATCTGGTGGGTGGACCGTTTAATGGATGAGGAACTGGTTGCTAGATTGCATCCAGAGAGTAGTGGTCAAAGGCTCAATGTCTGGATGGAGATCAGTGACAAGCGATGTCCCTCAAGGTTCTGTACTGGGACAAATACTCTTTAATATGTTCATCAATGATATCAAGAGCAGGATCGAGTGCACCCTCAGCAAGTTTGCTGATGACACCAAGATGTGTGTGTGGACACACCTGAGGGATGGGATGCCATCCAGAGAGACCTAGAAAGGCTTGGGGGGTGGGCCCAGGCTAATCTCATGAGCTTCAACCAAGCGAAATGCAAGGTCTTGCAGCTGGGTCATGGTAACCCCCACTATCAATACAAGATGGAGGATGCAAGGATTGAGCAGGGCCCTGCAAAAAGGGGCTTGGGGCTACTGGTGGGTGACAGCTGGACATGAGCCAGCAGTGTGCCCTCACATCCCAGAAAGCCAACCACATCCTGGGCTGCATCCAAAGAAGCGTGGCCAGCAGGGCAACGGAGGTGATCCTGCCCCTCTGCTCTGCGCTGGTGAGACCCACCTGGAGTGCTGCGTCCAGATGTGCAGTCCTCAGGACAGGAGGGACATGGACCTGTTGGAGCATGTCAGAGGAGGGCTACAGAAATGATCCAAGGGACAGAACACTTCGCTGTGAGGACAGGCTGAGAGAGTTCGGGCTGTTGAGCCTGGAGAAGAGAAGGCTCTGGGGAGACCTGATAGTGGCCTTTCAGTATCTAAAGGGGGGCTACAAGAAAGAAGGGGACAGACCCTCTAGCAGGGTCTGTTGTGATAGGACTAGGGGAAATGGTTTCAGATTGAGAGAGGGGAGATTTAGACTGGATATAATGAAAAAGTTTTTACAATAAGGGTGGTGAAGCACTGGAACAGGTTGCCCAGAGAGGTGATGGATGCCTCATCCCTGGAGACCTTCAAGGTCAGGCTCAACAGGGCTCTGAGCAACCTGATCCAGCTGTAGGTGTCCCTGTTCACTGCAGGGGAGTTGGACTAGGTGAACTTTAAAGGTCCCTTCCAACTCAGACAATTCTATGATTCTATGAATAGCACATACAGTTTCTGATAAACTCCGATGGACTGTGACTAATATAACTTCAGTTTCTGAAGAAAATTTGCAGTAGGAAGGAATAACCTCATGAGAACTTTGTGTCACTACAGTGTAAAAAGGACAAAAAATGTTTTATTCCCAGATATGAAAGCCAAAATGAAAAACAATCTTTTGGAACTTTAAGATCTTCCAAATACTGAAAACAAGACAAGCTTTTTCCTTCTAGATTTACAGTTTCCAGACGCTTCAAAATTATAATACCAACCTAAGTTCTACTTTGACATCAAAAGGAGAAAAAGTGAAGAATAACAAATTTCAAAGGGAAGAAGGGGACAAAACATGTTTGTTGGAAAAATCTTCCAACACATTTTAAAAGAAATTATTACTTTTAAATACCTTACAGATCTCCCTGCAAGTTAACTTTTCTCCAAAAGCACTGACTTTTCAGCGTCCCAGACTAGACCCTGAGTAAATCACTCAGCTATTTCAGCATCTCAGTTTACCCAGTTACAAGGCCCTGGAGGATAAGGATTTCCAACCTCAAGCTCTTTCTTTTAGATATTACATACTTGCATAACTGATTTATTCACAATAACTATGTGTTTACATGTTTACAAGGTTGTATCTGTGCATAAGGGAGGAGACCTTCTTCACTTTCTTTGGCCTAGTGTGTACAAACTAGTATTTGTACTATACTCAAACTAGTATTTGAGTATAGGAAAACTTGCTTGGAAAAAAAACATTCTAAACAGTTCAGCAATACCAAAACAAGTTGAGCATTTTAAAAAAATATGTATATATGGATAAATAAACACTTTTTGGATCACTTAGCACAGTATTTTGCTTGGATAACTGGTTTAATTTTTGGTAACAATAGCAACATTGGGAATCTTTGGTTTAATTCTGTTTTCCCTAAACCTATCTGGAATAAAGAAATAGAGATGGTTTTATGTCCCACGGATATAATGCACTTTTGGTCAGTGCTCTGCCACTGCCTCTCTCAAGGTTTACGGTTTTATAGCCATGTCAGGTTTTGGCATCTTCAGATTTGCTCTCTGTGCTCTGGTTTGTTTCTGCTTCTCTCCAAACACCTTCCTGGTCCAAATAGACCAAATAAAAAACATTCCACATAAATAGCTCCACCTTTAAAAAAAAAAAAAAAAAATCTCTTCTGATTTAAAGAAAACCCTTTAAAAGGGCAGGAAAATAAAATATGTAAAAATAAAAGTAATTATTTATTTTGTTGTTTGAGTTTTATTTTGGAGGTTGTTTTTCTGTTGCTGGTGGGGTATTTTTGTTTAGATGAATTTGTTTTGTTTGTTGGATTGGGTTGGTTTTTTTTGATGTGTTTTTTTTTTTTTTTTAGAGAATTTAGTTTTATATTTTCAAGATTTTTTCCTGAGTGTTTAGAAGCATAATTTCGTTTTAAAGGAAAGCTGAATCTCAGCCACATGACTTTGGGGCTGTGACTTTTTAGAGAAGAATAAAATATACTGCAAGACACACCCATGAGAGTTGGCAGAAACACGTATAATGCTGGCCTTTCAATCACCAGAACAAAATTTGGAATCAGATACATAAAACCAGAGCAAAATGTAACAGAAATATTTGTATCAGTCTTAATTGCATAAAAGTCTGTTTATATGCAATATACAAGCCAAATCTAACTTGGCATTTTCCTGTAAACCAAAATCAAGAAGAAAACTGTAGACAACCATGAATAATGTTTAAGAGCAAAAGTTTCTCTGAATCTCAGTATTTCTGTGGAGACAAGAAAAACATTATTTCCTATTTTATTTTCCTTGTGTCTTTTATCTGTAGTGATTATTTAGCAAGCTGAAGAAATGGACTTAAAGACAGCAGCATTAATACGTAAAAATGAACCAGAAAGATGAGGCTTAGCTTTGCTTCTTCTCATAAGACGAAGCACAACCACAGCATGAAATAATTATCATAAGCCATAACTTCTGAGAAATTGGGAGAGAGACGCACTTTGTTCATCTACTTTTCCATGAAATAATGATGTGTATTTTACAGTACTTAACTCCGTGATGCCTTATTTTGGCACACAGCTACGGTGTTTTCTTTTCAGTGCTTCCATTGTGCTTTGAGCTGACTTCTACGTTAGAATCCCCAAAAACATGTTACGCTATCGGAAACAGATGTATCCAGTTGCTTGCAAAAGAAATTACATGACTACCAAGAAGCAGTAATCATTGTCTGGGAAAAAATATACTAAATAAATTGATATTACCCAGATCAGTCTGTTGTATACACAGCAGTAGTGGAATGAAGTACTTACTGGAAGTTAGCTTGTGAGCAGCCTTCTTCAATAACATTTTTCATTACTTTAAGTTAGAAGGTCTCGTTCTGCAGAATACTATTTCAGAGAAATATTTAGAGTCATCTCTCTTAAAACATCTCCTCTTTTTAGTCTCTGTTTCATTCCATGCATATTAGGAATCATTATTCAGGCTATTTGAAGTCACCATCTGTATTTTCCCTATCAATGCAGTAGTAACGTACACTACCACTCAGATATGCATTCCTCATGCAGACATACACACTGTGCAATTAAGTTACACAAGCATTCAATACAAAGCATCAGACATCAAAGTCGGAAAAAATATTTTCAATAAATTTGCCTCCTCAGCTACTTTGTGAGGTTCAGGAATTGCTTGTTATTTGGGGAAAGCTGGCACTGAGTTTTTGGGGAGGACACAGCTGAATTATACCCAGCAACTTATCACAGCTGTGGTAAGCAGTTCTTCAGTGTCTTTAAGGACTAAAATTATTTAAAAAAAAAAAAAAAAAGTCTGAAGAACAAAATAATGAGCAACAAGTATGATATTTGCATAAGATGACACTGACATACTTATTATTCTAGTTTATACAGAAGAACCAGTTTTTCTTCCATTTGCTAAATGCTTTTGATCTCATTTAGTATGACAGTAGGCATTTTTTTCTACCATGTTACAAAAACGACCTTTTCTCTGGTACACAAGAGGAACTATATACTGAAGATTAAAATAATTTACAGATTAATTTCAGTTTTAAAAATATATAAAGTAAAAATAATTAAAGAAAAGGAAATGCAAAGAAATAGCAAATGTATAAAGTGGGATGTTTGCTTGTGAAATAGTGAATAAATTGTATATTGCTAAACCCAAGACTGGTATTTGGTCTATCTTTTAAAAGAGTGATTCAGAAGATTATAAGAAAGTTAACCTGCAAATGATTGTAACACTATCGGTACATAAGAGACCCTGCCAACAGTGACAGACTAATTAGAAGCTCTGACAAGAAACAGTTATGGACGGGAACCCCGCGTTAGTAGGACCACTGCTAGCAAAGCTTTACCTTCTCTGCTGTCCACAGATAAAGGATGTGAGAATGTAAAGACTGTTCAAAGGAGGACCAAAATAATGAACGAGGGGATGGGAAAAATAAGCTGCATGTCAGGAGATCTAGAGAGCTCAACCTATTTCATGAGTGCTTGATCATAAATCCATGAAATAGTTTATTGGTAGTGGGAGGCCTTTGAACCTTGCTGACAATGGCATAACAAGATCCAATGACTAGAAATGGAAATTAGAAACCTCAACTTCAAAGTAGTTGAAATTTTCTCAAAAGATTAAATTTCAGAGAAATGACAGCAATTAAACACTCCAACAACTTACCGTTACTAATACCTTGAGCCCTTAAAGTGAGATTTCTCAAAAACAGAATTAATTTCTCTTTTGGAAGAAATACCTTGGCTTGTGATCATGCCATGAAGGGAAGAGTAAGGATGGAGAATTCTTCTGCATTCAGATGCTTTGAATTGAACTAATATCACCCCTCTGTTACTTCTGAGCCCCCGGGAGACCAAGACTATATGTACAGACCCCATGTGCTGTGTACTTCTGCATTAAGGTAAGAATTACCTTAGGACACAAGGGAATGGCATGAAGGGGAGTTTCTGGTTAGATATGAGGAAAAGGTTCTTCACCAGAGGGTGGCTGGGCCTGGAACAGGCCCCGAGCTGCCAGAGTTCAAGGAACATTTGGACACTGCTCTCAGACACAGGGTTTGGATTTTGGTGGTCCTGCATGGACCCAGGAGTTGGACTCAATGATCCTTGTGGATCCCTTCCAACTCAGGATATTCTATGATTCTATGATTACAAATTTCATGCTTTAGAATTTCTCAAAATGGCTGTGAAGAACTGAGAATAACAGTTTTTCCTCAACATGAAGTTTGGCGCCAGTGGGGCAAGGTTTCGAACTCACTCAGAAGCAAGAGTTCAGCTATGGGGAAGGTTTAAACCTCTGACCCTCCCAGCTAGCATGCCTTATTCCAATTCTAATGAACAGAAATAAAAAATCACTGGATTTGGAGTAGGAAAAGAAATCTCCTTTCCAGTGAGAATGGCAAAAACCTTCAGTTCTCAAAATTTCTAACTTCTTTCTTTTCATGTGTTTGTCACAGCAGAAAACTCGATGGCACTTCACTGTTACCTCTAGTAAAACATTTTTGTTTTCTGAATACTGAAATATTTGCCCTTTCCTGATAATTTCTGATGTTAAAAAAAAAATAAAATAATATATTCACATGGACTACTGGTCAATACCTTTATTAATTACTTTAAATTAATCCAAACCAATTTGAAATTACAAAAATAATAATAAATTTTAACTTACCATCTGGGCAGTATTCTTGTGAACAAGAGGTGATATTAGTATATGTACGTATATAGAGAAAATATCGACACGTATGTATGTATGGAAATGTGATCAAAGGGCCTAAGTAGAGCAATTTTGTGAACACATTTTTTTTATCCTACTAAAATATGATTGGGTTTCTATATGTTATTTTACTCACTGACTTCTTACCATTTTTATGTTCATAAGTGCATTAGCACTTAGAAACTCAGAATCCAAACCAAGAATAACATTCTTCTTATTTCATGCCTCAGCCCAAATGACTCTATTATTTCTAAGATGCATACTAAATATGATTTAATTTAATATTATTGATAATAATAGTATTGTTGATAACTATTAATAATAATGATTTGATAATATTAATGAATAAGTATTTATATTTATAATATTTTAAACATGCAAAAACAACTAACTATGGTACTTTAACCAAGTCAAAATGCTTTTCACTATTTTATGTACAAATCAAGCATTCCAGAACCTAGACATCAAAGAAAGGACTTGAGATACAGAAGGCGCTAGAGACCTTTTTTTCTTCTGTGAAAAATGACTATTATACAAAACTTAGAGCAAACAAAATAGTCTCACAAATATGTAGTTGCTTAAATGCTTAAATGCAAGTTTTCTGAGCAACTTCTAAGGAGATCTTGCTACCTATGTCCCCTCCTTGCAAAGTCTTTCCACGCTCTAAGTCCCAATTCCAGAGCAAAGAGTCTATAAACTGAGAAGTGTGACTTATGCTGAGTTACTGGTGGTCCCAGGCTGCCTTTTGTGAAGGTGAGAGCTGTGTGGCTAAAGCTAGGATCGTTCAGTCAGGGAGGCTCCGTTCAGTTGGTGCTGCCTAAGGTTGTGGCCTCTGGAATCGCCTGGGGCAGACTGTAAAACCGCTAGGTCACCAGACCTCCCAGATCACCCACCTCTGGGAAGATCTCAGGCAAAAGGGGCACCCACTGATTTCAGAGCATTCTATATGGGTCCCTACCAGAGCTATAGAAGTATCATGCAGCATATTATAATCACAGGATAGATTTTGTCAGCCTTCCCTTAGCTTCACTGATATTTTCTTAAAGATGAGTGGCTTCAGATGAAACATTTAGAGTAATAGAGTTTTGCCTTTTTTTTTTTTTTTTAAGTGACTACTTTTATTAACTGAAATCAAAGACAGCTGTACTTTGGAGAAAAAGAGAGCTACAGAAGGATAAACACTCTCAAATATTAGATTTTTGTCACCTTAGAGTTGATTCCCACAATTAATGAAAGCCTTTTACCCCCTGCCATGGGCTGGTTGCCACCCACTGGATCAGGCTGCCCAGGGCCCCATCCATCCTGGCCTTGAACATCTCCAGGGGTGGGGCATCCACAGCAACCTGTTCCAGTGCCTCATCACCTTCATAGTGTAGAATTTCTTCCTAATACCTAATCTAAATCTACCTTCTTTTGGATTAAAACTGTTACCCCTTGTCCTGGGAAGTCTGCTATAATGTCTCCCCAGATCCTTTACTTTTTCAGACTAAATAACCCCAACTTTCTCGGCCTTTCTTGACAGGAGAGGTGCATCAGCCCTCTGATCATCTTCGTGGCCCTTTTCCAGAGCTGCTTTAACAAGTTGATGTCTTTTTTACACTGGGGGCCCCAGAGCTGAACACAGTACCCCAGGTGGGGTCCCACAAGAGTAAAGGGTGAAAGCTAGTCCCTTCAAATAAATATTTTCAGACCAAATCCCACTCATTGAATGTACTTAGATGATGCTTTTTCATACAAATAAGAAATTAAATGGGAAGAAGGAAATTGGAATAATTTTGCCTACACAGAACTGGCATTTCTTAAATTTTGAGTGCTGACTGTGTAACTTTCCCAAAGCTCTTCTAATGCTGAATCTTTGTGCAGTCTCTCAGATTAGCTCTCTTGGATGTGTTTTATCATATATATTTCATGTATTTAATGTGTAAATACGTCTGTACTTACCTGAATGAGAATCTAACTTCTATGCTCCACAGTCAATGCTCATTCAGCAAGTAGGTCTTTAGCTGAAACCATAATTCTGGTAACCTGTTCCAGGAAATACGGCCAACCACAAAAATCTAAAAATGAAAGAAAAGCACATACAAAAAGCATGAGCACGTGTAGGATCTTCAAGTTGTTGGTTTTATTTTGGGTTTGGTTGTTGTTTTGTTCTGTTTTGTTTTTATTTTCTAAACTTCAGTGTGAGGTTTTAATGACTTGTCTATCTAAAATTGACCATCTCCAATCTGAATTGGTTAAATGCATCATCAGTAAAATTTTGAAGTATTTAGTCTTGAGTCAAACTCAGGCATGAGGTATGTTAATTTTGTTAATTAAAACAAACTCTAAAATTAAGGTGTAATCACGCATCACAATTGCAGTGCTCAGAATTTACTGTTTCAGCCAATGACTTGTTCTTTCACAGTAGAACATCAACCAGGTGCTTCTTTTGGTGGAAAATATCTCAATTTGGAATGTGTGCAGAAACCCATTGTGGAGGATTGTATTCTCACACTCACAGACAAGCCAGATCAGCTCATCTGGCATTACCTTTAACAAAGGAAAAGATGAGTGATCACCTGGACAACAGCATCTTGTCTTGTGAACAAGAGAGGATCCTGGCTTATCCTTCCTGCTGAGCTTTGAACTTAGCAGCAAGTCCTATCTAACTCATTTATTCATCTATACAGCAAGCCAGAAATTTATGCTCCCCAGTGTGGCAAAAAAAGTCATTAACCAGCTACTGTTACTGTGATACTCTGAACTGCATGTGTATAATATTTTGTAAGATCTGCATCTCTATGCCAGACAATGTTAAACCAGTGCTATACTGAGAAAACATTACATTTGTGTCTTTAATGCTTGCTACAGAAGGTGCTGGTGGGCTAATACACAAAAGAAGACCATGATTTTTTCATTATTATTATGCTTTTTTGTGATTGAAAACTCCCCATAGGAAACTGTTTCAGAGCTGGCATAAGGAGTTAAAATAAAAATAAAAATAAAAAAGTTTATCATCTTTGGAACAAAGCCCAGATTAATTTTATTTAGAAAAAAAAAGTGAAGAGGCAGAATATGACATTTTATTTTAATGTCTGGATAATTTGACAGTGACATCGAAACACAGGTGAGTGAGAAGATACAGAAAAGCAACTGCCCCAATTGCTCAATTGCTCCTTCCTGCCCCAATTAGACATGAAACACTGAATAAGTTATCTTGTCATATCATCTGAATTGAAAGAGACAGAAATAAAGTAGGTTTTCTCAGTGTTTTAAAGGCACAGCAATCAGCAATGCCTCACTGGCCCATCTGGCAATCTGCTATTCGCACCAGGCAGCTACGTGACAGAACGCATCCTGCAGGTTACTGCCTGCTCCCAAAGGCATGCTGAAGTCAATGGCCAGTTTCAAAGTATTTCGCACAGATATCTCTGGGTTTACTTGGAACTTACCTTTGAGCACCTTTTGCCCAAACTACAGTTTACATGGACTAATCCCAACACTCTTTTCCTCCAAATCACAGAATCATAGGGTTTGTCACCTTTTACCCAAGGCCATATTTGACAGCTGCACAGTTTAAAACCACAAGTTGTGTGTAACTATACAATCTGAAAGGAACTAAGCTACCAATGATTTGTGCTCATTTCTTAAATTGGTATATTCTATTATTCTTTATTCATGAATAAAAAGATCATGTTTATTTTAGTAGCGTGTTTTCTAGAAGAAGCTGAATTAGAGTAAAATGTCTGTGGAGACTATTTTCATTGTTAACCAGGCCTAAGAGGTTTCTATTTCTTAACCAGCATTAAAACATTCATCTGATTAAAGTCAAGCTTCCTAGCAGCACAGTTCACAATTTCAAACACTGTCTCTCTGAGAAAAACGCACACACATGCGTTAATTGGCTTAATAGCAAAGAAAGCTTTGTTACAGGTCAAAATCTGTACCTTTTGTTTCAGTAAATTTTTGTACTTTATGAGCAGTCTTTTAACCTGTATTTAAAAACCATGTTGTAAACCTAGAGAAAAATGGATAACAGTAATGAAAACAAGATGACCTCCAATATTAAATTTTAATTAATAAATTAATAATAATAATTAATAATTGATAATCAATAAATTTCATACAAGTGTGATATCCTGGTCCCTAAATGGCAAAACATATCTTACCAAGAATTTATATATAAATATACACTTTAACAAAGCAAAACTTTTCAACATTAGGCAGATGAGAAGAAAGAGATTCATACTGACCCACATCAGACGTTCAGGTCCCCTGTGCGGAGAACAGAAAGAGCCAGAGTTCTTCACAGAGGACATGAAGAGATGCTTCTAAGAATAGTTAAGAAGAACTCAGTCCCTCTCCATTGACCACAGGGTGAGCAGTCTCCTGCTTCAGCTTGTTAAGTTTCACATCAAAAACTTACACTGCGCAAATGAAAAAGGTTGAACAGAGATATCAGCTGAAACAAAGCTAAACACATCATTGTGCACAGAAATTTCAGCCTTTTGACTTTTCCAGAAGTTATTTTTCTTTCTTTGTGACCTGGATTTATACAAGAATTTTGTGTGTGTGTGTGTTTGTATGTTTGTTTTTTTAGTTGTTTACCAAAGCAAACTCCATTGTTTTTACAGCTCTATCAACATAATTTCCCTAACAACTCTAACAAACTACAGTAGCAGTTGTCCACCACATCCAGTAATTAAACAAAGGCTCCCATACGTGATGGTGTGCTCTCCCACGACCCCAGCATCATCCCTTGGCCTGGCCACTACGCCCAAGGCCTTGCTCAGGACTGATATCACTTTCCTGCTGAATACTATGACTATGAGCCAATCATCTTACCCTGTAAACAGTAAGCAGCCCGAGAGATCCTTGAGCTCTAGTTCTCAGGACAAGGCTGTATGTGATCTCCCCAATTCCTTCTGAATATTGAGAAGCTTGGGTGACTGTACTTTTGGGGTGGATTATGTGGAGTAATTATTGGAAATAACTTATTAGGATATTCCCCTCCTAAAAGAAGAAGAGTGCTGAAGAAACCATCAGGGTATGCAGAGCGAGTATGCAAGGCCATGATAGTTCCCTAAGCAATGCCATGTTCACACTTGGGTATCAGTCTTACCAGGGGAGCTTGATGTGACTGGCTCCAGAGGTGCTACCTGGACAGTGGAGCGAAGAGAGAAATTTCACAGCCAGGCTCTGTGAAAATATCGCAAAGAAGGGAACTTTCTAGTACTCTGGGATTAAGCAACCACCCTGAGGTAGCAGCTTTTAAAATCTCTGTCACACCAATCACAACAAAGATAGGTATGGTTAGAGTTGCTCAAGTTTCACCTGAAAATAGTATAAAATGGCTCAAGAAAAAAGGAATTTGGGGGGAAGGTGCCATCACAGACAAGTCAGGAGAACACCGCTAGCTTCCCAGACCAGTCAAAGGGCTAAGTCTCTCTCCCCTCCCCATAGAGACGCCTACTGGGTGAGATTCACACGCTCAGTTATACTGAGCGATTTCCTGGTAAATCCCAGAAATCTCTATAGACTTATTTCATGTTTTAACACAGTTTGTGGTTGTTTTATATTACTAATATTACTGCTATTCACACATGCTTTGCAGACAGGGTTTTATTGAGGGCAATTCAAAAGAATCTATTTTCTGTTGCTCCAATAAAGAGCACCATTCTATAAACTAGTTGTAAGAGTTCTCATTGTGTGTGGCCAAAAGAGTGGTCGCACAGTCCATTGGAACACGGCTAGACGAAGGTGCTGCACTGTGGGTGAATCTGTAATCGTAACAGTTCTCTTTGGTTATGGACAACTTCCCTAAGGTTGGTCATACGCATTTGAACACGACCAGGCCTGTAATGGGTATTGATCCTTTTAACGCAACACCGTAAGCCTTCCCTGGCATTATGATCTTTTAATTTATACATTCAGATTTAAAAGCTTTGTTGTGACCTTATTTTTATTGACATAGTTGCTATATTAATGCAAAATTTGTGACCTTAATAAAACATGAGCATTTTAATATGGAAGTGGTCTCTAGCCAAATAATAGCACAGGTACACAATACACAGATCTTCCCAACCAGATGTGCCAGCCTCGTTTACATCAGCAGAACATACACTGAGGTTTACTGATCAGTAGTTTGGACTTGTAAGTGACACTGAGGAATCTGTAGGAAATTAACTCAGGAATCAGTAAAACCCGCTGTAAATAGAGCGAAATGCTTTGCTTCTCCAAGCAACAGAAGGGGCTGGGGGAAGAGCACGTGTGGAATCTATAAGAGTTTGAAAATTAATTAACCATCCTAGAAAGGTTTCAATATAATTCTGTAATGCTACAACCAGCTCATTATTGCTTCAGGGCAACAGCGTACAATATATGTGCTCCTTGTATACCAGAAATTCCATTGTTTTTATGCATAAAAATATCCCTAAAAGGGATGGGAGAATTGGATGTTTGTGATGGTTTTTTGGTTGATTGGTTGGATTGGATTGGTTTGGTATGGTTCAGTTTCCATTGATCAAAACACAAAATCTATCCGTCAGGATGTCAGCTGTAGGATACAAACATTAACAAAATAATGAATAAAATATCATTTCCTCATTCCAGTTTTTCTCTGCACAAAGTTCGGATGTACCTGAGGTAAGAGAAAAGATTTCTCCTCAGCATCCATAACACATAACCCCATTATATTTTGTTTTTGAAATTTTTTATCTCCTTCACTACATTTTTACTCTGTATATATCAAAGCTGAATTTATTTGTCTTTCCATTTTTTTGTAGATACTATTAAATTTTGCTTAAAAAGCTGTCCATCATGTTACTATCCCATCATAATTCACCAGCATTCACACAAAAATAATTACATTGTTAGAAACTGAGTTTGGCGATTTTGGCATTTTTTTAATGACTATCTATAGTATAAGTGATGTTCCAATGTGATCATAACTAACAAAATAATTGACTAAAAAGAAAAACAAAAGGTGCAGGTATGAAAAAGAAATAAAATGGACACCTGAATATAGGGTTTTTATTTCTTTATTCAAGAACTGAAGAGAATAAACAGAATATGCAATGTCCACTAAAACAGTAAAGGCAATGTACAACCCATTCTTCCCTCTGCCTTGCAGAGACATATATTCCATGTCTGTGTTGTTCATTAAAGGGCATCTCCACTGATCCTATTAAGCTTCAACTCTTCAACAGCATAAGCCAGCAAGAGTAGATTTACATGGGACAGGAAAGCATCTGCCACAGCACAGGGAGCTGGTAGGTCCAAAGATGCCCAGGTTGTTGGTGCAAAATTAAACTCGTCCCACAGGCAGTCTGCAGGCTGTGCACCAAAGCAGCCAAGCAGACAGAAAGATTGCAGGAGGCAAATCAAGCTGTTTACATCTGCCCTGGGATGCTGTTATTTTAGAGGCATAAAGACAAGGCCATTGAGTCCCTTCCCTGTAAATGAGGCATTTTCTTACAGTGAACAGATTGGATGCTAAAGTAGTAATCTACCATTTACAGGGCAAAGTCATATTGGTATCAACTGCAATGTTAAAGAAACTCTTTCTAACCAAATGTAAACAGAGGAAATTTAGCAGCTAACCACTTCAAGATGCTGAGAAATTTTCTAAGGCAAAATTTCAAATTTGCCTGAAACTTATGATGAAGTTTTTCAGCTTCCTCTGATTGAAATTTCCCCTAATGTTTACAGATTTAAGCCTTTGTCAACTTATGTTGCTCTAGAATGACAGCTGCACAAAGAAATTTTGAGACTGTTCACCTCACAACAGTGGAATGTACCTTGCTGTTCAGTCTTAAATAGATATATATTTGTCACATATACTCCTGTATGATCCACAGAGCCATTAAGAGAGAGTTGTTCCCTTGAAACTGAGTAGTGCTTTTGTCGATGGTACCTCTGTGAACTTGCTGAACATAGTCTAAAAAAAAAAAGTTAATTTAATAAATGTCAAAATAAACTGTTTCAAAATTGCTTAAAAAAAAAATAAATAGTTTGCAAGTAGACACAGGTCAGCCAAAATAAATTTTGTCTGCAAATAAAGCAAGCCTAGGCAATAAAAATTTAATTATACAGTCACAAGCACAGCATGAAAGATGCAATCCCACCAGAAACTGCTCACAGCTCCAGAACTTCCTATTCTGTAACACATGAGCAAGCACAGACTACTGTAAAAAAAAAAAAATACTAAGTCAAGTTAGCATTGCCTCAGTTAGACAAAACCCTGATGTGAATGGAAAACAAGGAGAGGAGAACAAGAAGGGTCTATCCGACAATGGACAGCAGTAAATGGGACAGAGAGTGTAGCATCACTGTTGTTCCACCTCTTCTGAGGAATTCCTACAATCACTCTCTTCAAGCAGTGTGTGTAGGACCACCCATAGTAGAGTAAGGAGAGAGGGGAAAAAAATAAAATGAAAAAAAAACTGAATTGTCAGGTTGCTTTTACAAGGGAAACAGGGTTCATATTTGTTCTCTAAAAGAACAATTAAAGAGAACAGGAAGACTCCTGTTGACTGCAGTTTATGCTAAATCAGGACTCTGTAGTTTTGGAGCCTATCATTATAAAATTATCCATCTGCCATAATGATGACTCCATGCAAAATTTTAAGGTTTCACTTATACACACAGTACAGCAATTGTTATGGCTTTAAATGCTTTCATAAAAATCTCAAATAAAAGCATAACATGTTTGCCAAACAGCCAAATATCTGTTGGTTTGTGAGCCATATGCTGAACTGAGAATTTGAATAAAGCATTCCATTTTTAACTGATTTCTTGCATGAAGAGCAGATTTTTCAGATAAAATATATATTTTTTTTAACTGATAAATACAACAAGCCTGCAGCAAAGTTCTTGTAGGAGGTATCTGCCTACAACAGAAGTGTTTGCTTTAGAAGTCCCATTACCAAGATTTACTGGGGCTATACTGTGTGTGTCCCATCCATGCTAGTTTCTTGCCCCCCTCAAATGCTATCATCTTCTCACACTGGACATCATCCCTTATAGTACAGTACGGGTGGATGTTTTCATGATGTACAGCTTTCCCTCACATCAACATTTTATTTATTTTATTTTTTACAATATGTTATTTTTAA
>VXAV01011915.1:0-30248 GCA_013399715.1 Alectura lathami
TTTTTTTTTTTTTTTTTTCCTGCACCAGAAAGCTACCAGCTTAATCTGGATGGAGTCCCAGGTGCTAGTGCTAGAGTAAGCTAGCTCTGAAATACAGTGAGGAACGTTAGTCTCAGGATAGCCACTAAGAAGACCCTGATGGGTTTTGCAGGATGCAGCTATGGGCCTTTTGGTGTGGTCCTTCACAGCCTGCAAAATGATAGCAGCACCTACTCCATGGCTGCTGCAGGCAGTTGATGCTCCAAACAAAAGCACTTTCTTTTGTGCCTCTCAGGTTCCTCACTCAGCACCTGTGCTTTCTGCATGAGCTACTGGGCACCTGCTAGGGCTGCGAACACCTCCACTGTGCCTTGCAGGAAGGGCTAGGGGGGTGGATGGCAGTGGGCTCCCACTCAGCATCGCTCATCCTCTGGCAGCTACGCAGCTGTGGGACTGACCACGTCCCTGGGGAAGGAGCTGCTGTCCCCAGCTGAGCCCCAGCCCTTCGGCCTTGCTCACTGTGGGGAGCATGGGAACGTCCTGGGGGCCCCATGTTCCCACCAGCAGGAGGGCTGGGCTGGGCTGGGCTCAGCGAGGCAGCGGCATTTCTTGGGGAGGCCCAAGCACAGGTTTGGTGGAGCCAGGGGAGGCTCTGTAACCCCTGCGAGCTCTGTGGAGGAAGGCAGGGTTTGTACATGGTCCTTGTGCATAGTTTTGTGGTTTTTCTGGCTGGAGGAGGGACATAAGAGGATTTTCCCTCTTATCTGGAAGCATGGCCAGGAGCAGCCATCAGTTAGTCCTTGCCTCGGGGTTTGGAGGTTGGAGCTTTGCTCTGAAAGTGTTGGGGCCTCCACAGCTGGTCTCTTGCAGTGCTCCGGGAATCCTGCACTGGATTTTTTTTTTTTTTTTTCAGTGGATTTGCTGGCCGTAGGGAATGAGGAAAGGTGCAGATTTGGCTCTATCTTCCTTCGCTAGGACCATGAGATGCCCAGGTCCAGCTATGCATGGCCATGGTCTCAAAATCAGTTTGTCTACAACTTCCACATGAGACTTCTGGTCTGAGGGGAAAAGCTCAAGTCAGGCTTCCTAATCGTTCCTGTTTGCAAATCTTATGGAATGAGGTAGGAAGAAGCAGCCAAATGACACCAAGGAAGGGGTACAGAAGCAGGTGCACAGGCGTTGGGCAGTTGTCCTTTAGGCAGTGTGAGCCCTGCACACGAGATCCCGGTTTCAGCAGGGAGCAGCAGCCTGCCAGAACTGATCAACAGAGACCAGTGTGTGTTCGCTGGAGCCTTCCAGGCCCAGCGGTGCCTTTTGGCCATGACTGATGCCTGCAAGAGGAAAATCTCTCCTTCTCTCTGTGCGCAATCTCCACCCTGTTGCTGGTATAAGCCAGCTGATTTCCCAATTCGGGGCAGTGACACCCCATCTCCCATGTGATGCTTGTTCCATCCTAGTCACTCCATGTGGTGCTGACTCACTTCTCTCAGCAGTGCATTGTCACACCAAGCCTCCGCACCACCGCTGAGACCCAGGGGAGTCCCACAGTGGGGTTGCTCCTGAGATTCACCTAGCAGGTTTGCCCACACACTTCAGGAATCACAAGGATTTGCTGATCTGAGTTGCCTTGAAATGCCTGGATTTTGAGTCCTGGCTGCCTGCTGCTGACGGCCTTGGTGTCCTCCTGTGGGTGTCCCAGGAGCTGCTTCCAGCATCCTCTCCGAGAGAAACAGGGCGCCAGAGCATGAAGAGCCTACGGGCACGACTGGGGCACATCTCTGCCGCCAGGTACGTAGTGCCTGCTTCAGTCCCTCTGTCCTGATAGCTTTGAACTGTCTTTTTCGCTGAAAAACCTCAAGTGAATGGATTAGGCAGGCTTACCAGACAAAATTCTCCCTCTGAGGATACCTGAGGCTGGTGCCAGGCTGGGAGAGATGGGGCTCGCCAGGGTGGATCCAATCTTGGGGAGGGGCCTGAAAGCTGCAGTGGGAGAATCCTTCTCCCCACCAGGTTTTCTGGTCCCTGGAGAGTCATTCCACATCTGAGGCCTGAGAAATTATATTTCTTCCCAAACATTTGTTTTCATTAGGCATTTAAATAGCTCTATGGGACATTTCATCCTGTCTGCAGTGGCCAAATTCTTATCCTTGGAGACTTCCTCTGGCACTGGAGCTTCTGTGTGAAGCAGTGTTTTCTCTGATCAGTTCTGCATTTGTCACCCTTAGGTTTGCTGGGTCTTGTTTGCTCTGTTAAGATGTGGGCATAGCAGAAACTCCTGGTCCAGCTCCTTTTATCCATTAAGCACCTTGTAATTACAGAGCTAATGCAGGATGTCCACAACAGCCGGGAGCCCCCTCTTCCCCCCTCTCCCTGCAATATCCTCTAAGTAAACACCAAAGACACTATTAGCCCCAGCTAAAGAATTCAGCCCTCTGAATGATCGTGTTATGGTCTTTATAGAATAATATAATGCTGTCTTTTGCTAATATTGGAGGAGCAGTCATATTGTTATTGGTATTTGATATTTCAAGAAATGGCCTGAACTTTCCTTGCCCACATGATTGCAAGGAAGACCTCAGTGCCAGCAACTTGGGTTAGCAGAGGGGCAGAGAAGAGTGAGACTGGAGGTGCTCAGAGAGTGACATTACAAATTCCCCTAATTAGTGCTTTTCTGTATTTCCCCTGCTAACACCCCACTACTTGTTCTTTGCACAGGGCGAGTCTCTGTGCCTACTGTGAAGAATCCCTGTTCCCAAAGGTGCACAGGATCACGGCGGAGCTCTGGTCCGTGTACTCCAAGCCTGTCCCAGCAGACGGCCAGGAGCTGCGGACCCTATTTCTGCAGTGCTCCTGCGTGGCTGCGCTGCTTGGAGGCCTCTTCTACAACTGGCTCCTTGCATCTCTGGAGTACCCCCGGCACTTCTGCGTCGCGATGGCCGTCACCTTCAGCCTGCTCCTGCTCCTCACCCTGTTCTTGGTACACCCTGCCCGTTGTGTCTTCAGCATGATCATGCCAACGCTGGGCACCAAGCAGGGTCGGAAGCTCCTCTTGTCGGCCTGCGTCATGATTGTGGCGGTTAACATCACCCCGAACATCGTCAGCAACATTAAAACCATACTGCAGGTCATCAAGTGCATCTGCAAGAATTCCTCTGAGAGCCTGTTGAACTCAACTACCCTGCTAGGGATGGCTTCCTGGAAGCTGGGGGAGGAAATCCAAGCACTTAATGTTTGGAAGCCCTTCAACGGACATTTTAAGTTTTCACTGTTTCAGAACAGCTCCTGGATTAACCAGCAGATGCACCTTGCTGGTGAAAATGTCAGGAGGAACTTTTTAGCTGTTGAGGTACTTGTCAAAGACTCCGTGGGAGCAGGCAACAAACTGGTCGCCGGCTTCTCCATGCTGTACCTCTGCTTTGAGTCTGCCTGCTACTTGAAAAATTACCTCACCAACCTTCGCTTCGACAACTTTTACATCACCAAGAAGCTGCAGCGTTTGGCTGTGGACAGAAAAGCCACCCATCTGTTGGCTGGCTCACCCAAAGGCCTCATCCGAGCCACGGGCCTGAAGCTGTCCCGGGCAGAGTGGGCTCTGTGCCTGGCACAGGCCCTGGGCCTGTCGGTGGCCCTGCTGCTGGTGCTGGTGGTGGCGGCCTTGGACCACCTGGCGTTCAGCGTGGCAGACACGGCGCTGAGGAAGGGGGCTCAGTTCTCCACGGTGCCCATCGTGCTCAGCGTCGAATACAGCGTGAGTGCGGGGATCCTGTGTCGACCCAGCGCTGGCTCCTAGAGCTTGCTGCCCAGGGCTGTGCTTGGTGTTCAGAGGGAGGAGGGGACTCACAGGGCTGTTCCTACCAAAAAGGAAATGTCACTGACAAGCGTCAGCCACTGGAGGCAAAACACCTCCTGCGCCACATCCGTGGCACATCGCTTGGTTTCCCCATATGGGGTTCCAGCCAAACATCAGATCCAACCGGAGGTGCCGGTGGGGACAGCCCCTGGGCAAACAACATCAGGCTGGGGTGCAGGAGGTGATAACGAGAGGCACATCCCCCATTTCTCCTCGCAGCGCGCCCAACAGCAGATATACCAGCTGCAAACTACAGCCCCAGTGGAGCGAGGAGGGGAGACAACGGTCCCTCATGCTGCAAAGACAAAATCTGGACAAGAAAAGCTCCACTAGCAGGCAGCAGCCAGGCGTCCCCTTCCCGGGCAGGGCTGAGGCACTGTGTCCCCATGGCACCGACCTGGCAGTGAGTGTCCCCATGGGACTGCCTTGGCTGGTCCTTGGGGAAAGCCCTGCCTGCTGCCTTTGTTGTCACCCTATGCACTCCTGTTTTAATATCCTTTATCTAGATTAGCTCTGGTTCTGCTTTTTAACTTTTCTACCTTTCAGTCTTCCTCCTGCCCCAGCCTCAGTGTTTCTTTGCTCAGGAACCTGCTTACAGTGAAACAATCAGGGCTCAGAAACAAACCCTGTTGTTAAACCATTCAACCCCTGAAGCTCTCTGTCCTGAATGTGAATCCCGTGCGATGGGTACCTGCCACGCTCCATGCAGCAGCAGATGAAGGTGCCAGGACTGGGTCTCACCCTGCCAGGCCTTTGGCACCCACACCAGCTGCTGTTATTCTTGCCCAGCCCAAAGCATATACACACCTCAGGATCCTTGTTTCTATGCACCAAACAAGCTGTGACGGTGATCGCACACCTCCAGGCTGATATTTCTGCGGCAACCCATCGATTTGATTTTGCTCATATCCCATTTAACCTTTTACTCTTTATTCCAGGCTGGCATAAAGAACTCTTTATTGAATATTCCACTGCTGGACTTTAAAAGGAACTACCAGCACCACCTGAACTTCAGCTCTGCTCGCTGCAGCATCAGCCCCCCGACACCCCCCAGCCCCTCTGTGATGCTGGTTGTGGGGCTGCTCTTCTGCATCATCTACGCCACTGTGTTTCTGGAAACCTACGCACGCCGCCTGTGCAGGAAAATCGCTGCCTCCTTCTTCGAGAGCCGGGAGGAGGAGCGGGCACGTTACCTCTACAGCAAGCTGTCCAGGCAGCAAAGCTGCTGAGAAACTGAGGGCACTTTCGGACATGCAGGGAATGACGGAGAACTTGTGGCAGAAGCTGGGTGCAAGCTTCTGCAAAGGGATCCCAAAATTCGTTTTCCAGAGTCAGAAAAGTGGTTGGAGTCTGGGAATAATATTTGCCAAATAAAACTAAGAAAAAGGCTAAATGTTACATTTCACATTAAAATGAGAAAAACGGGCTACATTTATTTATTTGTTTATTTATTTATTTATTTATTCTCTTTCAAGCCTAGATGTTCTGGAGTCATCTCTTCCAGGAACAGTGGAAAAAGGGACCTGAGATAGGCCATATGACTTGGAGGGTGTGGGCAGCGTTAGGCAAGGCTAAGTGGGAAATATATGGAGGTTGGGGGGAGGAAGAACTCCTTTACCTCCCCCATCCCTGCTGGAGGGAGTGCACAGCTCCTTTCTCTCTGAAGTGATCCCTTCAGACAGCAACCTTTTGAGTTGACTAATTTAAATTTTGGTGAGTTTTTCTTTCAAGTTTCATACACAGATATCTGTATAGATGGGATAATTATTAGCCTTTGGAAGATATTTTATTCACAAAACAAACTGTTGCTTCAGCCTGTTGGAATAAATTCAAGACCTTACAATGCTGAGAGGCACCTTCTGGGCATGGGAGGGAGTGGAAATCAGCACCTGAGGACTTGCTGAAATCTCTTCACCAGGGCTCTCCAAAATGACCCAGATAAAGCAGCTGAAGAGGATGAGGCCAGCCAACAAAAGGTCAGTTCAGGCCAATATCCAGGAGGACTTCAGAAGTGGTAGAGTGAAACCTGACATCAGAGCCAGAGCTCTGCAGGGAACAGAAACAGGCAGGACATGGAAGGCTGGACTTTCCCAAAGCAATGGCTAGATCTGTATGTTGGGATGCTTCCAACTCAGAAAGGGTGGTATTGTAACTAACATGCAAAAATCCATCACTGAGGCTACATCTGAAGCATTACTTTTGAAAGAGAGGTAAATCAGAACCTGGGTAAGGGCAAGAGCCAGGAGGAGAGGGAGCAAAACCTGTGCCAGCTTAAAAACAAAGCAACATCACAGCTTCATTTCTTCAAAGCATCTCTATTATTTCCCTCTCTTCTCCTATTAGAGTCTTCATTAAGACAATTATTTGACATAATGCACCTCAATGAGATTAAATTACAGAAGAGAATTGACAGCTGCAGATGCACAAAATTCTCTCAGCTCCTGAGAATCCTGAAACAAAGTAGGTCTGGATTATTTTTTAAGCACCTACCTAACAAAACCCTGGTGCATTAATCCCCTGCTGTTATGATGGCCAATACAAGCACCTTTCTGCCTCTACAGCAGCTAGGCTGCTTTGTCACAAGGTTTCTGTAGCAAACACTCTGCGATGCTCTGTTTGAGGCGCTCAAAAGGATTTCCATTTACCCGTGGAACCAGGGGTTAAGGATCTTTGAGGAGAGCAGGGGAATCCCTTCAGCTGGCAAACCATCCCAGCCTTCCATGGCCATGCCAACCATGTGGCCCTCCAACGGGAACATCTTTCCTTTGGAAAACCCATCTGCTCGGCAAGAGATGCACAGTAATCTTTCATCACCCTTTAAGAAACCATTATATTTTTGGCCAGTAGCGCTTGGGGAATCCGCCCGAGCAAAGTCCAGGCCCTGTCCCACCCGCCAGCCCTTGGAGAAGTGAGGAGCTCTGCAAGGCCAGGCAGAAGGTGGCATGGGGAGACAGGGACATGGCGCGGAGAGGAGGCAGGAACGGTCTGGGTGGAGTTGGGTCATCCCTACGGCTTTGCCTGGAGATGGGTTCCCTGGGTTTGGGGTTTTCAAAGCAGAGAAGACCGCAGAGCTGGACTAAGAGGACTCAGAACCACCTGGAGTGTCGTGCTGCATCCTTCACACTCGCAATGCCCCCTGGACATTTGAGCAGTGTGGGAAGAACTCCTGAAACACTCATTTTCAGCCTGAAAACTCCTTTTCGCTAGAAAAAACTGACCTGAGCACAGAGTGGTTCTCCGTTCTCTCCTGTAGTTTCCTTCAGCTCACTCTAAATTTCATCTACTAAAGACTAATTCTGGAAACTTTGCACTTTTAGACATTAAAGTTCAGCATCAGAGATGCCTTGATTAGGGTAATTACACCAGCTTGAAGGAATAATAATTGTTGTCAGGCACTGCTGCTCTGCCTGTGCCCCCAGAGTCACAGCTGTCACAAACCTGCCTGAAGCAATGTGCTGCTGCTTCCATTTTGCAGCTGGCTCAGGAGGGAATAAGAAAATGTGTTTTTTTTTTATTCACATGACACTGGTTTCCGTGGTTTCAGTGATGGGAGCTGCATGCAGCAGAGCCCACCTCGCCTGGAGGCATCAGGGCCTATTCTCCCGTCCTGCTTTGGACAATGAATCGTGCCCCATGTGCCACCCTTCTTCATGGCTTCATGACCCTTAAGCATGGGTTTCAACTTCAGTAGGCGTAGGAACCAGAAAGCAAAGAATTTGGGCTTGGAAGGAGTGATGGCAAGGAGGCAAGGGCAGGCGGCAGGTGACCAATGGGCTTTGGTCCTGGCAGTGCTGGGGTTTGTTCGTTAGAAAGGAGGCAATACATGTGATGTGTTACACCGTGGAGTGCCATGAAGTGTTATCACATTGGTGTCAGAAGGCGATTTTTTTTTGACGTAGGAAGGAAAAAGTCACTATGATGCACATTATGGTTATTTTAGAGATGAAATTGTGTCGGTGTTAGTATACGTGTGTGCTGAATTGAATATCACTGAGAAATGGATGCACAGAAGATGACAGCACAAGGCTACCGTTGCTTGACTCCATGGCAGTATGCAGCTGTATGGCACATGATGTGAACGGATGGATCTGCTTTGAGGAGAAAATGGGTGTTCAGAGCTGGCTCTGTGCCACGTAACCCAGAGCCCTGCTTTGCTGTTGAGAAACTAAACTAGGAAACTGCAGCGAGCACGAACTCCTCGCACCTGACCCATTGCCCAGCGTCACCCAAGGGTGACACTGCCACCACAGGGACAGCCAGGGGCTGGTGGGAGGCAGAGCTGCCAGGAAACCCTCTGGCAAGGTGGAGTTCCTCAGTAAGGTGCATGCACCAGGGCCAAGCATGGAGCCAGTGCAGCACGACAGGTCTGATGCTCAGTGCAGGTGTTTGGCCCTGGCTTGGTTCCTCCGGAACCACAAGAAGCTCTGTGTTCCCTCCCCAGGGTGTCATTAAGCCTGCCACCAACCCGTGCTGGTAATGCCACACTGGGGGCTGCAGGTGAAGGTGGAGTCTGTGCTGGCCTTCACCACATTTAGGAAGCTTGGTCAGGCCTTTTTTAACTCCCCTGTTGCTCATTAATGCCAATGCCAGCCCAAATCCCTGCTGATGCCCGGCTAGGGCATGTTCACCGCTTGTCTCCCTTGCACTTGTAGAGGTTTGCAATTTCTTACCAACGTAAATAAAGGTGTTAATTATGCAAGAGAAAGGCCCATGGATTACTCCTTCTTCCACCAATTCAGTCAAACCGGGGGTTGGTAAGATCCTTGTGCATGGGACAGGGTCTGCCTGGAAGCCCCGGGTTGCCCTTGGGGTTTTGTGGTGTATTGTTGTGGATTTTTCACCTTGTACAGATGCAAGTGTAGGTAAATACATGCTGCATTCCTGCTTCTCCTGGCTGTCCAGGGGGTTGAACAGCCTTAATATGCTGAGGAGTAAATGTAAACTGTTCAGCCAAGGCAGTGCTCTAGGAAAGATTTCATTCAGAGCCACCAATCTACATCCACCAGAGCAGAAAACCAGCAAACCAACCACCTCCCTCCAGAAACATTTCCTGATTTTTAATCAAACTCCTTTTTCTACCGCTCTTGTCCTATTTACAGCATTTGCACTGTAATTACAGTGAAGAAGTAACAGTTACACACCCCAAGCTTTAGAACAGGCAATACAAAAAACACAAAGGCAAATGAAGCTATTTCACAGCCTGGTGCATGGCTGACTGTGCCACACCGAGCCCAAGCAGGGTGGGGACAGACCTGCTCCCAGTGTCACCAGAACCACTCATCCCAGCAACGCTGGTGGCACTGGGGACACTCCAGGCTCTATAGATAGGTGGGGACAGGGGAGCTTCATTTGGACAGGGGTTTTGTGTCATTCTTTCAAGAACAGCCTGCCAGGGCCTTGGCTGGGCTGCAAGATGCTGTTGTTGAAACAGGAGGGTTGGGAGAGGTGAGGTTTTATCTTTAGAGGTGAAAGGTGATAAACAAGCTGCTATCTAAGTGCAAAGGTTGCCAGGGACTGATTCGAAACAGAGATTCCAAAGAGATGTCAGCACTGTGTTATCCTGAAGCAGTGTCCAATACTGTTAAACAGTGACTGTTTCCTGCCTCAGGGCTGAGAGCATTGATGCGTAAACCCACCAGAACCACTGCCCCTGGCTCCTTCCAGCTCCCCTCCTCTCCCAGCACAGTCCTGGGAAAGCCTGGACCAAGAACAGGGACAAGCCTGATGTCCTGGCTCCACTCCCTCTCCCACGCTGCACAGGGCTGGCAGAGGCAGTCCTGGACCGCCAGGACCAAGCAGTAACTGGACACCAGGCAGAGCATCCCATTGCTCCTACAATGGCACCAGCTAATTGTCTGTGAGCAGTGGCCAGATGTGATGGAGCCAGGAGTTTTTGGAATCTCCTTCTTTTGAGCAAATTCTTTTAGAGACTGATTTTTTTTTTATTTTTATTTTTATTTTTTTTCCCAAGGAGGAACTAAAATGCATTGAAATGAGCTGGAGATGTGAGACTGCTGGATGGAGTGATCTGCGATGCTCTGGACTTTTCCTCATTCTGGTTCTTTTGAACTGAAGATTGTGTGAAAGTTTCACCCTGAATTCAATGCTTCACATTTTGCAACAGCAGACCTCCAAAGCAGTAGTTCCTAACGAGCCTTCAGCCGACAAGAACAGAAGAGAAAGAGGAAGAATGCTGTGCTGGTCACCCTGGAAGACTGCTCGCAGGCAGGATGTGCACACAGAAGCCCGTCATCCTCACTCACACCCAGGGCTTCCCACACTCTGCACATCACTGATTTCCAAGCATGACGGGAGGTTTGGCAACCAGCTCAATTTTGGGGCACAGAGAAGCATGATTCCAGCAGCTGCTGCAGTGCCACAGCCCCGTGGTTCAGATGGGGCGTAAGACATTGTGGCACATGGGGAAATTACGGTGAAATTGGGTCCAGCAGGCATTCCTCTGTGCTTGGGCACCCCAGCACCACATAGCGCTTCCAGGAACTGGTGCAATCAGTCCTGGGTTTCTTTGCAGATGAGAAACAGAGGAAATGAAATCACTGACAGAGAAGTTTTCAACATATCAACCGAAGGTGGAAGAAGTACAGCTTTTCCATGTTTCTTAGTTGTACCCTGCTCCAATCTGCATTCCTCTTCCCAATTGGAATAGCTGGTGAGATACGCTTCTATGTCTGAGAAGGGAGAGAAACCATTTCTCACAGAGATTTAAAAAAAAAAAAAAAAATCATCTAAGTCATCAAAGCGTCGTACTTGGAAAGGTGAGAGATCCTGTGGGGAGTGAGAAGGGCAGGTGAGCACAGGAGCAGGACTGGGCAGGGAGGAGCTGTGCTGTGGCTCGTGTCCCTGTGTTCACACCACAGCTCAGCTGCAGCACCTGGCCAGATATTGTCTTGGGCAGGGGGAGGGTGGTAATGTTTCTTTTGAAGCCTGCAGTAACAGCTTCTTGTTGCTGCGAGGGAATGCAGAGCAGTAGAGCTACCCTGCAAGGGGGTGAGGAGCTCCTGTGGTAAATCTTGCAGACTGGAGAGCTCTGTTCCCCGTGTTGGTGCCCGCAAACTGAACTCCCTAACCACACAGTGCCATGCTGGCTGCTACAAGAAGATGAGGCTCCTTACACTGCTGAGATTTCCCCTCCAGCTAACCCGACGTGACCAGCCCAGGTCTGGGAGCATGTCCTTGTGGGGCTCTCTGGAGCTGTGGCCCCCAGGGATGGATCTTTAGGAACCCACCAGCCAGCTCATCTTTACCTGCATGCAGCACGTACACGTGTTGATTTTACATCTTTTTAATTCCTTGACAGCTGCTTCTTTGCTCTTGCTCTGACCAGACAGGCTCCTGCCTGTCTCTGGTAGTGCTCAGCCACAGAGCACAGCACCTGTCTCCCTCTTTCCCACGGCTGGGAAGGAGGAGTGCAGAGCTGGGAACCACTTCCCCATGTTTGTTCACAATTCAAACTTTGCCAGGTCTGTGCAGGCCCAAATTCTGTAATCCAGACCCCAAAACCCCCACCTTTGTGGCCTTTTTGTGATTTATTTTTTCCAGTTTCTCCAGCACTGAGCGCTCGTGCAGCCTTGGTGCCCCAGCTCTAAGAGCAGAAGTTGTATAGGTTTAATATGTACAGGATATGAAGCAGCAGAGAAAGGAGAGGTGTTTATCACAGATGTGGGTAAGAGGATTGCCTTCTCCCAGCTGTGTCTATTAAATATGCTGAAGTTCAAAGTCTTTTTGTCTATGACTAAATGAGCTGCCCACAGTGGCCGATGGAGAAGGATGAGCTGCAGGAGGGGTGCAGGAAGGCAGGGACCCAGTGCCGAGCACCCCAAGCTCCCAGAAGCTGCCCCTGCCCTGGGACATGGCCATTTCCCACTCTGGGCACCCCCAGCAAGGTGAAGACCTCTCCTTTCTTCGTGCTTCAGGCAGGAGCCGGTGCTCACAGAGGATGGCAGGGTCCCAGCCATCGCGATCCTCGGACCTGGACGTTTCCCAGTGGTTTCCATCACAGCCAGCACAGCGCAGGGAGCTGCCAGCGCAGCGCAGGGAGCTGCCAGCACTGTTGGATTGCTGCTTATTGGAACAGCTGTGCACCAGCCACGGCAAGCAATGTGCACAGACAGGTATTTATCCACACTGAAGAAGGGCCAAGGCAGATGAAAGCCACAGTGGGACCGGGGGGCAACTTCAGGGGTGAATAATGCATTGCAGCTCTGCTGATAACACAGGATAGAGAAAACAGGACGCTGCAAGCAGAGCAACCAGGCTGTGTTCCCGCCAGAGGACGACAATGCTGATGGTAATTTTAATTATTACTGATAATTGTAGCAGTGCCTTTTGCCTGTCGGCTCCCCCTACATCACCAGGTGTGCAATGGGCACCGTTGGACCGGCTCCAGCAGGTGAGTGAGACCAGGTGCAGAGCTGCTGCATGAGCTTCACCCTGCCCCTCTGAATCCCTCAAACCAGCTCAGCAGGGGAACGCAGCCTGAAAAGAATCATGAAACAGCTGTAATTTTTAGAGCATCAGTTGAAAGTCGGGGAGGAAGCAGAACGAAGTGCATCCCGAGGAGCGATGGGCAGATCAGGGACCTGCCACTGCGTCCCCAGCCCAGTGCTGGTGCACAGAGGGTGAGGTTCTGGGGAAGAAAGGGAAGGGGAAGGATATGGTATTTGTCCTTCATAAATGATGCTGAACAAAATAGCACAGAAGGGAGTGAAAAATAACAACAATTTTACTCTGTGAAGCCACTGCAGGCATAAGGTTTCCTAGATAAAAGGGGAAAATCCTATTTGTCACACAGCAAGGCAGAGCTTGGGGACAGATTACTGCTCCCAGGGAGAGGAGAACGGGGCTGAGCAGAAGGTATTTTATCTACATCAGGACTGTACCACCCAGGCTTAGAAATGTGCCTTTGAAGCCCCAGACTCAAATCCCTCAGCATCAGAGAGATCCTTCACATTTTGGAGATGCATGTCAGTGTCTGGGATTGATGGGTGGCTCTACTCCTAACGGGAATGTAATCTAATAAAAAAAATTGAGCCTTTCCTCTTGTCCTTTCCTCCACTCCTCAGGTTAGAGTACCATTAACATCTCTGTAATCACAGTTGCTATTTCAATCTGAAAATGCATTTTCTGAGAGGCTGCGGAGACGTCGGAAGCAAGCACGGAGCTGACAGCAAACTCTGGTGGCTGCCGCGTTAGCCTGACTGGGGGGAACACCGCATCTCACAGCCCGCTTCGGCTGGATACAGGTAGCCCAGCCTGACCAGCGGATCTCCCAGACCAGCGGTGGGTAAGCCTGACTCCGCTGCGCTTCTTTGGGACAGGGCAGCTGCAGGATGGCCCATGCGAGGAGGTCGCTCCCTCGTGTTTAAGACCCCCAAGGAAGGTGGCCCTCTGCCCCAGTCCAGGGGTGACAGGGAAGGCATCACCCTGGTCCCATCCTCCTGAGATGAGGGAGGAAGGCGGGACCAGGAGGGACCCCTCATCCTCACCTCTCTCACCCCAGGGGTGACCGTGCAGCCCGTGGCTGGGCTCCAAGGCCAGCCATCCCCACTCTTATCTTCCCCTAGCCTCCTTCCCTGGGGTCTGCAACCTGCCCCCCCCCTACCCCCTGCTGGACTCCTTCCTCCTCATGCTCTTCCTCCTTGGCTCAGCAGTGCTCTAGGACCCAGTGGGTGCAGGTGGGGAGGAGGTGCATGAGGGGCTCTGGGGACTGGGGGAGTTTTGAGTGTCCCATGGCATCCTCAGAGCAGGGAGGGGGTCCTGGGGACTGGGGCTTTCTGGCTGCTCCCCTCCCACCCCCAGAAGGGAGAGCTTGCAGGGGAGGTGGGAGCACAGAGCTGGGTGGCAGCGAGATTTGGGGTGAAGCATGGAGAAGAAGGGAAAGGGGGAACTAGGGCAGGAAGGAGAGGAGCTCACTCCCCACTCACAGCAGGGTGCTCGCAGGAGCTGAGCAGCGCCCATGGAGAACATCTCGGCCAGCCAAGGAGCCACAATGGGCAGCGGCGGTAACCAGACGCTGGGCAGGATGCCCCGGCAGCCCCTGGAGCTCCAGGTGGTTACCATCCTGCTGGTGCTGCTCGTCTGTGGGGTGGGCATCACAGGAAACGCGATGGTGGTGCTGGTGGTGCTGCGCACCAAGCACATGATGACCCCCACCAACTGCTACCTGGTGAGCCTGGCTGTGGCTGACCTCCTCGTGCTGCTGGTAGCCGGGCTGCCCAACATCTCAGAAGTGGTGGCTTCCTGGGTGTACGGCTACACTGGCTGCCTCTGCATCACCTATCTGCAGTACCTGGGCATCAACATCTCCGCCTGGTCCATCACTGCCTTCACCGTGGAGCGCTACATCGCCATCTGCCACGCCATCAGGGCGCAGCTCCTGTGCACCGTGTCCCGCGCCAAGCGCATCATCGCCTGGCTGTGGCTCTTCACCTCCCTCTACTGCCTCATGTGGTTCTTCCTGGTGGACACGTCCCAGGCCACCTTCTCAGACGGGGCACAGGTCAGCTGTGGCTACCGGGTCTCCAGAAGCCTTTACATGCCCATTTACTTCTTGGATTTTGCTGTCTATTATGTCATCCCGCTGGGACTGGCAGCTGTCCTCTACGGGCTCATTGCCCGCATCCTCTTCTTGAGCCCCCTGCCCGCCCTCCCGCAGCACGCCAGCCTGGGCTCCACGCATCGGGGCAGCTCCCTCCAGCTCTCCTGCCGAGGAAACAGGGGGGCCATGAGCTCCTGCAGGCAGGTATGGAACCCTCGGCGTGCTGCAGGCAGTGTGCCCACGGGATCAGTGCTTGGGGAGGGGTGTGCCGCAATATTTTGCTTCCTTTTGCGTTGGGAGCTAGGGAAGTCCGTTTGCTGCACACAGGACACCCCAAAGCCCAGCTGGCAAAAGGTTTCCCCCTGCCTTGCTGGGCACTGCAGAGCTCCAGCATCAATTGGAGAGGCTGGAGTGCATGGTTTTTGATAGATAATTAATTACTCATCATGTGCTGGGTCAAGTTAAGACAGCAGGACTCACCTCCCAGGCAGGGTGCTGGGCAGGTGACCTCGGATTTAGAAAGTAAAGGGAGGGGACAGCCAGCAGGACATGGGACCCCTGCCCTCTGAGACAGCCCAGGTGGCGGCCCGAGCTCCTTGCAGCTGGGGAAGGCACCTCTGTGTCACAGTGGCACGTTGTCCCTCTCAACGACCCTGCTGTCATTCGGCTGCTTTTTCGTTCTTCAGCTCCTTCTCCCCATCTCCTTCTACTCTGTTCCTCCTCTCTCTCTGTCTACACAGACAATTACTGCCCTGGGATGGGTCAGTAACTGGACATGGTACTCTGCAGGAGGCTGTCCCATTATGGTTGCAAATACATGGTCTGTATTAAAGTTGAGGGCTGAAGCTTGGTGTCTGGCTTAAGCCTCTGAAATCGGCACTGCTGCTGACTTGGAGCAGGCAGCCAGCCTGGAGCAGGTTTCAGTCAGGCTTAAGGTTCCCTTTTTCTGAACTTGTGTCCTGACTTGCATGAGAACTTCCACTGCCCAGGAGAGATGACTCAGGGTCACTGAAGGGAAGTGAGCAGCTTGCAGAATGCACATTTTTTTATGAACTTCTAAGCAAGTCTTTTCAGTTCAGCTTTTTCTCCCTTTTTCTCCTGGACAGAAGGCTTAAAGCCACCACTGACATCTGTAAAAGCACTTGCTGGCTCTCCCTGCAGCTGGCTACTCCAGGGGCTCATGCAAAGCATTGGCAGCAAGCTCCCCAGTGCCGGCAGAGCACTTCCTACAGGGGCAGAGGCAAGGGCCCTGCTGCCATGTCCTTGCAGGCTGTGTCACACACAGTGTGCTCCAGCCCTGTTAGGATGAGTGGCCAAGGCTGTTAGTCCTGATGGGCTGGATGATGTCACTCTGGCCCCTGGAAACATCCCATGCTATTTTCTCTGTCAGTTTTCTTGAGATCTTCATCACCTCCTGAAACATCCTAGCAGGCAACACCGACCCCTGGTTGGCTCCCATCTCGGAGCTGGGATCTTCAGGAGTAAAGATGTCACTGAGAGCTGGGAGTGCTGAGCTTGTTTAGAGAAGTGGAGTCTCTTAATTACCATTACACAGTTAACTCCTGCATCTCTGTACAGGTGCATGTGTTTAGTGATATGACTACCATAACCAATATGCTTATTATATAGGGAGCTATGTGATGATTTATGGAGTTGCCAACAAATCACCCCAAATCTCTTTAACAAAAGCTCAGCTGAAGCCTCTCAGAACCTGCTAGGAGTCAGCTGCCATCTGGGAGAGAAAGCAGCAGCTCTGTCAAAGCCACGCTGTAAGTCTGTTTGATCCTCACCTCCTACCCTGCAGACAGAGATAAGGGATGTCAACATGTTTGACTGTAACTATCATAATATTTGGGAGCAATTTGCTTCCCACTCTGTGGACTTTGGAGGCTTTGGGGAGGTATTGAACATGCATCCAGTTCAGAGCGAACTTCTAATATTCATGACCAGTGTCATGTCAGATGTGTTGGTTTTGTGATGCTACATCAGTAGGTGTCGGTGGCATAAAATAAGGGAGAATCCTGGGTCCAAGATGCTCACGCTGGCAAGGTGACCCAAATCTTACATTTCTTCACAGTTTTATTTCACAGGGCTTCCAGCTGTCTTTTGGTTAATGCTTCCTTCTGCTTTTACACCAGCAGCTCCTCAGGGTAACTGGTGCTGAGACAGTGGAGGAGAAAGGGTCCCCAGCTGAGCCACTGCCTGCATGTTGGATGTGAGCCTGCGTGGTTCGGCCATTTGTCAGACGGGTGCAATGCTGCACACCAGAGGTGGCTGCACTACAAACCCCAGTCCAGCGATAGAGGTTTTTCCATAAACATCTTTCACAAGTTGGATATGACACAGGACACAGTGCCTTCATTTCATATATAGTCCTAGGAAGTTTATATGACTGTCCAGTGGGTCACAGGCGCAAAATGAAGATTCACCTTGAAACATTTGATTCATCGCCAAGGCGCCGATCTGCCACACGCTGCAGAAACGTTATCTGTGCACCAGAGCCAAGTAAAAACACACAGGTATTTTGATAAGAGCTTTGGGCAGCATGAACAGGAGCGTGACCCCATGTCCTGCCAGATCATCTACCTTAGCGCTGCCTGAAATCCAGCTGGAGCATTTTGCTCTTGGTGTGATGGATGGAGGAGCAGGAGCAGCAGTGAGTCAATTCTGCATCTGGTTATGAGGGAAAAAAGCAATCAGTCAAGCAGACGGAGAGAAAAGAGGTCTCCTGGGGACCCGCAGGGGTCAGTGCTGAATTCTTGAAGACACACAGGTATATTTCCAGGAGGAGCTGCAGCGTGCAGAAGGGCATGGTGAGGTGTGGAGGCAGAGCACTGACAGCGGGGGTTTAGGCTGAGGCAGGAGGGCCCTGACACTGCTCAGCTGCAACATGGCTGTTGTTGGTGGGCAGCTCACTGCCGGGTTTTTTCGCTCATTAATCACCCTTGGCCAGGGTGGGAGGGAAAAGGCACAGCATCCACCTCTCTGTTCCTCCTGTGGCCTCACTACAGCCGGAGGGTCACAGGCTCTCCCAGGCACCCTGCCCAGAGCCCTCGGGAGATGTCCAAAAGGGGCAGCCCCAGAGGCGCCCATTGTCCTCCCCTGGCTCTAAGGATCCTTCGTGGCTGGGGATATTTTTGCTGTGGAGATACAGAGCCTGGAAATAAAACCCTCCCAGCCCAGCACCGGCTGCTTGTCAGAGTGAGAAGATGCTGCTGGTCCCTCACCGGTGCCTCTGAAGCACATGGGTCCAGGGCAGGGCAGGGCAGGGCAGGGCAGGGCGGGGGTTCTGCTGTGTTTACCCCCTGCAAAAGCAAAGCGTCGCAGTCGCAAGCACCAGCCACCCCCGAGCACGCATTTCAGCCGCTAGAGGGAGCGGGATTCCCAAAAATGGGGTGCTGCAGCGGCCGACGGTGGTACCGGGACAAGGAGAGCTGACGCTGCTGGGGAGGAGCGGCTCTGCCCGGGGAAGTGGGCTGAGAGCCTTGTCCTGAACGATAAACTGCTCGGTATAGGGAAATTACATTCCAAATGAAATTGTACTTAGGATCACTTAAGCTGAGGAGTTGCTTACATTTTGCAGTTCAAAAGCTCAGCTTTTATCAGGTATTTGTTCAACTTCATTCAGGTTCTCGGGATATAAACGTCAGGTGCATCAAAACTATAGCAAAAGCCATAGTTCTCTGCAACCCTGAGAGGCAGTACGTGGAAGGCAATGCAGCAGCCGATCACTTCGCCAGTTTGCTGTAAAAACCCTTGGAGAGAGAAGACGAGAGCACAGGTCCCATCCATGAGCACTGCTCATGCAACACACAGCGCTGAGACAAAACCTGCTCCTGTGTGGTGTCTGGGAGTTCTCTGCTCCCAGGGCGCAGTACAGGGCGCAGTGATGTGATCTCACAGCCAACGTGAGGCTGCTCCTCTCCCGGGCAAGGAGCGGTCGAGCCCAAGCCTGCATTGCCCTGCCAGCTGTGGCTCTGTGCTCAGGAGCATTGCTGCAGAGCACGTCAACCCCCCAGCAGCCGCGTGCTACGTAGGACAACTTGAAACCCCAAGCTCTGAAGCTACCTTTTGCGGGCACATCTTGTACAATCTCGTATCTTCCCCTGTGGCTGCAAGCACGCTGCAGTCTTAGCAACAGCCTGAGTACTCATGGTATCGCTGAGAGATCTTATTCTGGGAAGTGTCCTCACGTTCCCGTTAAACCACATACAGCAAAACACTTCTATTTTGGCCTTGCTTGACAATAGTTCCTTTCTTGTAGGGAAAGTTTTGCTGCCACCACCAACCACCCCTGATTTCTACTCAAAGCATTACAGGAAGGCAAAGCTGCTTGCAACTAATTTAAAAAAACACTCCAAGGAAAGCTGAAAGACTGGATATGATCCAAGTGCTTATTTCCTTATAGAGAACTGGAGTCATTGCACAACACCCTTCTGACATTTGAAACACCACTGCCTTAATATGCGTGCAGCATCAGCATTTACTCATACTTTCCTCCTTGGGGACGTGTGTATTCCGTAAGCCACCTACCAGAAATAGCTGTCAAAGTTATTAGGATCATTGGAGTTTCCGCAAAAAAAGCCATTTTCTTAAGCAAGCTTGAGTTGAGCTGAAGGCAATTACTGCTCACTTCTGAGTTCTCAGTATCTCCTTGTTCCTCACACATTAATGTAGTTCTTCCCTAGTGTGCTGCAAATTAAAATAATCCACATTGATTAGCTGAGCAACTCCCTATCAGCACAAGTCAGGAACTCATGCAGCACTCCACGCAGCCTTGTCTGCTCCCAGTGCTGCTCTGTCCCAGGAGCCTGCCCCAGGAGAAGCACAGCAGGAGCAGCACATCAGCAGATCCTAGACAGGGAGGAGAGATTTACCCCTGGCACCCCCAAAGCTTAGGATCCCACTTTTGCACAAGTTAATTTCCTCATTTATTTATTGATATGAGCAATTTTAAAATTTGTTTTCTGGTACAGAAATTCCCATGATTGTTTCCAGCTCATTTCCACGCTGATGGATGCTTGTCCTGAAGAGTTTTAAAGGCTCTTGAATGGTAGGTGAAAACCTATCATTTAAATGTTTTACGTGTGTGAGATTTTCTTGTGAACAAAGCGGATTTGAGAGGAATCGACTGTCCCATGGTTTGAGAGCCTATTTTAAATCCTTAGACAGATACGTAAGCAATATTACGAATTATGAATTACCTGTCTGTGCAGTTTCCCCAGGCGGGAAGGCTCTGCTGGAGCCTTAGCACCGCCTGACTCTTCCTCTTTTGCATCTCCCTACTCGCAAGGTGACCAAAATGCTGGCCATCGTGGTGGTCCTCTTCGCCCTTCTGTGGATGCCCTACCGCACGCTGGTGGTGGTGAACTCCTTCATGGACCCCCCGTACCTCAACACCTGGTTCCTGCTCTTCTGCCGGATGTGCATCTATCTGAACAGCGCCATCAACCCCATCATCTACAGCCTGATGTCGCAGAAGTTCAGGGCTGCCTTCGGGAAGTTATGCAGGTGCGGACAGAAGAGCGCCAAGGTCCCCACGCCGCGCAGTGTCCCGGTGCTCTACAGCGGTGCAAAGGACAGTTCTCAGGGCAGCTCTGTTCACGTCACCCAGCTGGAAGGTCTGAGCGGTCTCCCTGCACCTGCGAGGAGCAGCAGCCCTGCCAAGTACACACGAGGACCCTGAAACAGCGCAGGCAGTGGGAGCCGTACGGCTGTGCACCGCGCTGGGAAAGCGCCAACAGAAATTGCTTTGGCATCGCGGCAAGCTTAAGTTAATACCTCTCTGGGGTATTTAACAAAACAGATTCTTAGAGGCAAATTAATTTGCTTTTCCTTAATGCTAATTTATTCTTGTTTGTTGAAGTGTTAGGCGCAGGTCAATGCTTAGCATCTTTAAAGGATCTGTAGTTAAATATAGCAGTGCAACGCCATTCTGTGTTACGTGCAAGTGCAGCTGCTTGTTGAGTCAGGCCAGAGCATGGGAAGGAAATCCAGGAAGAGAAGGGCATTCAAGGGAAAAATACTGCTGGAGCAGGGTTGCCAGAGGGAGAGGTTCCCCTACCCAAATGCAGGAGATGTCCTAGGTGAGCTGCTCCTCTGGGCTCCTGTTGGTGTTCATGAGGACAACGGGCACTTGCAAGAAGTGGCTCCTCTCATCGCAGGAGATGAACATCTCCTCAGGTGTGTCTGTTTCTCTCCTCCAACTCTAAAGGGACCAGTGACTCCCTCAGACAGAGACTCATGTGTTACACGTGGCTGAACTTGGGTGTCAGGAACCTCACCCCATGCTTCTGGACATGTTGCTGTGGTGGCAGCATGTAAACCCAGCCCAGCTGAATTTGTTGCAGAAAAATGAACAAAGTAATAACAACTATTTCTTAAGGTAGTAGTAACACTTCCAACATTGTGGTCTGAGTTTCTTTTGGATAATCCTACCTCTTCTGTCCAAATCCATGCAGCTGCATTTGCTGGATACCGCAGCCTTGTCCTGTCAGCCCCGGTGCACTGTAGCTGCACGCCGCAGAGCAGCACGCTGTCCCAGCTACAGCTGCGCTTCAATGGCAGGTGAAGCAATTCCTTTATTTCCTGAGAATAATTCATAAAAGCCCATAAAGTGTTTTGTGGTGACACAGGAAGTACAAAGGCATTAACAATACTCATAGCCACTATCATCTAGTAAGCAGTGTGGATATTCATAACCTGACACGTTCAAGAAACAAGCTCAAGGACACTTGCCACAGACTCGCAAGAGACTTTCTAGCAAAATGCAAGATGCAAATGCAATGCAAGAGCAAAATGCAAGAGATTACACACGAGCCAGATGCCAAGGCTCTTGCCAAATAAAACAAGGGTCAGCCACCAGTAACCCTGAAGCGACTGCAAACAATTCTGTGAGCAGTCAGTTCAGCCTCACCATCCAACACGGCTGTACGGCAGTCCGCAGTGTTAGATCAGAGCGTTACATCTGCTTTGGAAAAGATCTGGGTGATATCGTTAAGAGCACAAGACCTTAAGAAACCATTCTGTGTCTATGGAAAATAACTTCCCCAGGCAAACAAGACCTCACTTTCCACTGATGTGCAGGGAAGTGTTCAGGATCTGTTTTATTTTGCTGTAGAGTGGCTTTGCATGTATCACTATTATATTGTGAATTATTAAAGTATCTATTTTTCCCCTGGAGTTACTGTAGGATGAAGAAAGAGAACACTAGTCTTGCAGATATTTATAAAACAGTGTTTATTTGGAACTTCGGGATTCATGTCATTTTTGTGCTCTTTTTTGAGTCCTCAGGAGCAAAGTTCCTCTTTACTATTCTTAAGGAAGCTGCACAGAATACTGGGAGTTGCTTCATGAAGGAAATGGAAATACTAATGCTATCGTGCAAGAAAAGCATTCTGTTTACCAAGAGAACCTAGGAAGTGAACGATTTGCTGGTCTCCTGGACATGGCAACACCCAGGACTGAAGTCTGGCTGCACTGGCTCATGCCCAGCCCTGCACAGGGAGGGGGTGGGATGGGACCAGCAGGGTCCATGCATTGCTCAGCCCAGAGCTACGCTGCGCTCTTGTGCTAGCAGGTCCTTCCTGCAGAGTTAGCTCCTCAAAGCATAACAGCCTCTTCCACTCTAGTCACTCCCTGCACTGTCTAGCCAGCACAGGAATTAATTTTCTTCATCTTCGCAGCCAAATGTTCTCGGGCCCAGGCTGGGCAGTTTGGCAGCCAGACCTCTGCCAGCACAGCTCGCACTGAGGCATCCCAGCAAACAGTTTTCTGTCTCCCCATCACTTCTCCAGTCTTCACTGTTTCCCTCCACGCTTTTTTCCTCCCCAGACAGTGACAGGCTAAAAGCACTATTCCCTTAATTAAATTCCAGCCCCAGGCCAACAGCTAATTGATGGTTCTGAAATTTTTGTTCAACATACTTTAGATGCAATTAAAAAGCAGTTCTCTTCTCCCCTTTCTGCCCTTATCTGCCAAGTACTGCGTGACCCTTTGTTATTTCTTGAGAAGTAATTGGCAGATAAATTCCCCCGGCACCACGAGACCTCCAGTAAATGCACCAGAGCGTTAAACCCAGCAGATGAGCAATGAGCTCCTGCTCTTTGCCCTGCACTTACACTGACATGTTAGGAAGGTTTGAGAGTGCTTTAGGTGGAGGATGAAGGTCAGCATTCAGCTTGCTAAGGAGGTGCTGGTTGAGAGGACAGGCAGCTGCATGCTGTCAGGAAAGAAATCACCAGCGGAAAGGAACTGCAAGAAATAACTCTGCTGGAGGCTCCAGCTGACGGCTCCTCTCCAGGAGGCTTTGGCTGTGGGAGTTTGGAGCCCCAGCCCTGGCCCTCCTTGCACTGAGTTGAAGGCCAGGAGAGGGAGATGCTCCTGGCTCCTGCAGGAGTGCAGCTGTCCCCTCCCAGAGCAGGACAGGTCAGTCCCAAAGCACAGCGGGGCTCAGGTTGCACCTTCCCTCCCGCTTCCCACGGTGCAGGCTGATGCTGCTGCCCTTCAGCCACAGGATCAGGGCCTCTGTCCCAGCTCTCACATGTCAGGCTCCTCCCTCACTGCACCCGGGGACACCCGGCTGGGAGCAGTGCAGGGGTCATTACCCCAAAAGCAGCAGCTCCTGAGGCACAGCCCCAGCCCTGTTTCCTCCACTCTGGGGAAGGGGCACTCATCCTTTTGCTGTTATTACTATTTTTGAAGCAATACGTCATTGCTCCAGCAGGAGACTTGCATCCTTGCTGCCTCCACACATGGGCCAAAGATCTGCTCCATTCATCAGCCTGAGATTTATGAGGTGCAAAGGGCTCCGGTTACCCCGCTGCCCCCTGCCTCCTCCCCAAGGCTGGGTGAATGAGCTGCAGCTGGGTCCTCTGACACCAGAAGGGAAACAAGCCCAGGGGAGAGCAAAGCCATCATTCCACCAAACTCATCTCCTTAAGCCCATACCTGAACACAAAATATTGCACCACGCGACCCCTTGCACTGGTTGGAGCCCCTTTTCCTGTCAAGGCTGAGCTTGTGCCTCACCAGCCCCTCTGCACAGCCCGGCTTTGGCCATGTGAGACACTCCAGAAATAGAAGAGGGATTGAGGGTTTCAGCTATTCTGCATTCCTCAGGCCCCAGTGGCCCTGCCTGGCACTGGGCTCTGCTCTCCCACCCTCTCCCTAAATCACTCTTTCCCCCACTACCATTTCCCCATCCTTTGTGCCTGGCTTTCCCACCACTGTGTCCATTCACTACAAAATTCCAGGGGCTGAGGTGGACACGAGGTGGGCACGGTGGAGTTTATGGGGCCGATGGGCTCTGGGGCCCTGCTGCAACCACTTCCTCTCTGGGCACCCAGCCGCACCACAGCCTTGCTCCTGCCACCCTTTGGGCTCCAGCGGGGTGTCCTGACCACGTCCATGAGCCTTTAAATCAGTGCAGGAGAACTGAAGGCAGCAGGTTAGAAGGAAAGAGAGTTACCCCTCCCAAGCACAGACATGTGGCGCCGGAGGAGCAGGCAGCAATGCACAGTCTGGAAGAAACTTGGCAGCAGCCCTGGGTGGACGGCAGGCAGGGAAGGGACCTGTCACCGACTGTCTGCATCGCCCGGGCAGGCTGCGGGCCAGTGAGCTATGTTTCCCCCTGGCCCCAAGCAACCTCCCATCGGGGCCACAGCCCAGGTGGCTTGGTGCTGACACACGGATCCCAGAGAACCCCTGAGTTTGCGCTGAGACTGTAATAGCAGCACAGCAGCACGGTCTGCAACTGGTTTCCTGCACAGTTCAAGAGAGGAAATGTGAGCTGAATGGCTGGGGAGAGCTGGGGGAGTAAAGGCAGATGGGGCTGTCCCCCTTTGGACCACGATGTGCCCTAGAAACAGATCGTGGTATTTCATTTGTGGGAAAAAATAGGAAGAAAGCACCCTAAGTGCTGCCATGTCCTGCTTCAGTGCTTTTTGGAGCCAGGAAAAGAGGCAGGAAGACCTGGAGAAATCCCATACAGGAAAGGAGACCCCACGGCTGGCACACAGACTTCACAAACGTACCAAGCCCTGGCCGGGCTCTGGTTGTGATTTTCAGTTTTCTCCCCTTGCTGGTGGTCCTGGAGGGCTCAGCAGCACCAGCTCCAGGCCCTTGTTGCAGAGGCCAGGGCAGCCCCACATTGCCTGGCTCCTGCTGCCACGGACAGCCTGAGGCATCCCAGGCTTGAGTCTGGCTCACCTCCTCCTCTGTGTCTGGGGCTGGAATCAGCCTTCCCCTCTGAGCTGAGCCATCCTCTAGAGAAAACACAGCCAAGAGGTTATTTTTTACGAGACAAGGTCTGCATTGGCATTTGCCTGTTACCCACTGCACGGGATTCCCCCCTGAGGCTAACGTGCCCCATGCACACAGTGGTCACTTGGGGAGCTGGAGACATCCTCAAACATCCGGCACCAAACTTTCAACAAGTGATAAACGAAAACAATTCTCTTTGCAAATGAACCCCCTATCGACAACATCAACAACAACAAAATGCCGATTTTGAAAAATATATTAGCAAAAAGCTAAAGACCATCCAGATGCCAGACTCTGAAATGCTGGACCACATGCTCATGGTCTCTCCTTTAAGACTGGAGTGGGTGTGGCATCTCGAAATGAAACCCTCACAATGATAAACATTGATACAGTGAGCAGATAACTGTTTATTATTGCACGTAATCCAGCAGAACAACCGACAGAAAACTCCGGACAGCAGTACACAGATTGTAGTACACAGCTAGCAAAATCTGTGATGAAGGTATTTTTGTGTGAAGAGTGAAATGTATCTGCATATTTGTAAGACCTGGAAAGTATAACACAATATCCTATTCAGTTTTGAAAGCATGCAGTTTGAGGTAAATCTGTTATTTTGCATCTAAGAAAACAAAATCCCTAAGGGGCTATATATATATGTTTATATACCCATATCTCAGTGCAATATGGATATATTTATACGTCACATGAAAGCAAATCTACCTACTTTTCTCAGAATGTTAATAGGAGGAAAGCACATTGCCAAGTGCACATCACATGCATAAAAAAATGGGGCAGGAGGGGAGGGAATAATCTTAGCATTGTTGAAAGAAGACCCTTCCTTGTGCTTAGTAATAAATAAAAGCCCCTCAGGTCTCTCAACAGAAATTGTCTTGGTAGCTAATAAAAGCAGCTGGCATACTGAAAAAGGATGAAAAGGGATAAAATGCCAAAGGCAGCAGAGCCTGGGGTTTGCAATACATTTATATTTAAGAAAAGAAAAAAGAAAGAAGCAAATTGCTACTAAACTATGCTCTGTGGAAGTGTAGATGATGCTGCACAGCGTTCTCAGGACTGGTACAGCCACATGGCTTTTAGGAAGGGATCACATTCACTTCTCCCACAGTTAACACCATGTACTTGCTACTGTGGCAACGTTCCTGAGCTGAATAAGGTTAAAAATAAACTTGGTTCACAAAGAAAAGTACTGAATTATTCTCACTCTCTTATATCATATTTAGAGTACATAAATCAGGCAGGTTTTGCCCTGTGTCTCCAGTCAGTGTAAACTCCTGCCTGTCTGCCACCCTGTCTCTGAAATCCTTTCGGATTGACCTTTGGAGCAGACTGGCCATCTGTCTTTTTCCTTAACCATCATTTCCCCGTTCTTTCCAGTCCCTCAGGTTTTCCCACCCAGTCCTGTGCTGTGGGACTTCAGGATACACAGAGGTGCACAACCGACTATAAATAACATTTCCGATTAACTTAAAAATAGATCCAAAACACATATTGCTCTTAAAAGAAGGAAGAAACATGTCCAAGCACTCAGCCTCACACTAAACTGTAACTTCATCTGTGCCGACTTTCTAAGCGCACACTGCTAAGGATCAGAGCAGATCACGGTGGCAACATCTCCTTCCAGAGGTCACTCCCTGTCGAAGCTTTGGGAACGACTGGCGCAAACTGCCCGGGCCTCTAAGCCTCGCACACAAGCAGCTAGAATTGCCCCTCTGTGCTCTACCGCTACCGAAAGGCTGGCTGCTGTGTTCTTCTGAGCCTAACACCCAAATACACTGGAGTCACTCAGGTCTCTGCACCTGTTTCCTTTCAGGAATAACCTCACCTCTCCCATGACAGCCACCCTGCATCCTCTGCCTGGAAAGTCTGTCCTCTCTGTTTCAGTGAAAGAGCAGCACTGGAACCCCCTCGCAGCTCAGCGCTTCGAGAGGAAGGAACCTGCAGGTGTTCGGGGGTAGTTTTCAGCAAGTACCTCCTTTTAATTGTAACTCGCACCATTTTCATAGGAAAAAAAAAAAAAGGGGGTGGGTAAAGGGGCAAATTCAGCACATCTATTTCCTTTCCCGTTACAGTGGGAAGCCACCCGCTGCAAGACGCTTCCGCACGGAGCATTGCTGGTGGCATTGGAGCGCTCGGTTGGTGCCTGGTCCCGAGATGGGCACCGTCTGCACCTGTAGCACCCCTGGGCACACCAACAGCCTTGCACCAGCCAGCCCCTCGCACCCCACCCCGCAGCCCCGACGGCAGCGCATCGGCAGGCACGGGCAGGGCTCTGGTCACACTTCAACAAGCCCAGCATCAACATGCTCCGCCTCTCGGTCTTCCACATGTGGAAAACGAATCCAGACGATGGGGAAAGGAAAGACTTTTTGCTCGTCCCTTTGGATGGCATCCGAGCATGGAGGGGGACGTCCAGCCCTAGCCGTGGCACGGCTCTCACGAGTCATTTTGGTTGTTGTGTATTGCTTCATTTTCAGGCCATGGATGATATTCTTTGGGAAATCTCTGACACTGAGTCAACCAAGGGAGTCACAAAACACATCACAGTGCATGGATGAGACCTTCTCACTCATTTTCCTACAGCTAAAGATAAATCCCTCATCCCTGGCATGACAGGACAGTTGATGGCTTTGGTGAGAACAATTTAAGGCAATCGCTATTTTATACAAAGAAGAGAAGGAGGTTGAATTGAAGAAATTCTGGCTTTTTCTTGGTAGATTGCAGAGGCCAGCCACAGCCTGGGGGCAGGGAGACAGGACTGATCTTCAGGCACTTTTGTTTAAGGTTCAAGTTTGCAGTGCAACCTTGGGATCTCAAGTCCTCCTCTTAGGTGTTTCCTGGTGACTGAGATTTAATCCCCATCAAGGTCTCTGGTCTCCATGAGCAGCAACACCTGTCCCAGACACAGATGAATGGGAGAGTCAAGCGGGAGCAAAACACACAGCCAACACAGAACCGCTGCTGTCTGCACAGCTTTCATCTGCAGGCTGAGTGGGGACCAATACACCAATAAGCCGCGCCCAGCAGCTTCATCCCCCCGGAGGGCAGCCGGATATCCTCACTGGAGCCTGGGAGGAGCATCTCGCATTATGTTCACGTGATGTCCTAGGGTCTGGTTCAGCCCTGATGGCTTTTTTTTTGTTTGCTTGTTTTAGCAATATTTGAGCACAAGGTGCAAATTCACGACACATTCTTGTGTGTAGGAATTCCATAGCCACAAGAAACCTCACAAGATTTTATTGCCACAAAATCCACACCCTAATTCAGGTGGAAGACCTGAGCAAGCTCCAGTTTAACCTTAGATACACACCTCAACGCATGCTGATCTTTAGTAACTCAACTATGCAACAGTGGCAGAACTAGCATGGGTGCAAACAGAGCTGCAGATTTCAGTTTCATATTTTCTTTGTGTTTCTGCGTCTTGCTGGGCTGAGTGCCAAGAAATATTGCAACTCACTAGCTACCAAGCCACTGAAGAGCAAATTGAAAGTGTTTCTTGCAGCATATTTGCAGGAAATATATTTTAAATTTAACATTACACATTGTTGCACTGGAATTCTCACTCCACCAACCATGTCCTTCCAACAGGGAAGGCAAAATTATCCTGTGGGACTGCATCCAATTAAAACCGCACAATTTTGAGGAAATCCAGAATTATCTGCTGAAATTATTCCACAAATCACTCTTGGAACAGACAAGAGACAACTGAAAATCTCAATGCAAGTTAATTGCACCTGTTTAGTAAATGCCCATGTATTTTCATCGTCAGAGCACCCAACAATGAATGACTTGTGTTGGCAGTACAGGCAGTCAACAATCCAATGTCCACAGTGAGGTCTACAAATTAAGGATAACATCTCATTGCTCTTCTTACCTTCTCCGAGGGGCACCTCAGGTCAAAAAATGTACAAATAGGATGGCCAGACCAATGTTCAGTAAGATGACCATGCAGATCACGATTGTGTTAGGTCCCTGAAAGAAAAACCCACAGCAGAGTATTATACACCACAGTTCACGCTGAGGAGGCAGACGATGCTGCCTTGATTCTGCTGAAAAAAAGAATCACTCACTCCCAATGCACGTGCGAAGAAAGAAAAAGAATCACTCACTCCCAATGCACGTGTGTCTGGCCTCAATTTCCAACTCGTTGAATATCTATCAATCCCTATCCCCATTTCTCCCCTGCAAACTCCTTTGCTACTTGCTTACATTAAGGCTAAATCAAATTAAAGGAGTCCCTGGCCACATGCACAGAAAATGCCAAGCTCATTTCAACCTGTTCCTCTACTCCTTTCTCCACCCACACAATCTACGTTTGTAAAGCTGCCACTTTAAAGAAGGACAAACCCATCGGCAAGAGATTGTTCTAATCTCAGACCAAAATATTTCCAAGCAACACTTTTCTAAAGTCACACTGGAATTGTTCATGGTGAAAGGGCCGCGGGAAGAAGCAGGCTAACAAAACGTAAGGTGTTATGGCTGTATTTCCTCACAGCCAAATGAATTTCAGGGATTGTTTTTCAAACCTGGGAAATCAGCTGGTGATTTGATACCACGGATCAGCTCATAAGGTTCCCCTTCTAAAAGAGTGAAAGTTATGGATAAAAGCATGCCCTACATGTTCCCCCAAACTTTCCAGATCCATACAAAGAGGATGGAAAAGGAGAAGAATGTAAAAAAAAAAAAAAAAATCATAAAATGTCTGTTTTCCCCAAATTTTGAAATTCCAGATTTACTTCACTGGATCCACCATGGAAGCCCTCACATCTGGGGACACAAGGAAGGACAGGAGGAAATGACCTCCTGCGCTCTCTCCAGATCTCAAGGGACCTTCCAAACTGAGCAGCGTGGGAAATGTTTCCTAAGGTATTTGTGAGGTCCCCAAGGCCCCGGGCAGCTGGGGCTGGAGGCCAGGTCCAGGGCTGACCCCGAGTGATCTGGGTTGCATGAAGCTTGGGGTTGGAGAGCAGCCTCTTCCTGCACCTTCACGAACAAAATGCTGGTCCCCAACCACTTTTAAAGCCTGTGTTGAGCAAAACACTGGGTGGTGGAAAGGCGGTGGGAGAGGTGAAAATGGAGAATCTCTTCCCAAAGGCTTCAAGGTCCCAAAAAAAGCCCCTGGGTGTCTCCCCGGGCCTGCTGCAGCCCTGAAGCCAGAGGCTCTGGGTCCTTTTGGGCCTCCTGGGGAAAGAATCAGCAGGCGGAAAATAGACTGAAAGAAAAGCATTTCCTGCAAGGACAGAAAAGGCAACAGAGCTGCTGCTGCAAAGCTGCCCCAGGAGCCACCCCCCGTGTGCTGCCTCGTCCCGAAACGCCACCACCACATCACCTCGTCACACTCCTCCGCGTCTTGCACTGCTGCCACCGCCACCACCGGGGCCGGGACCCGCTTGCCCCCTGCCTTGTGCTCCGTCCGCCCCGGCGCCCGGGCCTCAGTCTTTCTGTCAGCATTGGGCTCGCTCCCGCTCACCGGCCTGCGCTCGGGGCTGGGGCGCTGCTTCGGCTCCTTGGGCCGTGGCGGCTCCGCCTTGGCCTCCGCGTGGGGCACCGGCTTCTCCTCAGGCTCCTGTGGCGGCATCGGGG
>VXAV01011915.1:30576-51242 GCA_013399715.1 Alectura lathami
CCCTCGTCCTCCTCGTGCGTCTGGGGGCTCTCGGGGGGCGTGGGGGGCGGCGGGGCGCCCTCGGGTCGTGGTGGTGCTGCTTCCTCCATGTTGACGGCGTGCTCTGCGTTCTCCATGATCTCCTGCAGCAGTCTCCGCTTCTGGTACTCGGGGCCTGCAGAGAGAGAAGGTGGTGGGAGAGGGCCTGGGGGTGCCAACAGGGTTTGGACAGGGGCTCAGTAAGGCTCTGTCTCCATGCACCCAAGTCTGTGGAGCACCTCCTCAGAGAACAAAATACACCAGCCCAAATCCAGGGCTCTCAGCACCCTGCTGTCACCTTCTCCCTAGAAACAACCCTGTCTGTCTCAGGCCATGGATTCTACAGCTAAAAACTCATCCCATGCTTTTCTCCTCTGAGGCCAGGACAAGTTCCCAAGAGACTGGAGTGAGGCTGCATTTTCCACTGCCTCTCCCAAACCAGAGCCTGTTTCCAGAAGGGAATTCCTATAGATGCAGATCCCTGCCTTGCACTGTCCTGCAGGGAGAAGCAGGCCAGGAGCTCCAGATGAGACTCAAGAAACACTGAAAATCTGCAGCCTAGCTGTTCAAAGTCACACAGAAAGATTATCCTGGGCTGAAAGGGATCAAGCTCGCATCCAAGCTTTTTTTTTTTTTTTTTTTTTTTTCCCTAGCTAGGAAACTCTTTAAGTGGCTTCTTAGGTGTCTAATAGAGTGGAAACTTAATAAGTTATATAGGCAGGTGCCCTGCCTCCTCAGGAAAGGCAGGTATTCCCAGATGATCCACCTTTCATTGCACTCTGTCGGAAAAAACATGTTTCTTATGCACAGAGAAGGGCTGGCAGTGAGAGCCAGCCCTCCTCTCTGCACTGACCCAGGCACCAGCAAAATCAGCTGGCACCATCACACAAGGTGACTCAGGGCTTCGAGTTTCGCTCTGGCCTCATTACCCATGCTGACTTGTCAGCTCTTAGCAACGTTGCTGTCACTTCAATTATGTGCCTACTATTAAATCTTTACTTCTTGTTAAACCTGGCCACGTCTGCAAAGCAAATTGATGCCCAGCTAGGGTCTGAGGAAATCAGGCAGAACTTGACACCAAAGACAGGCCATCGTGCTGGGCCGCTGGCAGAAAAAAATCCACCAGCGAATGACCAGGAGCCTTTGTGAAAGACAACTGTGCACATTGCTCTGCACAGTGGGACCTGCACAGGGACAGGGGACCTGCATGTCCCCGCAACGCCTGCAGCAAATGCAAATACGAGCATGCTCCTTGTGGGCATCGTGGGGTCGCAAAGCAGCACGTCCGAAAAAAAAAGCACCAGCTTTTGAAAATGGTGTTGGCCTCTTTCTTCCCAACCCAAGCAATGCGGAGGAGTGCAGACATACAGGGCTTGGCATGTACTCCTGAACGGCACAGACCCTGGAGCCACACTGTCCGCAGCTGCCTTGTGGTTCCTCCCCTCGTCTCCTCCACCCCAAGGACTAACGCAGACTTGAGCCTGGTCTGGAAATTGGAGATTGGTGCTTCATTCCCTCCAATAAATCAGTGGTGTGATTTGCACACTGCTAACTCCTGCCCGCTCAGGGCAATGCCTATGCTCTGAGGGGGCGGTGGGGAGAGAAGGCACTGATTTTAGCTGCTCTGCCCTGCCTGCCTCCTGTCAATCAGCAGGCGACCCATTCAGGGCCGTTTATTTCTGGCTGCAAATGGATTATTTGGAAGCCTTTTCAACAGTTGTTCAGACTCCTCAAAATAGGCTGCCTGCAGCTCTGGGCTCCTTGCTATCTCCTGGTGCTCTCTTCTTCTCCTGAATAATTCATACCAAAACCCCCAGCTGCCTAGAGGGCACTGCACAGCCAGGACCTCCTCAGCCTCTGCCTCACCTCCTTCACCCCCCAGCACTTTCCAGCAAGGGCTTTGGCTTTCATCCTTCCCCTCTAGGTTGTTAGGGCTGCCATCCTAAATGAAACCCAGGGCTAAATACTTATTGAATAGGTAAGGCTTGCTGAGCAGGACTGTCCTGTCCCAAACACAGGGAGAGCAGGGGGAAATGCAGCTGTTGAACACTGCCAGGCTCTCCTGGCTGTGTGACCAGATGACACAAGTCCTAGCAAAAGCCAAGGCTGGATTTCCGCCTTGCAGGAAGAGACATCTCTCCTTATTCTTTGATGACTTACTGAATGTAGAGATTAAAAAGAGTTACAGAACAGTGCACACTGACCCCACACATGGCCACTGGAAGAGGCCAGGACCCGAGTAAAGTCATGCGTAAGTGCAGTGAGGATTCAGGCACCTGAGGTGCCAGGAGCAGAGGACAGGCTGCGTCAGGCATTTTGCAGAGACCATTTCATTTGTCTCATTCAGTTGCCACGGGTGGAAAAAATAATCTAGCTAGATGTAAAAAACCTCCCAGCAGGAATTCCAGTTTCCTTTGCCTCTGAGCTATAAATACCCCAGTGTGCAAAGGGTGAATGTGGAGCTGTGACTGGCAGCTGAGGGGCTTATGCCAGGATCAAGTGACGTTTAGCTATTGTTAAATGAAGTGTCACACGCTGGCTCATGGCCGTGCCCAGGCACTGTGGTGGTTCCCAGACCAAAGCCAGCCCCGAGGGCCCCTCAGTGCAGCAGGAGTAAGGGGCAGCTCTCCATTGCTGTTTGTCCCCACCTAGCAGGTGCAGGGCAAGGTGGGCGTACAGGGAATTTTAGCAAAACTTCAATGTGTCTGTCTCCCCAGCCAAGCAGCAGGCGTGTGCTGTTCCTTGTTCCCACTGCCTGTCCTGGGCTGAGGTGTAGTGCCACGACCTGGGGGCACTGCAATCAGAGAAGCAGCAGGTTTTGCTGAGTGGCAGTCACAGCGTTCAGCTCCTATCCATAGTTTTGCCACTGTGACGGCCACAGGACACTTGTTCCAAGTAACAAAACCACATAATAAGAAAGATAGGATAAGAACATAGGCATTTGATTCCCTGTTTTCTGCTCTGCTATTACTTCCCCTCTCTAGAAAGGAAAACTTTCCATGAAGAACATAGCTCTATCTAGCTTGGTCTCAGGAAAGGTAATGGCATTGACTGTGCTGCTTCTAGCATTACACTTCCTATCCACTAATTCCTAGTGCTTGGTTTCAAAGAAGGAACCTCTTGAGTGTTTTCTTAGCCAAATAATTAGCAGTGAAGCTAACAAATAAAAAGGAAATTAGGGAAGCAGTATTTTGCATTAGCAACTTTCTCAGAGGCTATTACAGCCCTGAATTAGCTGAGTCTGATCATACCCTGGTGCAGTGTGCAGCCCCACAGGATATGGGCTGTGAGGCAATGTGCAAAGCTGCTCCAAGAAAAAGCCATGGCAGCTCACGTCACACATCCACTGGAGTGCTGCAGACAGACCTGAGATCGCTGCCTGCTCTGGCAGGTGCTGAGAAGGCCTCAGAGCAGGGAGAAACATGCAGGGAGATTGAAGGGCTGCAGGTTTTTCCTCCAGACTATGGTAACATCTTGCAACCGGTTAAACAGCAGCATCAGGAGGACAATAAATCACCCACATGCAGGGGGCTGGCTGAACTTGTGCAAAAGTGGGTTTAGGATAGACAGGGAGGGCATTTTGCTGAGTTACGGAGTGGGAGAAGCATTTGAACAGATTCCCCAAGGAAAGCACAAAATCCCTCTTTAGAAGATGCCTCTGGTCTTACCTGGCTGGTAGAAGTCTGGGGAGAGCTCCCTGGCCATCATCCTGGCTATGCCCGACTCGTTGTTAGCTGCCTGAGCTGCCTGCTCAGACCCTTCAGCCTTGGCTTTGGCATGAGCCGTTCTGCAGAGAGAAGAGGGCAGAACAGTGAGCACCTTCTGAGCTGACGTCAGCCCAGCTCGAACAGCAGGCTCTGGCCAGCAGCAGAATCACATCAGCCCCTGCTTTCAAGGAGAAAAGACTGGATTTTAAACAATTAATGGGTACAAATGTTTAAGGCACAGGCGTGAAAGTTGCACTTAGCTGTGCAAGCAAATGGGAAAGACATCTTTGCAAACACAAGCATGTTCACGTGTTGCAGCAAGGTAGCAGGTGTTGCAAAATGGAATTCCCACCATGCTTCAATGCACAGAAATCCTGCCTCAGAGGAATGCCTAAAGCATCTTTGCAGGCATCACTGGAGCACATGAGGACAACACAGTGATGGCTGAGCACCACTGCACTGTCACCAGCCCTGTGCAAGCTGCTGCACCTCACCTCACCAGTGGCAGTGTGCCCCTTGCCAGCACACTGGACACGTTTCACCCCAAATTACTTTCCTGTAGCTCTCCAGCAAACAATTCTGCCTTACCCAAGGGGCTCCTTTGCTTGCAGCAGCCCAGGGTCTGCTCTCACCAGGCGCAAGTGCTAGGAAAGGCAGAGCCATTGCCTCCCTCGCTGCCTAGCTCCCAGAGTCCGCTTTGCTCCTTCCTGGCACTTCTCCTCCTTGCTCCCTACGGCTGTCCGAGCTATTCAGCCGGCCGGCTGTCGTATTCCTCACATGCCTCGCGCTCAGGGCCCTGTGATCTTCACGCTAAAAGCAGGGCTAGCTTTGCAGCCCAGCTGCTCGCAGTCTGGAGGGAGCTGACTTCAAACAGCAAGATAGCACCTTAAAAATAAGGGAGGGCGAAGCACCGTATGCTCAGCTGCTCTGCTCCACCCATGGCTTATGGAGACTTGCTTTCCCCACGCCCTAACACTTCCAAGGGCTCCCTGTGTCTTCCCTGCTGCATGCAGCAGAGCACACACTGACTGCACCAGTGCAAAACCATGTATTTTTGCATAGATATGCGGCTAGCAGCCCTTAAGCACCAATTCCCTATGAATTTAATGTGGTCATACAACGTCTGTGGGGCTGTTTAAACGACACCCAGAGATCCTTTTCAGACTCAAGTTGCAATTTGGTCATGTTTTAGTGAAAAAAAAAAAGAGCAAAGATATAGTTCTCATCCCTTTATTGAAAATGCTCCAGAGGAATTTTTGGCCTGATGGAAGTGAGCTATGGTACAATGATTAGTCCTTTCCCATTACACTGAGATGCTGCATGCAGACAAGACTAGCTTTACCCTGAATACTTGACAGGTGCAACAAAAAGGTAATGGAAATGCTGCTCTCAGACCCTCAGAAGGTAGAAGATTATATATATGCATGCATGCATACACGTACACACCATTTTGGGTAGCTGTGGGGAGAGAAATAAATGTAGGGCGCTAATCCCAACAGATACAGGCCCCAGCGTGACTTGACAGGGAGCTGAAAATGCTGCTCAGGGCCCTGAGATAGAGCAGAGGGCACAGAGGTGCTGTGCCTGGGACCGCGTCTCTCTGGGATGCCATCCCACTGCTGTAGACGTGGCTCACCCCTGCCTGCACACACACGTTATCTCCTGCTTTCTCTGCAGGCTGAGCTGCCTGGCATTGCTGTCATTCTTGGTCTTATTATCCAAAATTATTACAGCTCCTGAAACACCCAGAGAGGCTACATGATGAGGCAGAAAACTGCAATTTTAAGCCAATGCTCGCAAGCAGAAGGTCTGAGGCAGCTCTGAGCAGAGAAATCACCTCCTTTTTTGGTAGCATATAATCAGTGTGATTAATTCCACCGAGGTCTGGCAGGGGCTGAGGGGACGGCTCTGTGCTCTCCATGCCTGGGGATCAGAGGGGCTCAGCTCACCCCACGGAGCACAACCCTGCATGATGCCAGCCCCGTGAATAAACTCACGAAGCAGGAAGCCCATCTCTTCACCCCACGGGACATGCTCCGACCCCTGCGTCCTGCTGCTCTGGGATGATGGGATTCACCATACAGGGATAAACCCTCCTTCTCAGCTGCTCAAAGAGAGGCAGAGGCTCTCCTGGCCACTTCTCAGCCCCTGCAGGGAAGGGAGTAGCACCTGACAAGCCAAGAGATCCTTTCCTTGGGGTGACTTCCAAAGAAGCAGTCTGGAAGCAGACTGGATGTGGGGTCTGCTCCCTCTGCTAATAGGGACTGAGCTGGACTTGTGCGGATGTGGCACCAAAGGGGTGCAGACAGCTCCTAGCATGCCAGTGACCGGGGTCAATGCATGGGACCAGACTGGGGGTGCTGGAGGTGACAGCACAGCTCCCGACTACGCTCATCTCTGCTGCTTTCCTTTCCTCCAGAGAAGCTGCTGGATGCTCTGTGGCTGCTGTCTGGGGCTTGAGTTCTGCAGCTCCCACGGGCAAAGAGGCAGCAAGGCCAGGAAAGACCCTGGGATGCGGAGCCTGTGGCATCGATGCTGCAGGTGCCGGGGGCTGAGTCACGCTGCAAGCCATTGTGGAACCAAGCCTGGTGGGGCTCTGCCATGACAGCTCACGGGTGGTGAATGCATGGGATATGGAGGCATCGGTCTGTGAATGAAGTGTGTCTGCCCAGCTGTGCATCCCCGGGGCGTGAAGGCAGAGCACCCGCAGCCATCTGAAAAACCCTGCTGAGGGTTTAGTAACTAACACTATGACAAAGCACAGTCTGGAGGAACGGGCCCAGCCATAACAACATCATCTATCTCTCAGGATACTTCTGAACTTACTGTTTATCCACACGGCTGGCAGTGCTGGGGAGCTCAACGCAGTGAAACGCTTGGCCCCAGTGGCAAAGCAGCAGACAAATAACAGGCACCCAGGGAGACGCAGGGCACAAAATCAGCAGCACAAAAACCTCTCCTGGCCCACAGCACGGGGTCTGCAGTGGTAAAGGTGCTCTAGGTGATCTTTGACACTTACATGCAATACATATGAGGAAAAATTTCTCCCAAGGTTAAGATCTCAAAAAAACAGGATCAGCTTTTGCAAAAAGCAGAACTTTGGCCTTCTTTATATGCATATAAGTTGACACTTTCCACTTACTGCCTTGTGATGCTGCCAGCTCATAGCCCCTCTGCAGAAAACAACTCATGTACACACCAGCAGAGAAAGTCTGGTGATGGAGGGGCTCAGGGTGAAACTGCAACAGAATTTTATAGCACCCAGCAGCAGGATTCAAAAGCCCCTTTTCAAAGCAACGCTGGCCAATGAGCTGTGAACATTACATGTACCCAGCTGGGGGCCATGAACACAAAGAGGGGCCTCTGGAAACCAGTGCAGGCATTCCCCACCACAGGCGAGGCAGCGTGCAGTGGGGACAAGCGCTCCCCACTTCCACCATCTTGGGGTTCATGGCATCTGCTGCGGGATGCTGGGAACAGGAGGGTTAACGCGGCAGCGGCTTCACTTGCTCCGCTGGCACGGCTCTAATGCTCTAATCGTTTTTGTATTAGCGTGTGGACAGAGCCCTGCTCCGTCCTCGCTGGCCCTCTCCCAGCAGCACTGCCCGGTTCATTCCTCTGACTGCTGCTGAAATCCCCGGCGGATACACGAGCCGCAGCTGAGCGCAGCGCTAACAGGTGAGGCCCAGAGCTGAGCCGGCAGGCCTGGCTCTTCGGACAGTTTATGTGGTTTTGCACATCCACATTGGCTTAGCCTGTAAATGAGATTGGAATTAGCGGAGAACGCTGCAAATACCAGACGGGGCTGGGGCACCTACAGGTGCGGCGATGACCTTGTGGCTAGGAGCAGGGGATGAGCTGAGCCCTTTGCCCCAGCTATTGCACATCTGTGTGTTAAGGGAAAGACAAACCCACCCGGCACCCTCCTTCCTTTCCCAGGGTCTCCTTGTCCCAGTGGTTCAGCAGACCCTCAGGAAGGACAAACAAACACCTTCTGAGGCGTGCGTGGGGTGGGTCCAGGTCTGAGCTTGTCCCGAAGCTTGTCGTAGCAGCTCTTTCACAGAAGCGGTGATGCTGGGAACTTAGCTGGGTAAAAGGGACCTCTCCTCCTTGCTTCCAGCATAAAGCACACGAACAGCCCATTCAGTCGGGGGAAAGCATCCTTTGCCGTGCTGTGCTTCAGGAGCGCCTGGCAGAGCTCACGCCAACCTAACGAGCTCAGCAAGCATTAGCCTTTATGATTACTTGGTGAATTTTTAAAACACCGAAATGTTATCCCCAGCTCTAAATAGCTCAAAGCCACTTGCATCTTTCAGCAGGGGATACCTCCCCTCAGAACAGTTAAAGTGACATTAATCTCACAGCAGACAGACCTGCAGCTGTCTGCAAAAAAATGACAACCTACAGACCCTGCTCCTGCAGCAAGAGCATCTGCAGGGATGTTTGAGGGGAAAAAAAAGGGGAGATTTGCAGCTGCTGGCTGGACTCCATATGTGTTTAGGTCCATCCTTCTCCATCCTGCCTGGGCAGAGCAGGGCGTGGATCCAGCCAGGCTGGAGTCGGTTGGCCTAAGGAAATAACAGGGCTGCAGCGCTCACCTGCTTTGAGAGAGCCCAGCCTGACCCTAGAGCTGAATGCCAGCCCTGGATCAGGTCAGAAGGTGGGTGTCGTGAGACTGCGGACTTTTTCAATGAGAAGTTTTAACAACTTCTAGTTCAAATGTTTTTTCAGATGTCAGCAATCTGAAATAAGAGAGTGAGGAAATATAGGCTACAACTTGGCATTTTTTCCCCAGTCCAGAAAAGAATAGCAGGATTTTTTTTTTTTTTTTTTTTTTTTTTTTTTTTTTTTGGTAAGGAAATGAAAGCAGGCAGATTTCTTAAAATATTGTATTTGGTCAGAAGCCCAATTATTCATCAAAGTCTAAGGCAGAAGCATTTTTCTACCAGCCTATGGGTCTCTCAAGTTGATGTTCACAGATCTGAAGTCCAGAAGAAACAAGGGACCAAGCCGTGAGCTGGGACAGCTCCTGCGTGCCTGCACCAAGGCTGCTGAGCACATAGGGGACGGAGATGCCCAGTCTCAGCAGGTCCCACAGGAGCAAAACTACAAAAACTTGTACCCTAAAGACCAGAGGGCTCTGGCTGGGCACCAGCATAAGCTAGAAAAATGCACCAGGAGGAGAGAGGGTTTCTGTATCCCAGGCTTCGTACTTAAATTGGACATTTACATTTCAATATATTTTATTTTTCAAGATAAGTCTGTGTCACATTCCACAGAAATGACGATAACCCTTGAGCAAAGCCTGACTGAAATCCATGATTTTAAAGCCCAGATCCCTGCTGGATGATTCCAACCACTTGGAGAGGACTCAAATCCCTCCTGCTCAGATCAATCCGGCACGAAGCTGCCATCTTCCAGATTGAAGCCTCACTTCATTTTTCCCTTCCTGTGTTTGCAAGCTATTGAGATAAGGATTTCCCACAGGGTCAGGCCAAGCAGCCCACTAATCCCACTGTCCCTGCCTGGCCAGGCCATACCCATCCCAGCTCCGCTGTCCAGCTCTGCTCTCACTAGGGGTCCCAGCAAGCCCTGGTGGTGCTGGACCCCACCCCAAAGACCCCGGAAGCCCCGGAGAAAGCACCCTGCCACCAACAGATGCTTTCCGCTCAGAGCTGCTGGAAGCACATGCTCCCTCTTACCCTACTAGGGCATGAACGAGCCTCAGAAAATTCATGCGAGGCGAGTGGAAAACAGATAAAGCCACGCACACCCTGCTCCCAAGTTGAACCGCTTCTCAGCACAATAACCAGGCCTGGCCAAAAATGTGTCAGTGCTCATGGCTGCAGCCAGCCTGGGCTGGAGACCAGGCCGCTCTGGGGAGGGATGAAGGCACATGGACTCTACAGGCTCTCCCAAACGAGGAGCCTGCCTGGTGGGGACCGCTTGAACCACTGCTGCCCGTTCTTGCCTCATGGCTCTGAGCATCATGCTTGCCTGCCTCGACCCTAGAGGCATGGAAAGGTCCCAGACTGCGTCCAATGCCCAGGTCTGAGCCCACTGGCCTGGGGGATGCTGAGCTCAGCAGCCACTGCAGCCCAGCCAGAGCCCTGCTCTGGGGGTGCACCATGTGCCTCACGGGGCCACATCTCCAGCATGGAGGACACAGGGCAGCTGGTCCCTGCTGGTGGCACACACACCAAGGCTGCACAGGGTGACGCGGTGCCTGACAAAGCACCTTATGGGTGCAACGTGCAGCCGAGCTGCAGCGCTGGAGGCTGCCACCGGCCACGGCTCCCAGCTGTCGCGCTCGGCAGCGCTGATAAACCTCTGCTATGCGTTCCCTTATTTAGTCAGGACGGTCTGCTGACTGCAGCGATTCCCAGACGTCATTTGCACCTTCCACGAGCCCAGGCGCTGTGGGTTGGGAAGGCTGGGAGCAAGGAGATGGCAGGGGAAGGCAACTGTGCAGGGCTGCATTGGGAAGCAATACATGAGCCACGTATGTAAGTCGAGGGCTTATGTGCAAGTCTTATGTCCAAGTGCAGGACATCTGTACATTCAAAAAATATCAAATATGTATTAATTCCTTGTTGTATCCTCCAGTCATAAAACACCCAGCTGCTCAGCTTTCAGGGCCAGCACCTAAAGATAAACAGGTGAAGCACACCAGCAATCTTTGTCCCTTGTACTTTGCTTTCCCCTTGGTCCTACAACACCCGACAGATATATTTTAGGTGCTGATAGCAGGATGTGCACCTGTCAAACTAGCTAGATCCTGGCCAGGTCCACGCCTTACATGAAGCATGGCAAAGTCCCTTCGCTGAGTTTGGTCCAAGTCAGCAGGAAGCACAACTGCATGCAGAGGAAGGTAACAGCCAGCACTACTACACTGGGACAGATGTGGGATTTGCAGTATTTACACTGATTTTGTCCCCTAAAAGCTCCAGTGAAAAGGAAATCCATACCTGTGAACTGCATAGCTACTGTGCTTACAGCTTCAGAAATCAAACTTCAAAACGCAGCCAGCCCTGCCACTCCTCTTGCATTCTATTACTATTCTATTCTGTCCTAGCCCACCCCTCTAACTATCAAGTTGATGCCAGCTCCATCCTCACTCCTTACATGAGGTGGAAAGCAGATGGGGCAGGGCAGGGGGGTTCAGGAGGGACCCGGGCAGGGCAGGATAGCAGCAGGATGGGTGGGAGCCACCCAGAACCGAGCAGCAGAAGGGCCGGAGCTGCCTGCAGCCCTCTGCAGCGCTCACACTTGCTCCCAGGGCGGCTCAGTGCCTGGCTCTGCTCTGCACAAATGCCGCCTGCCCGTGCATCCCCAGCCCAGCTGCGTGCCTGAGATTCCTACGGCGCAACCGGTGGAGGCAGCCACAGCACTAGGGCTTGTTTTCCTCCAGATTTCTGTGCCTTAAAGAGCCTTTTATGGTGCAAAAGAGTGAATTCTAGTCTGCACTTCCCAGCAGCAGAAGGCAGGACAGAATGTTAGCTCAGCTCCGCAAGGGGCTCCCCCAAGTGCCAGAAGCAAACAGAGCAAACAGAACCTAAACGGCGGTACACAACAGCAGGTGCACAGTGAGGCAGCCAGGTGTGGCACAGCCTGGCTGCTCAGCCTCAGCAGTTAGTTCCTAGTGGCAATTTCACACGGAGACATGTTGTGTTCTCCCCAAAACAGGGATTTGCGTGGCCTCAGAGACACTACTCGTAAGGAACATGGTGCCCTGCAAGGAGTAATGTGAGTGCTCCACCTAGGAAACTCCACTCCATAGCTCTGAGCCAGGGAGACGTTAAGAATACCACAGCCCTTTTATAAACCCTAATTATTTATTTTCACAATCCACATGCAATTATTTTTCTGCTGTGGGTGTAGAAACCGAGGCAAGGTTCAAGGCCGAAAGAAAGTTGGTGGCAGAGCTGGGATTTCATCTCAGGGCTCTTCCTAGGCAAAATTATTTATGTTTACTCTTGACCTCAAAGTTGAGCAGAACAGGGAAGGAAGGAGAGCCTGAGCCAGTGCTTGCAAGGCAACAGTAGAGCCAGTAGCTGCGCGCAGAGCAGCACACTCCAGGAATGAAGGCGGATGGAAAGGGTGAACGGCAGCTTGCAGCGAGGAGGAGACAAGTGTCAGCATCACAGCGGGTCGAGGCCACATCGCTGTGTGATGCTCCTGGTGGGACCCCTGGGACTGCCAGGGAAAGCTTCCCCACGCAGCACTTGTGCTGACCCGAGCTCTGCAAGGGGAGGGTGTCCCGTAGGAGCACCGTGCAACCTCCAATTTCCTCCAGCTCTGAGGTTTCCTTAATAGGAAATTATCTCCCAGCCGCGCCGGGAGGGATGCAGTCCCCCACGAGGGCAGCGGGTGCATTCCAGCTCCTGATGGAAAACGCTGCAGAGCCGCTTTTGATCCGATGTGTAAATAGTGTATAATAAAAAGAGGCTTATATAAACTGTCCGACTCCTCGGGGAGCAGTTTTTGCAGCTCCAGCCTCCTTATTTACGGGTGTGAGCGCTGCGGGCATGCACTGCTCCCAGGCACAGCGGGGCCGGTGTCGGTGGAGCCTCCCCGCCAGGACAGCCCAGCTCTGTGTCATTGCTGTCCCTATGCGACTTCTCTTGAAATCCGGCCCGTTTCTCTCTGCCGGTCGCTCAGGCAACAGGACTTTGCTAAAAAACAAATGCACTCCCTGCAAAAGTTCAGAGCCAGGAAAGCAGAGGCTGGGCTCCTCTGGGCTGTGAAGCAGGGCAGAGACAGGGTTTGGAAATAAAAAGCCTTCCTCAGGGCACCTATTTCCCATGTCTGCATGATAATGAAGCAATGTTGATCATTAAATCCTAAATAGGAACAAGACAGACAGCCCTGCAGCCACAGCCACCTCCCAGCAGCCCAAGTACAACACCAGTGCCACAGTGTGGCCCCAGAACCACAGCGGCAGAGCAGAGAAGTAGCAGGGGGTCACCGTCTGCATCCCGCTGAGCCCTGCAGGGTTCTTGTCACTGGGCAGCAACAGCCCCAGCTGCAGGGACACAGTGCCATCGCTCAGATGCATGCAGGGACACTGGGATGCGAGCAGGAGACTTTCTCCTGCTGCCTCCAGAGCTGCTCCATCTCATCCTGGCAGGGAGCCATCAGCACTTCCCTCTCCAGCTAGTTCCTAACACAACTAATCCTGAGCACAGCCCACCTGTCTGCTCCCAAAGCACCTTTGCTGGTGCAAGGGAAACCAAGGGGGCACGAGGCAGCCATGTGCAGCCGCACGCATGACGCATGCAGCTCCAGCCCATCTACCCTGCCGTGGCTTACACAGCCCCATCCAGCTCTGCCTTTCCAGAGACTGATACTGAAATATCATGCCAACATGAAGCAGCCTGGAACTCCCCACCCCGCCACACCGTGGTCTCTGAGGCACAGCCGCACTCTGGTGCAGACAATGCTCCTTTGGGGTGCTTGCTGCTCACGAACCCAAGGTGAGAACAAGGAAAAGAGTTAGGTCAGAGCTCAGTTACATTGTGCGTGTGTTCACCAGAAGGACTGCCCAGAGGCCAAAAAAGCATGAGTCTGGCTAAAAAAGGAGACAGAGACAGCAGAAAGCTGGAAGCTCTTCCCCACCCCGTGGCAGGTCCTGAACACCCACCCCCTGGCTGCCACTAGAGCCTCGCTCTGCCAGCATTTAGTAAAAATAATTAAATCGGAACCGCAAAGAGCCAACTTTGACCCCACTGCTGGGACACACATAGCATGAGCCCAGAGGGTCTCACGGGATGGGGACCACCACCACTGCCCCAAGGACCCCCGTCAGACCCCGCTCACCTACCTGGACGCCGCGATCTCCGACTTCTGCCGGGCGATGGCCGCTGCCCTCTGGGCCCCCTCCACGCTCCTGTCCACCTTCTGCCGGATCTTGGCGCTCTTGAGGGGTATGACGCGCTTCTTCATGCCCTTGACGAGGACGTTGTGGCGGTACTTGCCCTCCTCCTTCTTGCCGTCGGGCAGCGTGGTGCAGCCATAGCCGTGCCGCAGGTTGTCCAGCCACTCGCCCTCGTACTTCAGCCCGCTGGAGCGCTCGCTGACGCCAAAGCCCGAGCGCTTGTCGTTCTTCCACTCGCCCATGTAGGTCTCGGTGGTGGTGGCATCAATGTCGGACTCGAAGGGAGGGTACTCCTCACCCTCGGCCCCTTCACCCAGGCTGGCGGTGGAGGTGGCGTCGCTGGCAGCTGAGCTGATCCCGCTCTCGCTCTTGAGGAAGCTGACGCGGCTCTTCTGGCTGGCCAGCGACGACTTGGACTCGGACTTCTTCAGCTTCCCCAGCAAGGAGCCCCTGCGGAAGAGCCCCCCCCTCTTCGGCTTGCCGGCCTCCGCGTCGGCGTAGAGGCTGAGGGCGAAGCCGCCGCGGGTGATGGTGGGTGAGACGGGCAGGCTCTCGGGGTGGGCGGCGGGCGAGTCCTGCTGCGGCAGGGTGCCGTTGCTGTGCTCGCTGCGCAGGGAGGACAGGGAGGTGCGCAGCGGGGAGCGCACCACCGAGGCCATGCCGTAGGGCACGCTCTGCCGCACGCCATAGCCGTGCCGCATGCCGTTGGTGAACTGGCCCTGGTAGGTTCCTGCGGGAGAAAAGAGGGAGGCGGTGAAGCGGATGTGCTCTGCCACGTGCCAGCGAGGGGAAGCCACTGTGGTGAGGTGCCCAAAATCCAGCAGCATTTTGCGGCCTGCAAAAGCAGCAGCCCTGAGGGAGCAGGGGCAGAGGACACAAGGCAGAGGGGTGCTGCTGGTAGGGGACAGGCCTCCTTCTGCATCCGTTTGGCCCTGACAGCTTGTCTGTGGTCCTGGGATCAGACTCGTGCCACGCTGCACAAAGCAAGAAACGATCAAAATAGGGAGGAGAGGAGCAGCAATGTGAGAAGCTCCTCCAGCTCTGCCCCCTCCCCTGGAGCCAGCTCAGGAGAGCACACGCAGTGTGCCATACAGTGAGGATCATGGAGAAGATCGTGCTCACTATGCCCAGGACTACATCCTGCGTTTGGGACCCTGCTGAAAGACAGCAGGACACCTGGGTGCCTTGAAGGACTGGGAAAAGCACATTGCTCCTCTGCCGGCCTGGCTCTTTCCCCATCTGTACTTTTGCAGGCTCTAGAATGGTAAATTGGAGACAGCAGCTCTGATTTTCTCACCAGGATGCCAAGAGACTTAAATTAGTCACGTCAAAACCCCCTCCAAGAAGAGCTCTGGGAGGAGCTGATCAGGGCTGCCCTTGCCTCCAGCACCAACGCACCAGTGCAGCCACAGCCACCCTGCCAAGCACGCTGTGACCCCATGGCACAGCATGGAACAGCGCGGGACGTCTCCCCAGCCCGGAGCCCTCCCAGCCCCACTCTCCTCACTCTGTAGATACAGTTGCCTCAGAAACCGGCAAAACCACCCAAAACAAAAGCAGCATTCAGCTCTGGTCCCATCCGTCAGCCGGCATCTGGAAGGGGCCATCTGGCCCCAAACCACTGTGGGTGGAGGGTGCTGGAGGGGGGGCACAAACATCTTCGGAAAGGCCCCCTGCTCTTTGCTCTCCCATGCATGGGCAGGGAGCATTTTCATGGGCATGTGTCCGAAAACATCTGCTTTTCATTAAGCAGCAACAGTGAGCTGCCAGGAGGCACCAACATTTGGGGACCGAGCCCTTTCTGCCAGCTCAGAAAGGAGGGGTGACCTGGCTTCCAGGCATTCATTCTCACATTCAGACGCTGTTACTGAGACCAGGGATGACCCTGGTCCCCGGGGAGCAAATGCAGCTCCTTCTTTGGTGATGGTGGGAGTGCATATTTTACCCTCTCCCAGGCCACTTCTGCAGCATAATCTCTACTCCCAAGCTTCAGGTTTCGTTGAAATCCTCTCTGGACCCGCCTGTGGGGTGTTAACTTACAGCGCTGGGGGCCAGGAAAGGCAAGCAGTGCCCGGGCAGGCAGCAGCTGCTGCCCCCGCCAGCCGCCCGCCTGCGCTCCCTGCCTGGGGCACGCGCGCTTTTGGGCTCCCTGCAGCGCTGCATCTCCCTGCAAACCATAGTAAGTGTTTAAGCACTGCAGAGCATCTGCACCAGCCAGCCATGGGAACAGTCTTCCAGAGCAAGATGCCTCTGTCTCGCTTCTTGGTGTATTTTCAGCTCTGCTAGGAAAAATGAGGGGGGCATGAGCTGGGAGCCAAGGGCCATCAAGCAAGCTCTGCTTCACACCTCCAGTGCAGGCATCTGGGTGTGCTCCTTGCCCTGCCGTGCTCCCAAATCTTGCCCTGTAAAATGGTGACGAGTCTTCCCAACACGAAGTCATCACGTGCTGCACCGTTTCCCTCCCCACACCTTCCCCACGAGGAGCCCCTGAACCTGGCACCCCAACCCCGCCTGCGCAGCAGCGAGCAGGGCTGACACTTGATAGGGGTGACACTAGAGACCTCCTTGGAGGACAGGCCAACCTTGCACATAGCAGGCTGCATCTGATATCGCCGCCGAATTAACCACCTGGAAGAGGAATTCTGGAAAAGTCTCACAGGCTTAGAGGGGCTCAGCCGCTCCTGGGGGCTCAGGTCAGAGCAACCTCTGTCCTCCAGCAAGGCCCCAGCTCTGTCCCTTCTCCTGAGCAGCACCACAGGCACCTCCTGCTGTGTGGGATGGAAAAGCCATGGGACACAGAGGGTCTCCGGATAGCAGAGATCTTGAGTGCCTGCTCATAGGCACCCATGAGCACATACCCACACTAAACGTGAGGTCGGCCACCTCTTTGGGCTCCATACCAGCACGTGGTGCGACCAAACCTGCCAGCACCGCCTGGCTTCACCAAGAGCACTGACACTGCAGTGCCCACTACTGCAGAACAAACATGGGACAAGTGGGCGCCAGGGCACCACGAGCTCGAGCAGAGTGCTCATTGATGTGTCTGCGTCACACTGTGATTTATGGGGCTCGACTGAGGCTTTGTGCCCAGGCACTGCCATCATCAGCCTGGAGTGGAGCCAGGAGATGCTGGGAGCAGCTCGATGCGCCGGGACATGCCGCAGCCTCCTCACATGTGTACCGCGGTCAAGGGGGATGTGGCTGGGGTGAGCTCAAGAAGGCACTGGGCACCACCACACGCCATCACCAGTCGGCAGCACCGTCCTCCCTCTGCCCACATCGTCAGCCAGGCACGGACTCTTGTAGTCGATGGAGCTACAGCAACATAAAGCGGGTATGGCAGTGGAAAAGCACCGCACCGGAGAGCTGGGACTCCTGGGTTCCTGCCCCACAGCTACCACCAAGTCACACACAACCTTGGGCAGCTCACTTCATATTTTCCTGACTCACTTTGCCTCCCTGGGAGGGGATACCCTATTTTCCCACATCTGCAGGATGTCTGGCAGCACACCCATGGGGCTGATGGAGTGCGGGAAAAAACATCACTGCGATTTCTTACAGTATAAAGCATCCTGAGGGCAGACTGCTTTGAAATCACATGGGCTGAGCCAGAACTGCACCACGACTATCAAAGCGGTCTGGCCACGGTGTGACATGGGGGACACACAGCCACCAGCCACCCTGCTCACAAGTGGGTGAAGTTCTATAAAAGAAAAGCAGCAAATGTGAGAAGAAATTGGTTAGGGTAAAAATAGAACAGAGCCCTAATTCCCTGCCTGCTGAGACCTGTCTGATCCATCTATGTGCATCAGCTCTGGAGAGTGGGGCAGGCACCGGGCTGCCAGGGGAAGCCCATGGGGTGGGGACACAATACTTGTACCTGTCTGAAAGAAAGCAGAACAGGGACAGGAGTTCCAGCAATGCCCTACTGCCTGCATTTTTTTCCTGTTGGAACACCAAAACACACCTGTTCCTCTGCAATGCCCAGGCACAAGGCTCACTGCTGAGCAAAGCAGAGCGGCCCTGTCTGTGCTCATAGGATGGGAAGGATCAAGCTGCGGTACCGATGGGAATATTACTCCTGCAGACCTCACCCCCAAACACATCCATTCCCTGTGGATGGGGTGGCAGCAGCCTGGCAGCAGGTCAGGACGCCTGCTGTCAGCTGCATCACATCCCTGCCCAGCCCGCCCCGAGGCGCTGGGATAATTAGCAATGAATGTAAACAACACAAACAGCCAGGTAAATAATGCGAGCAACTCAAATGGCATCACTGCCTTCCGATCATCTGCTGCTACCCAGACAGTGTGATGACAGATGCGTTACAAGAAGTTGGTGCAGAAGGCAGGCACGTCAGAGCCATGCACAGCGCCACGTGCAAGGCAGACCGGCAAAAACCGAGTGCTTCCTTTGGGTGCCAACATCATCAAGGGAAGGACTCTCACAGTGCTACCTAATGATTTCTGTTGGAAAAGAAAGGGAGGAAGAAAAGGAGAGGGAAAAAAGAGCATTAATTCATGGGTGACATTCAGCTCTGTAGGAAAGTACTCAGGTGAATACTGAAAGCTGAACACTGAAAGCTACAGAGGCAGCCTGGGCTAGAGGAATCCAGGTGCTGGACCTGGAAACTGGGATTTGAGTTCCTGCTCTGTTTCTGACGTTGTGTGACCTTTGATGAGCTACTTTACCAGCCCCAGTCACATGGAGATAACGCGACATTCTGCATTCAGCACCGCAGACCCGCAGAGGAGAGGTGCTGTGGCCATGTGCCACGTGGGCCATGTGCGTATGTACACATACATAAACAGTTATTTGTACAGCAAAGCACAGCTCTGAGCCTGCATCCTATGTCAGCAGTAAGATTCTGCATTAGCAGCGACACTGCTTTCCGGACTAAGACTTGACAGCATCGAGCAATTAGATCCAAAAGCATGTATCTAAAAAATGAGGGCTTCCTTGCAGTGGAGACAAAATTTGGAGGCAGAAGTCAAATAACAGGTATTTGCTCATAATTTACGTTGCAAATTGGCTTTGCCTGCAGCCTCGTGTTTGCCATTCTTCCATCCCAAGTTTTCAGAGCAAGATCTAATTCAAATTCTTATGGCACGTTTGAACTCAGTTTAAGCTCCTACAGCACCTCCTTACATTCCTCTCCATGACACGAACCCAGTGCAGCAGCCCTGCACCCCCAGAGGAGGATGCATTCTAGTAAGCAGCGAGGAAGCGGCTGTGAATTTGCAATACTTTGAGATTTTCAGAATGATAGTCACCTAGCTGCTGAGCTAAGGTCTGTTATGTGCTGCTTTCAGCTATTTGATCACTGCACATTACTAATCAGACACACCTTAGTCGTAGCCTGCACATCTCACAGCAACTCGTTAAGCTTTTGGAACGCAAGAGCGCATTGTGCGGACGTGCATGTTTTAGCCTGAGCTCTCGGCACCGTGGTGCAGCCGGCAGAGCTTTGTTGTTTAACAGCTCGATGTCCACATGGCAGAGGGAGGCCAGACCTGAGAAGCGGGAGGGATGAATCACTTCTGGTCTGCAACTGTACCTACAGCCTCACAGGGCACAAACAAACCCAGTCAGCTTCAAGACTGCATTCTCAAGGTTAAAGTTAGCCATGAACCCAGGCAGCTTGTTGAGAAATAAATGAACACATAGCCCAGACAGCTGCTGCACTGAATTAGTCTATTTTTCTAATGACTAGAGATCCAGTGCTCTTCATTCTGAAGATTTGTACCATTACTGTTATTTTTCTTCACAAACTAGCTCCATCGCATGTCCTGGATAAATATAGATGCAATTCTGATACATGTTTTGAAGCGTATTTCTTTCAAATCACCCTCTCTATTTAGCTATCCTAAATATGGCAGCCTGGAACATTATAGTACTGAAGAGCTGTAGAATTACTTGCACAGAGATTCTTGCAATGTTTCTAACCCCAAAATTGCCACTAAAGCAAAAACACAATTAGGCTAAGCATGCACAGAGTACAGCAGATATCTGGCTGCTGGGTGCAGTTGTGCACTGCCAAGGGAATGAGAGTTTCAAAGTAACCAAAGGGGTTTATTTTAGGGGAAGACATGTGGCTATAACTCAATCAAAACATTTCATGTCCAGGCATCCAGTCGGAGGTGTCCGAGCAGTATTTAATACATAGGCAAAGCACGCTACGATGCCGGAGGTGGCTTATATCCAACGGGAAAACATTCGCAGCTCGCCGCCCAATGAGAAAGGGAAGGGCTGGCCGCAGGCGCGACCCAGCACGGAGCTTGTGCCTGGCTCAGCCGTGAACAGCAAGAATCAGTCACTGGGGGACCAGAAGCTGCGCAGCGCAAGGGCTGTCACTGTTCACTGCAGCCCCCACGGGAGGGACAGCGGGGCACCCTGCCGCCCGGCCCTCGCTCACGGGGACAGGAGGAGCTCACGCCTCGCCCACGGCCACCTGCTCAGCCCCGCGCAGCCGCCCTCACCTCCATCCGCGTACGTCTCGGTGCCGTAGCCGTCCTGCAGGCCGTTGTTCCAGGTACCCTCATACTTGGCTCCGCTGCTCATGCTCTGCCGCGCTCCGTAGCGTCCCTTAAAGCCATGGGTCCACTCGCCCCTGTAAACCCACCGTCCTTTGGTCTCGATTCCCAGGCCGTGCCTCTTGCCTTGGGACCAGTAGCCCTCGTAGGTGTTGCCACTAGGCCACGTGTAGATGCCCACCACCTCGAAGCCGTAGTTCCAGGAGCCCGAGTACTCGCCCTGGCCCTTGGGGCCGGTGCAGATGCCGTGCCCGTGGGCTTTGCCGCCTTCCCAGCCGCCGCAGTAGGCACCTCCATCATCGAAATCAAACCTGCCCCCGCTCATGGTCCCCCCGCTCCCCTGGCAGCCTCCCCTCAGCCGGGCAGAGGCAGAAGCCGGGGGCACGGCTGCCCCATGGTGGAAGGCTCCGGATGCTCCTGCCTCGCCTCGCCCGGCTGAGGGAACGGGAATGGGTGGTAGGAAAAATTGGAGGGAGGGGAGAAGGCAGGGCAGGGCAGGGCAGGGGGCGGGCCGGGCCCCGGCCGGGGGCGGTG
>VXAV01011915.1:61239-91152 GCA_013399715.1 Alectura lathami
GGGGGGGGCGCTGGGTGTTGGATCTCTGAAGAAATGTTGTCTGCTAGAAGGCGCCTTGGCGGCCTAGGGGAAAAACGCATCGCTTCAGGTCAGGGCCGTCGTTAAACCGACGGACAGAGCAGGGCCGTGGGTCTAATTCTGACACAGTATCGCCCTGCAGTTACACAGTGCCAGCGCGAAGCCGTGAAGGGACTTGCCCAAAGCAGCAGACCCGCGCTTGCGGGGGTTCTGTCACCCTGCGTGGCACCGAGGTGGTTTGCGTATCTCAGTGCTGGTGTGAGTATCTCAGTGCTGGTGTGAATATTTGTGTGGTGGAAAACACCGCAGAGCAGCACCAGCACTCTGCGGTGTTCTGAAGAGCCCCGTCTTGCTGGAAATTGTCAGGCTAAATGTGGGCACTGGTAATTTCTTTACGTTGTCCTGTGAAAGAAATGTCTGTAGACTTTTTATACCAAAATGTTCCATAATACACTAGGTATACTGTGATAATATAGAGTATAAGCTTGTTTCTTAGAAGTAGGAGTTTATAAAATTGTGCGGTCTGATGTGTTGAGACAGTTCACCTGAAGTCTTTGGGGGATTCACTGACACCAGGGAAAGCTTTTGTACTGATAATTAACGTTGGCTAATGAACTCGTCTCCATAACCATTGGTTCTGACCTCATAGCCTCCCCTGGTCAATAAAATACATTTTCTTCTGCTTCTCTATTTGAGGATGTATTTTGTTAAATGTGTGGAAAATATCTGTACTCTGGATCAGAGAGAAACAAGGGATTCTGCTTACTAAACACACCGCTTCTAGTGCGTTGCCAGCGCCGGGCTGTGTGGAGTTCTGGCTGATTCCCGAGGATGTCTCTTCAGGCGTGAAGAGACCGTGTGTGTGTTGAACGGCTGAAGTCTGGTGACTTAACATCAACTTTGGGCAGAGTACTTGGGCACTTCTGCTAGAATTTCAGATGCGTTTCTTACGGTTTCCTGTCAGGTGTCCTCAATCACATCTGTGGCCATCAGATACAGACTCACCTGCTGATATTTTGTAAAATATCTCAGTAACAGCTTGCACTTCCTTCCCAAACTAAGCATAAAGCACTGTGGCGAGGCACATGTATAAAGTATGTTTGTCATCTGGACTTCCAGGGGCAGAAGGTTTTTTTTCATTCCACATTTACTTGGGAAATCTAGTGAGAAATAAATTAGTAATCTCTCCTTGTCTGTTGCTGTCCCGCATCCACTTCTCCACTGACCATTCCTCAGCTCACTGCGGAGGGTTCCTGACTTTGCATTTGAGCTGAGTAGGATTCTATCTTTAACAACTATTGTCTGACAAAAATAATTGGAACATGAGTTTACATTCCTTTAATGTGTCATTTTGTTGCAAATAGGGCATGACATCAGCCTGTGGGCATTTTGGCCTCCTTCCCTTACATCCCACCTATTTTTAGACACCTAACTGTGGTCAGTAGAAGAAGAGCGGTTAGACAGATCTCTGTCAGATCCTGTTTCTAGCCACTGACTACAGAGGGAGTCAGGACTGCAAACTTCATTGCCTTAGCTGAGCACCTAAAGCTCGGGGGCTGAATCTTTGAAGCCATGCGTTGAGGCACCACTGTAACGTGGCGTTTTCTTTTTTCCCTAGATGTATCGCGGCGCTGCCTGTGGGTGATGGGACGGTTCTCAGAACACCGATAAGAGCAGCTGTGGATGGAGCCAAGCAACAGTCTGTCTGCTCCAAGGACGCGTGGCATGGGTAAAACATCCCATTAGCTGCACCACACCTGTGTTCTGTTTTGAAACATTTAAAACTTGCATTCTGTTTCCAGTGAAAGTTGTTGTTAAGTGGCTGAACATAAATACCTCTTCTCTCCTTTCTATTGCAAATCTAGATCACAAGTGTTTGAGACCATGTTTTTTTAAGAGGCTTTCATCAACGACCTTAAAAACAACATTGCCTCTTCTATTAGAGAGGATACTTAAAATGTCCTCTGATTTCCTCAGAGGTCCGTCACTTCAAGTCTTACACATTCGCGCCCTTGTCTCCCCACCTTCCTGGGTTATTTTATTTCTGTTATTCAGTGTGCTTCTGCCAGCAGCTCCAACTGATAGCCAAGTGCTGCACTGCAGTTCAGTTTGGGATGGCAGTGGCAAAGACCAGGCATCCTCAGTAACGTATCACTAGTTTAACACAGCAGATCTGGGGGGAAGCACCTTTAGAATCGTAGTGTTTGTGTGTATCTTACCTTTGTGGGAGCCCCAGTTTCTTCAGATTCTTCCACTGTTCCTGTCAGAGATTGACACCAACAGTCATCGGATTTTTCTAAGAAAAACAAATTAGATATTGTTAGCCAACTTTAGAGCTTTCTGAGCCAAGGCATAGATTCTGCGTTTACCTACCTGTTCACCTCTTGTAACCCTGCAGGTGTGTGAGAAAGCCTTCAAGAGCTTCGGCCAGAATCCCGCGTCGCAGACGTTCCAAGTCTCCTGTCCTACATCCTCCCAAGTTTACATACTGCAACATGAAAGCCAACAGCCAGCTGAAACACAAAACCCAGTCAGACACGTTGAAGAGTAACACCAGTTCAGACATTTTTGTTCTGGCAGAACACGGTACAGAGGACAGGCACGATTCCCACTTGCAGGCCAGCGATGACAGAAGAGCCAGAACTGAACGTTCGGCAGCCTCCACCACTGAAGAGCCTTTGGGGAAGTCAAGGGAGAATTGCCTTGCTCTCTCCTCATCCTTTAAAACCAGCTTGCGTTCTAGCCAAACTTCAGATTTCCAGTCCTTATCCATGCTTAGCAGTGGCAAGCGGTGCCCTTGTACGGACAAGCAGTGCCCGTGCCGGCAGTGGCGAGCCATGGAGGTCTACTCCTTCTCCGGCCTACGGAGCGTCCTGTCCGAATGCGAGAAGGCCGTCCTGGGGGTCCCAGCCCCGGCCCGCCACAACAGAGCCCCCTCTGGAACGGCCTCATCAGGTTCTGCCAGATCTTGCTCTGAGCAAGCCCGAGCCTTTGTGGATGACGTGACTATTGAAGATCTTTCGGGATACATGGAGTACTACTTGTATATCCCTAAGAAAATGTCTCACATGGCCGAAATGATGTATACTTGATTGACAGCAGTAAAGGGTCATGAACCAGAGTTTGTGTAACGGTTGGGTTAACTGCCTTGTCGGTGCCATGTTTTGCTGTTGTGTGTTTGATCCAATGTTTCTTTGCATCATACAGTTTAGTTTTTTAATAAAATGAAAAAATTGAATATAGTTTCTAAGCTTAGTTCTAAAAAGAATGCACTAAAGTCTCTGAATACCTTAACAAAAGATAAAGAAAGCACTGTAGATCAAATTAACTCCATTTGGTTTTTTGGTTTGTGCTGTGGATATTCAAGCTCTGTATGCTGTTTTCACTGTGTTTTGGGAAAAGGGCCTTTTAGGTTTTGTTCTGAAGTATTGCAGTGTTTGAAAAGTTCATTCTTAACGTGTCCCAGTACTTAGAGAAATGTTTCATAGCTACAGCTCTGTCCTCCTCATCCTGCTCTAGGGAGAAGAATGAGAAGGCATTCAGTGTTTTGGATAGGATGCGTCTCCTTTCCTTGAACCCTGCCTGGCTCCTTTTTAGTTGGGTCAGCTGGGAGTGCTTTCTCTTCTGGGTTTTGCTGGGAGGTCCAGTATGGGTGGGTGTGTGCTGGGACCCTTTCATAATCTAACTAGCTCACTCTTAAGCAGTTCTATTTTTCTGCAGATAGGGGAAGCTCTTAGAAGCAAAAATATATTTTGTTATTTGTTCTTTACAGATGGAATAATTTAAGGGAAAGCAAAGCAGGCTAACAGGTTTTTGGGCCATGCTGTCTCAGACTTGGAGATTGTGGAGCCATCTATTCAGGTTGTTTCTGAGTATGATACACAAAGCAGTTTGGAACTATGGTAACCAAGAAGTGTGCATCATACAGGCTTTGTAGTGCAGAGCTATAACATTCCATCTGGTTTAAAATTCTGAAATAAATTGTTACTGAGACTTGCATTAATAAATGTTTGTAAAACCCAAGAACTTAAAGGCTGAATAATTTGACTTACACTCATTTCACCCCAGGATGATGTATTTTTTTTAAAAAGCACACAACAAAACAGAAGTCTGCTTTCAGTGTCGGATATAAACACATTCTGAACAACAGTGTTTGAATAAAATACTGTGATTTTTACTCACACACTTCAAGATTAGCGGTCAGCATGCCAAGGAGTCACGAGTAGTTGTATAAAAACAGATTGTGGCAGATGTAGGCAGCTGGCCTTGTTTTCCGTGCTAGAGAAGTCTCAGACTTTCTAGGCGATAATCACTTGCTGTAGATTTCATTCTAATCATTCCAAAAATGCACACTACAGATCTGGGAAGTTCAGTTTAAGTAAAAAAAAAAAAAAATTAAAATAATTTGACGTGACAATACAGTTAAAACTCTTACTTTGTTCCTAAGCGTTGCCAATTCATACAGTCCCTTAGCAAGCCGTACGGGCTGGGACTCTCAGGTTAACTGGTTTCTAAACTCCGTCTCACCTGTCTCCCTGACCTACCTCTGTGTCACCTCTGTGGGTGAGGAAGATGTTTGGGTGCTTCAGTTGCATGCTAGGCAGTCTGTTGCACCCTGACCAGTACTGTTGAGTTATTTGGGGGGCAGCATGGAGAAGGGGACATGGCTTTCCTGGTCTTTTGATACCTGGTTTTGAATAACAACAACAGCTACGTCATTATTGCATGTCAATCTACTAATTACACTTACCTTTTTACCTTTGAAATATCTTGTTCAAATACTCACTTTTGCATTTGTCAACACCTTTTCCCTCATAAGCTAGTACTTCACCCTCACATTCCCTTCACCTTCTTTTTCCAGGACTACCTTGCATGCCCACACGTACAGTTTTGGTTGTATATCTATTCTGTTTTTAAACATAAATATTTAGTACGAGTTATCTTTGTTGCTGCTGTTTCTGAAAGAATATTTCCACTTCGACAGAAGACATTTGCTATTATTTTTCACATTTTGTTTCTGTGCCCTCTTTCAAAGGCCTGATGTGTCTGGAGAGTGGAGAATTAAGGAAACTGAGGAATTTAAACCAGTCCAAGTTACGTCCTGAAGTTCAGGGAGGTGAGAGGTGAATTCAGGCTACCCCAAGTCTGGAAGGGAGGAAGGGTTCTCCAGGCACATTTCTGTAGTGCTCTTTGCAAGGCACAGGTAACTAGTAGCGAGGGGGGAAGAAACAGGAGAAAGAGGCAACACCTCAGCAGTTTTGTGTTCTGCCCAAACAGTTTGTGCTGGTGTTCCAGCACGTCCAGTGCTGGCTGCAGCAGAGGGGTGCAGGTGTTCTGGATTCTTGTTTGCTATGATTGTGCTTGTAGCAAACTTACTGAAATGGCACTGCTAGCAATTTCATTGCTCAACCCATCACTTTCGTTGAAATGATTAGTTTAGGGAGGCCTCAATCTCAAAGTTAGCATTTCTTTCAAAGCCCAGGGGGAAGCCGAGGGAGCACTGGAGCATGCCCGGGAGCACAGACCAGGTCTCCGGTGCACTACTGAGCACGGTCCTGCTTGCGTTGCACGCTGCTCCCAGCCCATTTCTGGACCTGCATGCACAAGCCTAGGGATTTTTTTCAGTGCACAGATTTTCTAGGCTGTATTCCCGGAAGAGTAGGTCTGACATCCATTCTTGTCTTCATCTGGCCTCCCTTCATCACCATGAAAGCTAGGTAAGGCTGTCAGCACGTAGGACAGGAGCTGACATTCCGCTATCAGCTTGGCGGGGCGGAACATGGCTCACTGCAGCCCCTCCGCACCACCAGGACCTCTGGCAGCAGCCACAGCTGCAAAACACACCGACTGGTGGGGCCTGGGCAAGAGACATCCGTGGGCTCTCCTCCTTCCCTTTTTTGCTGCAGGTTTTTAATCCCTTCTCACACCCCGATTCCCTGCCGCTCCGCTACCACTACCCCCAGTGGAGCACAACAGCAGTGTGACGTAGCTAAAACCAGAGGCAAACCCTTTGCTTTGGTCTGGCTGCTCTCCTCCCTCCCTGTCCCAGAGGAATACGATGCCACTCGAAGCCTGCAAATATTTCCCCTCTCGCTGTACCGCTGTCCCTCCAGTGTCAGCACCACCAGGACACGTTTCCAGGCAGCTTCCGCTGCCTCAGCACTTTACAAGCGACCTGCGTGTCTAGTTTCAGGACCAGCTCAACTGAAGCGTGATGCAGAAAGGCACCTGGGATCGATTAAATTCATTTCTTACCCTACAGAAACCAAGCCGAGCCCCAGCTAAGCCTTGCATTGGCAGACGCTGACTCAGGTCACCCTGAAAAAAAATAGATGTGGCTGAATTGCGTGGCCGGGAGCTGGGACTGGGACGATCCCAAGGTCAGGCAAGGTCAGACCCTGCTAGGGGCACCCGCACCAGCCCTGCCCCGTGCAGGTGGAAGCCCAGCTAAGCGCTAAATAAATCCATGCCTCCAGCGGCAGGTACCTGCAGGACCTGAAGGATGAGCAGACCTGTCTTTTTTTTTTTATTCCCATCTGCGCAGCATTATTTATTACAAAATTTGCCGCTAGATGGAGCTTTCCGGACACTGATCCGCAGGAAGAAACGCTTCTCCTTCCAAGCTATTCCTTCCCTTTTCTAACCCCAGAGATGCCCCTTTCCAGGGAAAGGAGCCCAAAAGACGCAGCCTGGCCAGCGGGGGCTGCTCTGCGCCGTGCCCAGCAATTGGGACGGCCCCGTGCAGCCTGGCGCTGGAGCCAGCTCTGTCCCCTGTAACCGAGCTGCTCGCTGTGCAGCAGCGAATGCCACCAGCGTGGTTTTGCAGCCCAAGGCAGGAGCCTTTCCCTGTGGGCATCCCCAGGGCCATCGAGCACAGGCACAGGCTGACAGATCACTGCTCCCAGAAACAGGCCAGCTGGTGCACAAGGATGTGCAAACCGCTGCTGGGATGCCCACAGCGTTCGGATGGCAAAGCTACGGGAACCCCACAGCTCCTTGGGTGTGTAAACCTGGCTGGCTGGCAGTTTCATCACGCCTGGTCATTCTGAAAATAGCCCAAAGCTGACCCTGCTCTGGTTGGGACAGGGCTCCAGCAGCCAGCCGGGGCCCCGGGGCTCAGCCCCCAGCACACACTGCACAATGCCCATCAGGCAGGAATTACCCTGCCCTCTCCCAGAATCACTAAATATCTTTAAGGAAGCATCGCTGCTTTTCCCATGCAAGGTTGCAAGGCGCAGGCAAGACGCTCGCAGAACGCTTTAAAGCCAGCATCTATTGATGTAGCTATTTACCACCTATCTACCATCCCAAAAACTGTGCAAAAGCCAAATCCCTGCTGCAAAACAAACGCCCGGGGCTGGGGCCGCCCCGGGTCGCTGGGCAGGCGGCGGAGGCACCCGCCGCCCCCTCGCCTCCGGCAGCGATGCCGCGAGCGCGCCCGCTCCCCGGGGAGCCCCGCCAGGAGCCGCGGGGCTGCACTTCCAGCCGCTGCCCAGCCCCGGCGCAGGGAGATGGAGCTGCCCCGGGAGTGATGCTGCTCGCCGAGCCCATGTGATGCTGGGCTAGCGCGGCTCCTCCGCCGTCCCCCTCCGCTCGCAGGCTGTCATGGCGACTCCCAATAACGTTACTCCCACCAACTGCAGCTGGTGGCCCATCTCGGCGCTGGAGAACGACGCGGGGAAATCCAAGGAGGGGGAGGAAAATCAGGATCCGACGGACCCCGCTCTCAAATCCCAGGACAGGCTGGTTTTGTACCACTGGACCCAGTCCTTCAGCTCGCAAAAGGTAAATCGCTCGGCCGGCTTCACCTCCGGCGGCAGGGCATACCCTTGCTCCACATGCGGGAAGAGCCTGCAGCTCTCTCCTAGGGGGGGCGAGGGGAGAAGCATGCGCCTGGTCAGCTCCTCTGTACCGACATTTCTGCATTTTAACAGCATCTCCCCAGGGAAGGGGCGAGAGGAGGCTCAGCCAGATCCTGCTTTTGCCTTGAGACCGGGGTTTGCAGTGGGAGACGCCTCTGCTTTGTGCTCGCTCGCAGCCTAACGCAGGCAAGGCTCGCAGACAAAGGCTGAGCCCGGGACCACCCTGCAGCTGGGGGGCTGCGGGGACCCCACGCATCCAGTGCAGGGAGCAGCCCCAGGATGCAGCCCTGTGCCCGGAGCGATTTACCCCTGCTCTTGCGGGAGGGCCCTGGAAATCCGATTCCAGAGGTGCCCCAACTCAGAGCAAGGCACAGGGGGCCAGGCAGCCAGAAATCACATTTCCCAGGCAATAGCAAACACACATTTTGCAGCATGGCAGCAGTGCAACAAAGCCAACCTTCTGCCAACCCTTCTGCCATTCCCAGGCCATCAATGTCAGGTGAACAGTGAGCTAGGGGGGGGGCCCGGGGGAGCACAAAGCCCTCCTGACGTGAGGGCACCTCTGAGAGCAGGGATGTCCCTGTCTGCTCGTGCGCACAAAGGACCCGCAGGTGCCCGATGCAGCAGGGCCACCGTGCTGATCCGTGTCTGCGCCTCTGAAGGGATGCTCCCTAGGTTGCCATGGGGGTGCTTTTAATTATCTGTGCAGCCTAGGAGCCCTCGCATCCACACAGCCCCTGCCTGGCCTCCACACCCTGCTCCCAGGTCCTGATGGCAAAAGGGAATGGGGTGACACTGCGGGGACACCTGGGGTGGCCCCAGCCAGGGTTTGTCCCTCGGAGGGGAGGAAGATGCTGGGAGCAATCTCCAGCTGAGGGAATCAGGCTTTTCCTTGTTTGACTATAAAAGAAAAAAAAATTAATTTGTCAGCGCTGTAAATTATTAATGATTAATTCCCCAGCAACTTTGAAGTACTCATAGAAATGCTTATATTTGTTAAGATGTATTTTTAGCTGCTGCTAGTTGGAGGAAAACAAGTGATTTTCCTTCATTCAGCAATTCTGTAAGATGTGGCTCTCTGACATCTCCTAAGGGTTTTTTTTTTTTTGGCCTGTTTGACATACTTGGTTCACAATGGTCAGGTTTTTTATAACCTGGAAGCCTAAAATGAGCTTGCTGAGTGCACGTTCACAATGAGCACAGAGAAGAGCAGACAGATTTCAGAGGAGGTTTCTGAGCCTGTGTGTGATCCCCCAAGGTGCACAGGGACCTGTGTTCTGCACCCAGCCCCACTCCTGCCCCAGCTGGACTCAGTGTTCCCACCTGTACAACAGCCTGGTGCCACCTTGGAGGCAGCCTTGAAGAACAGGAGAGGAGCAGGGAGAAGGGGAAACCAAGCACTCCATCACAGGGGGCACAAAGGGGTGCGGAGGGCTGGGTGATGCCCCTGGGGTGGCTGCAGCATGGGGAAATGCACGGGGCCAAGGGCACAGTGTGGGTCTACAGCAGGGAGGACAAAACACCCAGTAGGACTCTCCGTAGTCCCAGGGCTTCCTGCAGCACAAGAAGTTCCTAAACCCCTCCAGGAAACAGAGCCTTTTTCCTGCTCAAAATATACTTAGAAAAGCCAAAGCATAACTCCAAGAGCAAGGCATACCTGGATTATTGTGCAGGCCTCCTTCAGCCGGTCTGCAGGAAGCACTGGGCACAAGGTGCAGCACTGCTGCAGCTTCCTCTTCCTCAGGTGCGTGCTGGTAGTGCTCAGCCCAGCTTGGCCCATGGCCCCATCACTGATGCCCCACAGCTGTGAGCTGAGGGCTGGGCCTTCAGCCCTCTGGGGCCACTGCCCCTCACTCCACCTGGTGTCATGGGGGCCACCGGCCATACTGAGGTGACGCTGCGATGTTCAGATGGCCGTGGCTCTCTCTTGTGACATTTCCCTCTGTTGCCAGGAAGGGAAATCCTCACTCTGCTGCCTGGATTTTGCAGCTGCCCCGTGGTAAGAGCTGCTTGGCCTCTTGCAGACTGCTGCATTGGTGGGCGAGGGACGCTGCAGAGGGATGCAGGGCGTTGTGTCTGGTGGGCTTGGAGCACTTTTGGGGCTGGCTGGGGTGCAGGGTTGAGCCATCCCTGCCGTGCCCGCTGCAGGTGCGGCTGGTCATCGCCGAGAAGGGGCTGCCCTGCGAGGAGCGGGACGTCAGCATGCCGCTGCTGGAGCACAAGGAGCCCTGGTTCATGAGGCTCAACCTAGGGGAGGAGGTGCCTGTCATCATCCACCGGGACAACATCATCAGTGACTACAACCAGATCATCGACTACATGGAGAAGAACTTCACAGGAGGTAAGAGGAGGCAGAGCTGCATGCCAGACTTCACCTCAAGCAGGAACTCAGGTCTGATTTGGATGCTGTTGGCCAAATGCACCCACTTCTTCCTGGAAAGTTTCAACTGGTCCCCAAAAGGGCATCGACCAACCAGCTCTCCCCAAATTTCTATGTTTTCCTATGAAAATAAAGGATTTCCAGCAGAAATCTCAAACATCCCTTGGAAATGCTGCTGGGGGGGGTTGGGAGAGCTGCAGTTGTGTTTCCCTTTCTGCCTTGGAGACTATGCTCCCAACCGACCCATTCTTCCTGCCTCCATGGCTTGGGGAACCTGTGGTGCGCGGTGGCCTCTCTCCGGCTCCACACACTGGGGGTGATGTGACACAGATATCCAGAGGAAGGGGTGGCCAAGGAGGAATCCTCGTGTCCTCTCGCTACAGGGCTGCAGCCAGGATGCTGAGCAGGGCTCCGAGGCCACTCGTCGCACAGCCACTGCAGCAAGTGGCATCTCCAGCCCCTTTGCCCTCATTTTCCCAAATCTGCGCCCTGCCAGGATGTGATGCTCTGCTGGGGAGACTTCAAAGCCCAGCAGGGAGCTTTGGCTGTGGCATCACGATGCTCACCCCAGCATCCATTACCCTTGCGACAGAGACATCAAAAACATCTCAAAATAGCTCCCCAAGCACAGGCGCCGTGCCAGCTCAGCTGCTGTCCTCTCCTGGCCTCGCCATCATGGTGCTCAGCAGAGGCGTGGCACTTCCTCGTCAGGAGGACAGACACCCCCGAGCCCCACAGAGGACCCCTTGCCTGCAGTGGCTCCTGGGGACGGGGTGGCCCTGCATACTCAGGGCACACTGCAGTGTAGGGCTGCAGTCCCTGCACCGCTCCGTGCCTAATCCCGGTCCCTGTGGAGAGCAGGCGACCCAGCATATGTTGGCAGCACGTTGTCCCCAGCAGGGGATACGGGCTGACGTGGTGGCAGGGAACGGCTCGGAGCACGGTGGGGATTTCTGGCTCTTCCAGGGCACGCTGTGCTCTGTTTTGAGGGGACAGGCAGTGATGTTCCCCTGCAACAGTGGCTGAAAGCCAGCACAGGTATTGGCTTGACTTCTCCTGCCTCTTCCCTTGCCCTCCAAAACACTGGAAGTATTTTTCTTCAGGAGTTGGCAACAAAATCTTTCCGCTGTCACCTGTGTTCTGTTGTCCCAGCAGAACATCGTGCTCCTTCCCTTCTGCTCTGTAAAAACTCCTGCCCGTGAGGTTTTCCAGCCAGGTGCACGTTCTTACCTTTCCACTGAGAAATGCCAAGTGGGAGGAACCTGAGAAGGGAAGGATGGCCGAGAGCAATGCTCACCCTGTAGTGCCACTCTGGAGTCATCGCCCACCAATGCTAACGGAGAAAAACATCCTCAGGATGTCCCTGGGAGGAATCACCCACCTTGCAGCCATGCACGGAGCATGAAAATGCCTGTATAAGGAGTGCTCACAGAGCGTTGCTTCCAGGACTGGAAGCACTGCCTTTTTCTGCTGGTGACACTGAGGTCAGCTATCACTGAAGGGTGATTCTGCCGGGCCAGACTTGCAGTGCGGCTGGGGCAGTGCCAGAACCATCATTTTGGGTCATTACAAGGGAGCAGCATTAGCCATGTCTGCTGGTCTGTCTGCTGCTGCACCCTTTGCTAGCCCCAGCCGCCAGCTTGCAGTGAGCTCTATGCTACAGACAGCACACAGACAGCCCGGCTCGCCGAGTCCCAGCGATAAATTTACTCACTCCCTCTTAACTATCTGCAGAAGTCATAAATGTTTACAATCCCATAAATAAATGCACCTGATATTCTTGAGGGAGACTAGAGTATTGTCTCCTTCCTTCTGGTGTCATCTGCTGTGTATTTTGAGCTGTAAATGAAACAAAAAGAGCACGATACAGACGGCACCCAGCCAAGGTGAATAAAACCCAACAAGCCGGAGATGTGCAGAGCCCGCTGGGGTGAGGCGTACTCCCGTGGTTTCGGCACTGGATGAGATCTGAGAGAAGATGTGCTCAGCTCCTTGCTTTGTCATCCACTTGTCATCCCTTCTTACCCACACTGAACTGGATTTTCAAGCAAACCCAAGAAAATGAGGTGCCTTATTACACTGGTGTACAGGGTGCGTGACCAAGGAGACCCAGCCTAGGACCCTCAGGTCTCAGCTCTCTTCCGCAGAATGGGAGTGTTTCGTCCCCTCTCTGAGAGATACGAAACCAAAGGACTGTGCACTAGTCTCCAGTACAGGCTAACAAATGTCCCATGAGCGTCTGCCCCCCAGAGTCCTAGCATCGCTAACACATTTCCCGTTTGTCCCTTTCAGAAAACGTCCCCCAGCTGATCCCTGAGCCTGGGACCACGCTGCACTCACGGGTGCTGCAGTACCGGGAGCTGCTGGACTCGCTGCCCATGGACGCCTACACGCACGGCTGCATCCTGCACCCCGAGCTCACCACCGACTCCATGATCCCAAAGTACGCGACCGCTGAGATCCGCAGTAAGTCACCTCTGGAGCAGGGAGCAGGCGGCGGGATGTCTGCCCCGCATCTCTCCCCTCTGGTAGGCTCCGGCCCCAAGTGGCTCCTGCAGCAAACACGGCCACCTTCTGCAAGAGGGACCTGAAAGCCAGGCTGGGCTCATGCCTTCCAAGGGCAGAGCCTGGTCCTGCCCCCACAGAGTGCTGCTGCACTGCTTCCTGCTCCCCCATCTGACTCACTGCACTGCCAGGGCCTGCCAAGTTGTTTCAAAATATCTCAGCAGCCCAAGATCCTCATTGGTGGCATTTCTCCCAAACCATCGCAAAGGAGGCGTTGTGCAATAGCTGGGCCGGTCCACTTGGATGCCCTGGTGCTGGGGATGCTTCCTCCTGGGGATGCTGCCCTTGCCCAGGTGATGGCGAAGTGTCCCTATTGCAGTCGGTGCTGGGGCAAGTCCATGGAGTTGTGTCCAACTGAGAAGGAGACCCAAGCACCAGGCTCTCCCAAGAGGGAAGGGGAACTAAAACTGGCTGATATTCAGGCTTTCCTGTGAGTTTCTGTCCAAGGAGAGCTGGCTGGGAGACTTGGGGGGAACCAAAGGCATCTTCCCCAACTGCCGCTACAGGCTGCTGGTGGAAAATGGGGAGTTGCATCATTTTGTACTGCCTGCACCCTGGCCAGCCCTGGCATCTCCCACACCCACGCTTTGGCACAGCCAAGCCCTTGTTGGAGGGATCAAGGATGGAGACAGATGGTCCCTGGCAGGAGGAGATTAGCCCAGCTTCAGGTAATTTACGTTGACACTAAGGTGTTACTCTGCATTTTATATTCTCTTCTTCCATTTATTCTGCTCCCTTCCTTCTGTTAACTGCCTTGCATGAAGAATTTCCCAGCCTCCTGATGTCCTGATGGAGCCATGGCAGTGAGATGCCAAGCTTCTCCTTAGAGTAACGCCAGCAGCACTGGGGTGATTTGCAAAGGCAGCAAACACACCTGATACAAACCCAGGGGAACCACGAACAAGCCTGCTCCCAGCCCAGGCACAGCCAGGTGCCCTCCTGTCCACCCCCTCAGCCCCAGGAGCTGTACTTGGGCCGGGGGTGAGCACAGCTGAACCTCAGGACCTCTGCATGCAGGCAGAGCCTGCACCTGGAATTTGTGGGGAAAAACTGACGTGGGGCAGGCACGGACCCTGCCTCAGACCCATGGCGTGCCTGTGGCTCTGTCTCACACCCTCAGCCATTCAGGCTTCCATGCCTGTTGCTCCCTCCCTGACTCCTTTCCATAGGGCTCCCCAGTGGGATGCCACTGGGGCAGGGCCTACACATGGATGCTGCTAGCTCTGCCTGCACCGCAGAGGCAGGGAAAGGCAGGCACTGATTTATGGACGAGCTCTGCATCTTCCTGATGTTGTGAAAATTTCCAGGAAAACAATCAGAGTAAGGGGTGCAGAACAGGGAAGGGACAGCTTGCCAGCTCTGGGCAGGCAGAGGCACACCCTCAATGGCAGAGGGTGCTGTGTATTGCACAGAGGAGAAAAGGCTGCCCTGTGGAAGGAGCTTTTGCAATAGGCAGTCCGTATGGTTGCAGACTGGTGTGAACATGTCTGCTGCTGTTTAGTAATTAGCAGATATTGCAATAAACCAGAACCTGATCTCTGCTGCATATCCCAAACCCCAGCAGCAGCCCAGGACATGCTGGGGGAACTGAGATCTGAATTTTGCTCCATCTGGCCCAGAGCTTTACTGTTGGGAAAGGGATGGCAGACAGTGAAGCTGAACCAATCAGCTGCGCTGCTTAAACCTGACCCCCTTCCCTGGTTTTGTTGCCATTCTCCCATCCTCCACTAGCTCTTTGGGGCAAACACTGATTTTCTGCCTGGTTTTGCACCATGCAGCTCTCCCAAAGAGGCTGATCCACACAGCTCCCAAGTGGAGCTGAAGAAAGCAGCCCTGGAGGGAGCTGAGCCACACAGTCTGTTCTTTCTTCCTTTTTAACACAGAGGAACAGCACTTCAAAGCTATTTAATGCATCAAAAAGTCTCATTTTCAAACAAAACTGCTGGATTGTGCTTGCAAATCCCTCTTAATCAAGCTCACTGAAGGGAGCTCAGCTGCTTCCCAGACTAACCTGTGGGATGGGAGAGCTCCACAACTGCACTTCCAGCCTGCTGAGCTCACCAGAAAGTCATCTTCTTGTTGTAAATACTGTCGAGGCTGCGGCTCACCAGGGAACACCCCAGTGGGCTCAGCTCCTGCCCTGCCACACATGGCCAGCAGCTCCTCGGTGGGGAGGACAGACCCCACAGCCCTCTTTCTGTCTCCCCCCAGGGCATCTGGCTAATGCCAGCACAGACCTGATGAAGCTGGACCACGAGGAGGAGCCGCCGCTGACAGAGCCGTACCTCTCCAAGCAGAAGAAGCTCATGGTGAGTTGGCCAGAGCTGCGTGGACCGGGCTGTTTGCTGGTGGGGCATGGGGCCATGTGTCCATCTGTCCATCCATCTCACCACCGCTCTTCCACCAGGCCAAGATCCTGGAGCACGACAACGTGAACTACTTGAAGAAAATCCTGGGGGAGCTGGGAATGGTGCTGGACCAGATTGAGGCTGAGCTGGAGAAGAGGAAGCTGGAGTACCAAGGTAGGTGCCAGGCCGCTCATACAGGGTGGTTTTCCGCCAAGATGTGGCTCTGGGGAGGGCTGATGGCTTGGCATGCCAGGAAAGCCCACCCCAAGCTCTGGGGGGCCTATTCTCACAGGACAGGGGCCATTTTGGGCTCTCCCATTTGGGGCATACAGGTGTCATTGCCTGGCTGGCCTTCAGCATACCACTGCCCTGGTGAGCTGCCACACCTCGCTGCAGGGGACAGGCAGGACTCCTGTCCTCGCAGCTGCTTTGCAGGAGCTCCACAGTCACCACAGCATAGTGACACATCACCTGTGCCCCGGTGACCCACCAACCGGCCACTAATCCTGCAGTCCCCCACCCCTCTGCTCTGTGCCCTCACAAGGAGCGGGAGGATTCAGGCACCGTGCCACCACAGACGTGTGTCGCCTGCAAGCCCTCTGCCCCCAGGGAGGCCATGCACGCAGGGCACTGAGTGCCCAGGTCACAGCGCTGGGACATAGCACACGGGCAGGGGGATATGGGGCACTGAGAGGTTCTGGTGAGGCGGGAGCTGTGCGGGGCCTGCGTCAGTCGGCAGCAGGAGGGCTGAAACGGCTGCGGCCTGCCCCGACATCAAACAAACGCTGCCGAACGCCTGCCGAGAGCCAACCCAGGGCCCTGGCAGCGCAGGCCTGGCTGCACATCGCTTGTCCTGCTGTCACCTCAGCATCCCCCTATCCCTGCTTGGAGCAGGGTTCCTACCCCAGGACAGCTGGAGGTGCCAGAGGTGTTAATGAGGGGCAGCCTCACAGCTGGCCCTGCGTGGGGAGCCGTGCGTCATGGGGTGGCACCGAGCAGCCCAACGAGGCCCCGCGCAGCACCGGGCTTGGGGCCTGCTGTAGGCCTGAGGTACTCACAGCGGCACCACGCAGTGGCTTAATTGCATCCAGCAAACACCCTCATTAACAGTCCGAGGGCTGGGGAAAAGTCACCAGAATTCAGCCTCATTAGGTGCCCTTGGAGGGCACCCCTGCTGCCTGGATGCTCTTGCAGAACTGCACCTGCCTCTAGAAGCACCCCAGTTAGGTGCGGTGCCCAGGAGCAAGGCAGACACCCCAACCTGAGGTCCCTCACCTCCCAGCCCCTGCAGCTGCCCCAGGGCCCCTGCAGCACCCAGCAGGTCCCAGCTGCAGCACCCCCACAATTTATTAGCCACTGAAAATATTTATCGACTAATTAGGCACAGGCAATCTGTCCACTCGAGCTGTGACTCTGGCAGGATTAGGCAGGCTGCCAAGCTGGTACAAACGAGGCCTGCTAATTACCAGTAATTTGCCTGGCCTGGCCCCACTGGCAGCTGAGCTTCAGCAGTGCCTGTGCAGGGGGATGCCTCTCACCTCGCCCTCATTTAACAGCCACAAGGCACAGGCTTTCCACCCTGTCTGTAAAGCAGAGACTCACACAGCAATACTAACAGCACAGGGCAGTGGAAGAGCCCCAAAACAAAGGATTTGGTGCAAAGCATCCTGAGTTTTAAGGTGGGAGCAGAGAGCACAGACTCCTCTCCTTGTGGCCAGCTGGGGCAGATCCCACCTCCCCTCCCTAGCACAACCCAGCATTTCGGGGGTCCTCTTTGCATTTAGATCCAGCAAGGAAGGATAATGTCTCTCTGCAGACTGGAGAGAGCACCTACTTTGTTTTACTTCTGCTTCTGGGCAGGTCCTGAGGACCATCCTAGCTCCACTGCTTGCCTACAAAGTGTAACAAGCAGGGGCACCCAGGGCACAGCTCTGTGCAGTGAGGGACCCAGGTTTTGTGCCCCTTTTGCAGTTTCTTCCTTACCTGTACCTCCCTTCATTTTCCTTAGCCCCGCGCTGCTCGTTAGCATTGAAAGGGCCCTGGGGGAATGTTTAACACTGCCCTGACCTAAGCCAGCATCCTTCAGCCTGTTTTTTCCTAGATATATCCTGGTAAGGTTATTTCCACAGTCACCACCATCAGTGCTGATATCTTCCCTTGTGCTCAGCACTTGCACCAAGCTCTGCCTCTCCCCAAAACCTGGCTTTTGGCAGAGAAGCACTTTGGTGTCCCAGTACTGGAGAGGGGACAGAGACAGGACCTCCCTGACAGCACGCAGGGAGAGCAGCCAGGCTGGGCCAGCAAATGGTTTTGATTCCCAAGGATTTCTCACATCCCTAAAATAGGTTTTGTTACCATGCCACCTCTCAAACAGCTCACACTGCCCAGCGGCAGCCAAGGACAAGTGCTGCCACTCCCTGAGCATTAGCACAGCACAAGTGGTCACTGCAGCACAGCAGAGCTATTTTGCAGATGGTGATTTGTATTTTCATGTGGGTTATAAATGATCACCTCACGTTCCCAGGTTTGTGGCCCCACGTAGCCTCCTGATAGATAGGGCCTGGTCTTTGGGGCATCAGAGAGCTCAGAAAAAGGATTTAGAGTCTAATCCAAAAGCTACTGCCCTCGTGGGGCTTTTGAGCAAGCCCATAAGCATCCCCCCAAGAATCTGTTCTCATCCTACCTCTTCTGTCACTTCATTCTCCAGGGCAGAAGTGTGAACTTTGGCTCTGCGGATGTGTCTTTACCCTGGCTGATATCTTGTTAGGAGCTACCCTACATCGCCTCAAGTTTCTAGGACTCTCTAAGAAATACTGGGAAGATGGCAGCAGACCGAACCTACAGTCCTTCTTTGACAGGATACAAAAACGCTTTGCCTTCAGGAAAGTCTTGGGAGACATACACACCACGCTCCTCTCCGCGGTGGTACCCAACGCCTTCAGGCTGGTCAAGCGGAAACCTCCCTCCTTCTTTGGAGCCTCCTTCCTGATGGGATCTCTGGGGGGAATGGGATATTTTGCTTATTGGTACTTAAAGAAAAAATACATCTAATGCTGGCAGCTTGGTGTTTAGTTTGGTGTCTCTGTGCTGTGTGAAATTATGATGAAGCCTCAGTAACTGTAATGAAATTTGAAGCAAGGTATGAATAATAATATTGTTTAATGTAACATTCCATAGTCTAGAAGTAGAAAAGTATACTGCAAGGAAATAAGACAACAACAACAAAAAAAACGCATCGACTTGTAAATGCCTTTTTTAGGTTTAAGTATTCAACCCCAGTGAGAGGCAGAGGGGTTCTCCAGGCTCCCCAGGCCTGCCGGAAAGCACTGCCAGTGCAGTGGCCAGCTCCAGGGGGAGAGACAGAAACCCCGAGAAGTTTCCCAACAACCAACTTAACAAAGGGACTTGGATACTTGATCCTGTACGTTTGTGTTTCCAGAGTGTTCACCGGCCACATTTCACACATACAAGTAGCGGGGACTTTCTTCTTCTAGAAGCCATTGTTGTGCTCGGAGGCTGTCCTGGGAGCAGGGTGCAGTAGCTGGTCACGGTCAAGGTGGATTTGCATTCTTCAATTATCCATTTTTAAAATTATTTTCATTTAAAAGAGTATTTTTTATTGAGCTGCTCTTAGCATGTACCCACTTTCTACGTCTGGTTTTGGTGGGCTTTTTTTTAAAAAAGAATTTATTGTCTGTCTTTAACTGCCACGCTTTTCTCCTGAGATAAATGGTTTTGACTTCCATCCCCAATTTTGGCACCTGAAGGGGATTATTGTTTCAGCCTTTTGGCTCTGTCTTGAGTTTCCTTTCATGGATTTGCAAAGCATCTTTCACCGCCTGAGCATATCTGGACTCTGAAAAAGTACCACCATTTCCAGAACCTTCAGGACTTTTCTGAAGACACTTTGGCTTTCTCTTCCATTGGGGGCACTTCTTTGTCACCTCCTCGCCGTGTGTTTTCTTAGAGACACTCTGCACAGAATCACGTTTATGACTTTCTTGTGCCTTTTGCATGTTGGAAAGAATAATGAGCCTCACTGCTACTCATGCTTTGAAAACTGAGATCCTCAATAAACCATATGGGAGGAGTAACTGCTTCACATTCCTAAATGTGTTCACCAAACCTCTAGTTTAATTTCAAAGCATGCCCACGTGCAGAGGGATGCGCAGGTGGTTTGTGCTTTTCCTTTTGTGTTGTATTGGTATAAAACTCGCACAGAAACAATGCCTATTCCTCTTCCAAGGCACTCATTTCTGTAAGCACTCAGCCTGCTACGACCTCCCCTGGCTGGTTTTCAGAGCACTCTGGTGATCCCTGCTGAGTAACACTGCATCTGTAGGCTTGGGAATGCACGCCAAGAGTGGCTGAAGCAATACATATTGCATTGCCTCCAACTCAGAAATAACCCTTATGCTTTGGAAAGCCACAGGATTTCCCAGGAGCTTTGGTTCTCAATACAACCTGGCAGTCATGGAATCATGAATGCTGAGCAGGAGTTACACGGGCTGAGCACACAGGGATTATACAAATGCAAAATTCACAAATTTATGCCGTGTTTGTAATGACTGTATGGCCTGGTCTGACATACTTTTGGAACTCAACCTGTGCAGCTGCAAAAGCACTGTGTTACCCCTGTTACCTCCCAGTGATTAAGGCCACGCTACTGGTGTGTGACAGCCCAAATCTACCAGCCATGCACACACAGCAAGCACCTGCAGTTAAGGCTGCTGAGTGAAACATCAGACATGGTCCCCCAAACACGGCTACCTATTTGCTTCACAGTATCGATGACTTTGGAAAAAATAGGGATTTTTGCTTGCTTATGAAGATGGAAGCAAAGGAGTCCCCTGAAGTCATCCCTTTTGTTGAATCTGAAAGGTGTAAGTACAGTGATGTCCATGACACTAAATTCCCCAAAAGAAGTTGCATATACTGATGCAAAACCCATACCAGGATTTCATCCTTTTACCTTTGTCAGTTGCTCTACAGACACCTTCCTTGGGGATCTCCAGGAGCTGATGACATACCTATACCAGATGTAGAAAGGAACACTAATGGGGGTACAAGGCCAGAGAGAACAAGAGCAAATACTCCTGCAGTTCTCAGGCTGAAACCCCGGGAACAAGGCAGAAGAAAGTCTCTTAGAATGACTGCTCTTTGTTACTTTGCAAAATAATAAACTTTGTATCACCGAGCACATCAGACCTCTAAACACTGGAGAAAATAGGTGCTTGTTTTGTTTTGGAGCACTCAATTATAATGAAACTATCAGAAGGATGCCAGGCAGAGCCAACAAGTAGATCAAGGCACAGGTCAGCTCAGACCAAAACGTGACAGCTGTCTGTTGTGTTGCTTCACGCTTTGCTGGAAAGCCACAGAGCTGTGGTGACGAGTTTTGTACAGGGTTCTCAGCAGACTGGCCAGTACTACTCACTAACAAGCCTTTGTTTTGGACCACATAAAAGAAAAGTCAGCGAAGAGAGTGCCGCTCCCTGTTGCTGAGCCTTGTCTCCCTACCTTGGAAATGAAAAAATATCAGGAGTTTGCTCCAGGGAAAAGCAATCTCCATGAGAGATAAAAGACAATCACCAGGACAGCGCAGGCAGGACTGATGTTAAAGCCCATGCTGAAATGTCAGCACCCCAATCGATCCAGATTAGTGACTTACTGCAAAGTAGCCCTGTGGTGATTACAGGCTGTCACAATAAAAAGTTGCACTTGCTCTAGCTGATCTAAGTCTCATCACTTCTTCTCGCCTAATTCCATTTAAAACGGGCGAGCACCACTCTACACCATAAGCCAGGTGCCGGCTCAGTGTTCCCTGCCCACGGTGCTTTCTGTGCACAGAACGGTGAAAATTGTAGCAAGGTGTAGGGTAACAGCAGCAGCACCCAAGGGGTAAGGCTCTGAGGTACTATTTGCAGCAAACGCCTGCCCTTGGATACCTCACGATCTGCAGCCGACCAATTCCGTAGCAGACCGCAAGCGCTGAAGCACTGGCTCAGCTGCGTGAGACAACAGAGGGAACGGCTTGTGCTGTATCATCCTGCGCCACACGCTCCCGTGCACCTGAGCCAGCCCCGCTCAGAGTCCTCCTTCCCTCTCACTCGCCAAGTCCCGCTCTAGCCCTGAGGAACAGCTTCGCCTTACACGTACTTATTTACCTAAGCAAGTTTTTAGCCTTCAGAATCTCTGGGGTTTAGGAGCAGTCCTGCTTTTAAGCACTTAAAGGCCTTACAAACCTTTATGTGTGCTAAAAAGCAGAACTTGTAGTTACAAGAGGGGAGAAGATCAGTGGCTACTTGTCAAGTCCAAACCTTTCTGAGAGGGAGCACTGCGTGAGCTGTGGGTACCCAGCACAAAAGTGATGATCACTTCCTCCTCCGGCCCAGGCCTCCTGCTCAGTAGGCTCCCAGTGGTCGCATCTGTAAAACCACAGCTCCTGAAACCTTCCTGCTCCTACAGGTTTCGCTGAAAAGATTCAACTGTGAGAGCTGAAATGGATGTGTCAATATTGCTGGCAGCCTTCTCGTCTGCTTGTCAAGGCAGAGGGAAGACCTCTCCATGCAGCACAAAGAATTTCAAAACAACGCTCGAGAGAGGACGTGGAACAGAGTGCACAGCCTAAACCTGCCTGTCACAAGTTGCCAAAGAAACTGAGGTCAAGGACTAAGACTGCCCAGTGACCATCTTGCTGTCCTGTAAGAAATTAATTGCCAAGTCTTGCTGTGCTTCTGGATGAAAAAATATCCTTACCACCCCACTGCAGTTTCCATATCCTAGCTAAGGAGAAGAGGGGTGGTGTAAGAGCTGCTCCTTCAAGCAAGAGGAAACTATTTCTGCTGTGAAAATAAACGAAGGACGTTCCCACCTGAGAATGGCAAACAGAATACATTACAGCTTATGAAAACGCGGGTTCCACAATTTCCCGATCCATATTCCTAAATGACTTCCTAGAGCATAGCCTCACTCAGCAAATCATAGGGGTTTCAGACAAAAGCCATTTCTAATGCTGAATCTAAGGTTTTAAGCAGCAAAAATCCCTCAAACTTCTATTCTCAGATTAAGCACATTCATGACAAACAAATTTCCTTTTCTCCCCTCTCATGTTGATTTCTTAATGTGCCCAAATGACATTTACTGTCATTATCTTTTATTCTCTGTTTTACACACTTTCCCCTGAAGGATTAAACAGGGAGAAAACAGTCAGCTTTAAATGCCTCAGTGAAACAAAGAATACCACATATGCCATAAATAATTCAGATGAACAATTGCTGTGTCAGAACACAGATGCCTATCACGGCAGCTGCAGTGAAGGCAGGCAGCAGGAACGGGGCAAAGCAGAGGCTGCAGACTGCAGAGACCTGCAGTTCAGAGGGCATTGCCCACTGCCAAAGCAAATTATTTCTGTTTCCATGTGCCTGCAATGCTGAACAGCACTGATGAGTAAAGCACCAGCACCCACCAACCTCAGGAGCTCACAATGCTTTATTTCTTCCTTGTCTTTCTCCACACAGTGAGCTACTTTAGCTCTCCTTTCCTTTACCCCTCTCTACCATCCCATCCCTTTTCTCTTCTGGGTTTCCCCAGTTTCTCTTTCCCTGCCTAGCCCTGCTGCAGAGAGCTGGGGATACCTGAGCATTTTCACATTCACAGGGACATTTCTGTTGCCAGGAGCCCATGGCTTGTGGAACTGCACTAACGGACACAGCACCTCCCTTTTGCACCTTCTGAGACAGAGCAGCTAAGAAATGAAGAAGTCAGTCTCACTAAAAAGCTCTCGACTAACAGCACAGACCAACTGACAACTTAGCCTTCCTTTAAAAATAACAGTGTCCATCCCCCTGCTTTCACTGCCTGCTGTCTCAGCCCTTTCCTACCAGCACCTCATCTCTCCTGCGACCTAAATCCTTTCTAGCTGCAGTGGAGTTATCCAAATAAAGCTACTTTGCAAACAGAACTGAGTGTAACTGGGTTTGAGGGCGTGTATGAATGCTGCAGGCATTTCTTGACCTAGAGGTGAGTACTCCACATAGTCAAGAGCTGCTTCACAGGCACTCTTTATGTCCCAAGGCCACATCACTCCACTGCAAGTCTCCTAGAACACTTTCCTATTTTTGTTTACCAAAAGCAGTTTTTTTTCTGTTCCCTGCCCTACGAGACAACCACTGCAGGACAGCAACAAAACAGGATTTTTGAACACACAAAAAACCAAAACTGAAGCTGGAGCAAAGGTGCAGGGTGCTGAGGAAAGCTGTGATCTAGAATGATACCCGGCCATGGAGCCTACCAAGCATATTTCAGATCATTCCTTGCTTCCACCAACTGCAAAATACTGAGGGCAGGCCCCGAGTGCCATTCAGAACCAGCACAATCTGCTGGGTTTGGGTGCAGCAATTCACACATTGGGATAGAAGCCTCACAGGCTTTGTGGGCTTAGTATGATCTCCATTTCCAATTAATTCCGCATGCCTTTCTCTGTCACAGGCACCTATTTTGAGGCACAGCCTATTTAGCCAACTTCTCCCCAGCACTGAGTCACGATCCGTTCAGCCTGTCACCGGCAGTCGCATCGTGTGCAACCTCTCAGCACTGCAGCTCTGCCTGGTCCCCACACAACAGGGACGGCTCTGCAGAACAGCACAGGATCCAGGAGGGCATTTCAGAAGAGAGGTGACATTTACAGTAAGGATACACCTATTTACTGCTCCAACAGCAGCGGCATTTCACACAGATTAAATGCATCACATTGCATCATGGAGGGAATACATGACCTAAAACTGCAAAATGAACCTAGACTGGACAAGGCAAAAGGCTTCAGAGATCAGACAGAAAAAATAATTGTGATTTGTATTTACTTCTGTTCCAAGCTTTTCTTTTTTTCAGCCTCACACCACTAGGGAGACAGGCAGTACAACTGCAGATCTCTTACACTGGATACCACTTCAGGAAAAGCCTGACTGAGAAAGGGCATTTTAACGAGTACTCCTTTCCCCTGATACTCAGCTCTCCTGAAGGGCTAATAAAGCCCTTCGTTTGCACCTCATTTGCTGCGTCATGTTACAACTCCAAAGCCTTACAGAAAAGTTGTTACAAGGCACATCACATTGCTTCTGTTTTGTGACAGCCAGAGGGCAGGTTAAAAACAATCTTTCAGATTACATGTTACAACAGTTGCCTGAAATTTCAGGGATTGCGCTCCATCCTGATGGCCATTTGCCTTTCTGGTTTCCAGCTTGTAACCTCTGCATTCTCACAGCATACTTACAGCCCCAAGGCCCCCTTTTCACATTCAAATTATTTGCTGATTTCCTACTAGAAACCTCAGCGAAACTACTCTGCAGAAAAAGCAGTGCTTGTTCCCCAAGAAGCTACTAGCTACTAGCACACCAAGTGGCACTGTCAAGTTACCTCCTCTTTCATTCCTTGAGTTCAAGTGCATCAGACAGTCCTGCTCAAATAAATTCAGCACGTTCTTTCTCCAGGCAAACACCATCACAGTGACTGACTAACTCCTTCTACCAATGGCTAATTACGAGTTCAGAGCCACAACAGCCTGCACAAAGGAGGAGGGAACAAAATAAAGAGAGAAAGCATGCGCTGAGCAGAGGTAAAGAGCATTTATTACCAATCTGTCCTCTAGGAGGTGAGATGAAGCTATGAAAACTCTAGGAAACAGGTCTGAGCGTAGAGATAAACACAGCTGATCAAAGGCAAAGAGCTGGAAAAGGCTGATGGCAGAGAAGCTACAGTGGAAAAAAAAAAGGCATTACCTTCCTCAGAGAAGCGAGCACAGGTTTGCATTCAGAACTAAGGGCTGATTTTCCAGGACAGCTCATGTATCACAGCAGCCCCTACGGTTTTTCAATTAACGCGCCCCGCAGGGCACGACTGGATGTTTCCCCGTTGTCACAAACCGCCACGCATCAAAACAGACCACGAGAGGCTGTCACATTTCAGCTGTGCCACGACCCAAGTTTCAGTACGCCCGTGAAGCACTCACAGAACACATCTGAACAAAGACTCTAGTAAGAATCCAAGCCCCAGTTTCAAGTATGTTTGAAGTCTGAACTGCTCAGATGGAGCTCACAGGAGATCTAAGCCTCCCCATTCGCCTGATCTGGCCTCCTGTGAGGCAAACATGTGAATGGGTTCCAGGTAAGCGAGGAATGAAATGAATCCTTGCAGATGAGATCTCCTTCCTCAAAGCCTCGGTAGAGGAGGCCTAAGGCACCAAGAACTGCCTCATTCACATCAGCCAGGCCAAATGCTATTTCTGCGTATGCAGTGATACACAGCCTGGCACATAAGTTAGGCTTAAACACATGCAATGAAAAATTAGCAAATATGTTACACTAAGTAATATGTCAGTAAGATGTTGGAGAGAAAAATTCCCTAGATAATGCTACAGACATGGCAGGACAGCTCTGAGAAATACTGTTTTACTGAATTACCTTTAATCCAGAAAAGCAACAAACAAAATAATAATAAAAAAAAAACAGACAACCAAACCCCAAGTGTTTTACAATATTACATTTGCTTACTTTTGGAACCCTTACAGAACACAAACATTTACCTTTAAAACGATACAGTCTTTTAAAAACTTAAAACAAATTAACAATAACTGTCGGCAGCTGAAAGAAAGGATCTGTCAGTTCAATAGAAGCCATCAAATCCAGCTGTTGACAGCACTGCTTCTCTTTGACTGTAAGGTTGTTACAGAGAGCCACATTTTTATTTTGATGATAAAAGTTTATTTGGGGGAGGGAAGGAAGTCAGGGGAACGCAAACAGAAAATCTGCAACATGGATCTCCAGGTAACCGAAAGTCAGAAGACACAAAGAGGCCTGGAGCAGAGGGAAACCTTCTAAGCCAACAGTTGGCACATGGTCTCTGGCACTGGGAAAGCCACGCAGGCCAAGATTTCCAAACTCATAAGGAGTATTAGAGCATGGGAACTTTTCCATAGATTTCAGTGGATTAGGCTCTCTGCTACAAAGAACAACTGTTTGTGTCCACGTAACTGACTGCACGGTGCAACACGCACACATTAGGAACTTTGCTCAAACTCAAATCTGGCAGTGAACACAGTGGAAACGCAAGGAATCCAGCTTTCCTCAGAGGCTGGCCACAAATGTGGAATCAACGTTGTTGTTCACACCTACCCATTATACCACAGTAGTGTTTTATTCAGTAGTGGGTTTCCAGCCACATTACAAGTGGCCACAACTTTATGTGCAATCAAAGCTAAGCAGCTTATTGATATTCCTGGATAAGCAAGAATAAATATGGCTTCAAGCAAACTGCTCTGCAGCTCCTGGGATAAACACGTTCTGTTCATCACCAAGCAGACTATTCAGCAAGCTAACCTAATGTGTTCATAACACCAGAATTTCATTGCTCTGGAAGAAACGCACCAGAAAGTACTTGTTTTAAGGTGCACAATTCATAAGATTAAAAAAATAAATATATACACTCAAGTCTCTTACTAGACTTGTTTGTTGTTTTTTTTTTTTTTTAAATGTAGAATAACATGACAAAACACAGTCAGAGATGCTTCATGTAAGGAGAAAGTTAAGACTTGTAATTCAAGAATTTTCTCTCCGAAGCCAGGCATAAATTTAGAGTCACGGACTGCTTAAGACATCACATCTCAGATTCACTCTCTTTGTTGCACAACATGCACACACCTAGCAAGGATTTGTGTATTTATTTGTGTTAGTGTATTCAATACTTGACCACATGTTCTAGTCTCACAACGGAGCTACATGCTGCTTTACAAGCGAACACTGATGGCTGTGTCTTCTGCAATAGGTAGCAGCAGTGTTATTATGAGAGATTCCCTCTAAGGCAATACAAGTAGGACTACTGAAAATGAATATGACCTTTGGATCATCCCTGGTATTTTGATAAAAATACATGGACAGATAAGAGGGAGAATTAACTTAAGATCAGTTAAGGTCTTAAAGAGCAAAGGCCTCTGTCAGTCTTGGAGGACCCGATCCTGAATTTATTAATATGAGAAACAAATCCAACTTAGTATTTCTTTGCTGAGAATGCCAGCCAGTAGCTCCTAACCAAGAGCAGACCTTTTCGAATACCAATTCTCTTTCTCATGAGGACAAAGCTTATTACTACCTGCCAGTCATCAGCTAGGAAAGACTGTTTTCTCTTGTCTAGCCGATTACCTTGTTCCTTACAGTGCAAAGACTGTAACTGTTCCCATGCTTAACTACCCCAGTACTGAAAGAAAAATCCAAAATGTTAAAAACCTATCTGCTGTAGCTGTATTTCTTCGAACTCAAAGGTATATTTGAGAGAGGCAGTCCAGGAGAAAAGGGCTTCAGGTACCAAACTCTGTACGTCACATACCAAGCTGACAAACCTACCAGTGCACCTAGAAGCTTCTGACTGAAATCGTGGAAATACACAGCAGTGCACAGAAACATGAACACCCAGATGGTGGTGAGAAAACACAAGGAGACAAACAGGCTGTTGACAACAACACGCAGCCTTGAGTTCTGGTCTATGGACAAGCCTTCCAGCACTGCCACTTCCTCCACGATCATGAGAGCGCAGTACGAGAGCAGAAAGCAGTGCCCTGAGATATCAAAACCATTCCAGATGCCATTGTCCTGGTGGCACTCCTGCTTGGTGGCATACAGGCGGCGAGGCCCATCGAGTTTACCCGTGACAGAGCACACGCCGGTGAGGTTCTCAATGTACATGAAGAGCCTGGTGCAGACGTACCAGACGGCAGTGCCCACCAGCAGCGTGCTGAGACGCCGCACGGCTGCCAAAACGCTCTTCGTGGGGCCGTAGAGGAACTTGCTCTTGGCAAACAGGTAGGTGGTGACTGCGATGAAGGGCAGCAGAAGCCAGAACGTCCATGCCCAAGCCACCTTGACAAAGTATCTGCCAGAGAAAAGCCAAAAGAGAAACACGCATGTGTGAAATTTCATAGGAGCCAGGAGGGAGCTGGGGGGTATGTGGCAGTGCTTGAACGAGCAGCCTTTCAAGGTCACTGTTCAGAGCTGTCTAAATTAGGCACATGACTCCTGCCTTCAAAGTAAAGCACAGCTAAAATCTTAACCCTCTCCCCATTACTCCTCTGAGGCCCAAAACCCGAGTAGTCCCTCGAGCAGGTACTCGATCGTTTCCCAGGCAGCGCTCCCTGGGACCTCCAGCCACATTCAGCCTCTCAGCTCACCCATAGAACAGTCACTGCCATCGCCTTTACCCTACAAACCCAAATCAACTTTGCCTTACTGAAACAACAGCTGACAAAAAGATATTGCCACCCTGACTTCTGGTCATCCCCTCCTCCTCCAGCTCAAATAACCTTTGCTTCCAAAGCCTTTCACAACCGCTTCGCACTGAGTAAGTCACCCAGGAGAAGGGCTGACTCTTTTCTCTAATCAGCTTAAGACACTTTTCCTCCATTACGGCGTCATAAAATAAATGGAGCAGTATAACTTCATAGCAGCATCCGTTCCTTTGCTGTCCCTCCAGCTGATGACAGCCTTCCTTTGGCACACACAAACCCCTCTGCCTCAAAATTCACTCTCTGCCTTGACAATTTCTGTCATGGTATCTGTAAAATCTCAAAAACAAGCTATCTTGTTTAGTAAGACACTGTCTAACTAGTCCTGCCAGTATTGCCCAACTATTCCTCTTTTTCAGCCTCACAATGGAGCAAGTACCAGTGAATTTGCCAACAGGTTAAGGAGGCTGAAGCCTCTGACCTTCTCTCTCCCACCACAGCACCTTCCAATGCAGCTTGCTTCCTACCAGCTGGTGGGAGAGGGGAACTGTGCAGCCCCCTCTTTACCCACATCTTAGTTTGGAAAACAAAAACAAAAAAAAAACAGAGACAGCAGAATTCTGGTCTGTGTCCAAGCCATAACTTAATCATCACCTCTGCATCTGAGATAAGAACGAGCACAAAGTTCTGTGTTTTCATCAAGATCCCAGCAAAAACCGCAAGGGCCTTGCCCAGGGTTTTGAGGAGTACCTACCTCACACCTCATTTTACAGTAGCAGGGGCATCTGTGTAGCAGCTACAGCTGCTGCTGTGGAATAGTAGCTGAAAATAAAATTCTTGTTTGGCTGAGACTCAAAGGCCAAAAAAGGCTGCTAATACAACTGCTGTCAGCAAACTAGCAAGTAAAATATCTGCTGGGGAGAAAACTGCTTCAGGAACCATCAGTAGTGACAAATCTCCCCTACTGAAAAAGAGGATGACAGCGCAGGTTTTTACTGTAAGGTGAATCTCGCTCTCTCAGAGCGCCTGCCAATTGTTCTGTTCAACCACACTGAAACCACGTCACCAAGCGATGAATTCCAACCAAAAGAATATGAAAGGAAAACACAAATTTTAGCTTTACCTTCAGATCTACAGCAGAGAAAGCACATGTGCACTGCCACAGCTCACCGCCTCCCTCGCTCCCTTCAAAGCGTTGAAACAAAGCTGTAAAGAAGCACTGAGCCAGCAGCAGAAAAGGATGGGAGTGATTCTGCTTCCGTAAATTTGCTAACAACTTAGGTTAGCCAGCTTGCTTTTGGATCAACTCAGTAGCTGTCACTTTAGTCACACCTGGACAATCACCTGGGAGCTGAAGAAGATTCCTTCGTGCCCTCTCCCAATAAAAACCGACCCAGAAAGCCCAGCCAGCCGCTCCGAACGCCCCCAGCCCGTCCGAAGGGCACGACACCGCGGCAGGACCACGGCCCCCCG
>VXAV01011916.1:0-16170 GCA_013399715.1 Alectura lathami
TTTTTTTTTTCCTCCCTCTTTTATAAGTCCATTATTTGCACTTCTTTTCTATGGTGAAGGAATACCCAGGTCTCTTCTTTTCTCACTGGCAAGCGCCGGGCTCTCATTTTGTTCGCAGGGCAATGGGTTTATTGGCACAGATGTTACAAACCGTACCCTTCCCACAGCAACAGCAGCCATCGGACATCCCCAGCCCAAAAGCTGAGCTGCTGCCTTGGCAGGTATCAGAGGGATCGTCGCTGCAGTAAACAGCATTCTCTTCATCCTAAAAGCAGAAAGACTGACTCTGGGGGTTACTAAAGCAGCCAGCCACAGTGCAGATGGATTGTGCTGTTGATTCCCAAAGAGCATCCCAAAGACAGGACCGTGAGCTGGATGGGCGCGCGGTACCCTTCCACTGGGCCCCTTGTGCCTTCCTGGCAGCACATGGTAGCTGGAGGCTGGAGGCCCTTGGGCAAAACACTGTTCCCTTTGAAGGCAGCAGTGAAATTCCCACTGGCTTCAGCTCAGGGCTTTGCAAACCTGCTGGCAGGAAGGGTCAGGCTGTATCTGGGGCCTGTCTGATGGCGACCCGTTCCTGGCTTGCTTGCAGTATTAATTAGGGCTGCGAGCCTGCTGCATTTTCCAGCTCTGTGGCTCCAATTTGCCATGTGGGGAGGAGCTAGGATGTGAAGAATTACCCAGTGCAACGCATCTGAAACAGGTTCCATGTTATTTTTGCTTCTGACGGCACTCATCCCTTACTCAGGCCTGTCTTTGGTGATGCTGTGGCTCCCACTGCATCTGTCAGAGGGGCTTTTGGTGGGAAGGAGTGTTTCATGGGGAGCAGAACCCTTCCTGTGGACATGCCATTTCGAGACTCAGCTGCAAAGCAAGGCAGCCAGGCTGACCAGTTTTCCACCAGCAAATTTTTGGCAGACCTCCTGACACGAAGCCAGGGGCGAGCACTTCTTGGGCACTAGCCGTCCTCCTTGAGGAGCCTCCAGGCTAATTTCAGTCAAATCCGACACAAGCATGACAATTCCAAGGATAAGTATAGCCTGGCAAAATTTTATATCAAATGACATCTGCGTGGAGAAGACAGATCCTGTAAATGCCTCAGTGAGGAAAAGAAAAGCAGGAGAAGCTCTTGCCTTATTAAACATCAGAAAACCCACAGAGAGAGAGACATAAAAGTCCCTAATGTGAGAGAAGCATCAATCAGACCTTGCAGTCGGTCTCGGATGATTTAGAAGCCGGGCTGCAGTGGCTCTCCTGTGCTTATCCAGCTAGCAAGTGTGCAACGCTCACCTTTTCCATTGGTGGTGGAAGTGTCATCGCTGGCATCTGCCTTGCTAATAAAAAGTGAAACTCACTATATCACCCCATCTGTAGTGCCTGTGGTGAGAGATTCCTGGGGCTGGCAGCTCGCTGATGGGGCCTTGGCATCTGAAATAAATTCTCTGCTGTGGCAAGGGTGAAATACAGAGTGGTGATAAAAGTCCTAAATCCATCGCTGGATGAGTTTTTTTTGAGACTTTGAGGAACAGAACGAGCAAGTAAACAAGGCAGGATTTTCCCCTGTGCATGCAGGAGTGTCTCAAATGCAGCGGAAAGTGCCATCAATAATTGAGTGAGAAGGCAAGGCGCTCTGAGCTTGCACAAAGCGCAGTCTGAGCATCCAGTATTTATTTTCAGGCCTTAAATAATGTATCTGAAAATGCTTCTAACTGGATATATTAAGGCAAACAAATTTATGTCATGAAAATTTAATAGGCAAGAGCATCTCTGAAGGAAAATCCAGAGTCACAAAAATAACCCTCAGCTCATCAACACATCGGTCCTGTTCCTCCTCTTAAGTTAGGGGACGGTTCTTAATTTCTAATTAAGGAATCATTCATTATCAATTAGCCCGTATAAGGAGATTTCACTCTTGCTGCTGTGCTCTCAGAGTTAAATCACTTAAGCCCCTGCATTTCCTCCTGGCGGCTATTCCGACAGCTACCAGCAACGCGGTGTGGTGCCAGGGGACCAAGGGCCCCATCCTGCTTCTGCCACCAGTTTTCCATCTGATCTTGATCAAATTGGTTCATCTCCGTGGACTGGCTCACTCAGCAGGCGTGTAGCAGGCCAGCAGCCACCACAGGCAAAAAAGAAAATGTAGAATACAGCCAAGGAATCACTTACATCCTTGTAGTGAGGGGCCCAAAACTGAAGCCGCCCCATTTCCAGAGCGGCGGGATGTGCTGCAGTTGATGGGGTCTCACGTGGTGTGGAGGTGAGCTCTGTACCCAGTGCGCTGGTCATGGGCACCACTGAGTTACCCCAGTTAAAGAGAGTACGAGCAGAAGATGAAGGACACAAAGCTGCTCCACTGCCAGCTCCCACACCAGCGTTTCTGACTGCTGTACCCCGTAGCCCTAAATGGGCATACTGGGCAAGAGCTCTAGCGCCAGCAGCCAGCCCTGGGGACCTGCCTTTGAACCTGGCGGACATGAGTCCCACCACACCGCATCACGCGGCCCCAGACCACACCGCAGGCCCTGGGGGGCAGTGTCCCTCTGGGGGACGCTGCCCACGGGGTGTCCCCGTGACTCCCGAGGGACCTGCAGGCAGGCTGCTCAGCGTGAACTGCCGCGTCAGGCTTCTCGTTATGAAACCCAACAGATAAGATAAGAAAGGTTCATAACCTCTCATCATAAGACCAGATTTCTCATCTCCAGCAAGGCTTTCCTGTCTCTGATGTTTGTTTGCTGTAATATCGCACGTCCAGCAGCAGATGAATTGTCTCCGCTGGGATTTCGAGTCAGTCAGATCGGAGGAAATTGGATTTGATAGCTTGTGATAGAAACATCTTGGGACAAACTCACCCTTGGGGGCAGCGGGGATGCTGCAGGGCTGGATTTTGAGCTGGGTGGCCAAATATGAACCAGTAATGAAAAGCCTGGGAGCAGAATAACTTGGATCCAGAACTGTTCTCCTGGGGAGAAAGGGGTGGTTTAGTCCACAACACCCTCAGGAGCTTAGAGGGCAACGCAGGGAAGGACAGAAGGACAGACAGGCTGGCCAGCCAGCACCATGCTGCCACAAACCTCAGAGCATCTAGGGGTTACTCCTCAGCTCCTGTCTTGCAGCAAAGCTTTAGAAGCAAGGGAGGTTTTCCAGCCCAAAAAACCTGCAGGAGGTGGGACGGCCGCGGAAACAAAGATTCACATTTCTGCCACGCAGTCCCCAGTTCAAAAGGCTTTCACCTCCCCGAGAGCACGTTCCCCATTCCTGTCTGGTCAGAGCAGCTCTCTCCCACGTCGGGAACTGGGACAAACAGGAAAGCACTGAGTGCTGGAGGGCTTTGATCGCAGCCTTTCACACACAGGGCCGTACCTTACTCCTGGTGAAGCCAGCACCGCATGGGTGGGAGCGTCTCTCCTGCCCCTAAAGCAGCGTGGTACCCCATTGCTCTAGGGGAGATGGAGGGTCTGGGCAGAAAACCGTGCTGGTTGAGGTGGCTCCCCTGCCTGAACAGAGAGATGGTTCTTTTCGGGCACCTCAGCTTTTCAGAACGTGAACAACTTTTGGTAGGACTGAACCAGCGATGTGAAAAGCCCGTATCCCCCACCGCCATATCTCCCGTCCTAGGAGCATAACTGTGTGCTGACGTGGCTGTTGTAGCAGCTGTGATAAGTTACCACAGATGTTTCTACAATGCAATCTTATTTTGGAAGGAAAATGCCATTTTAAAAGTATATCAGGAGTTACATCCTAGCTTCAGAGAAGCATAAATCTGATAGGAGAAATTGTTACAAAAATACTCTCTCCTTTTTCTCCTTTTCAAGGCCGGATTTCATTCCCAGTTTTGCTGTCTATAATTCATCCGCGCAGACTTCATTGAAATTTCTGGTAAATCATTTGTAAAGTCAGCAGCTTGCCAGTTTGCATACAGATAAATGGCATGTTTCACTTCACTGTTGTTTATTTGTTGTAGACTGTGTGAAAAGTCTGACCTACTTAAAATCAAAAAGCAAGAACATGGGTAATAGGAAAAGGTAGTTTAGACCTGAGCCTTGTTGTAATTGGTACAGTGAGGGCTCACGGGCTTTTAGAATATGCTCATGAAGACATATGTAAATGGTTATTTGTTACCTAAGCACAATTTCTATATAGAAATTGTATGTATTGATGTATATTTTATCTCAAAATCCCTGTGTTTCTATGTCTATATGCATGTGTGTGCTTACTTTGAAGCCTATTTCCTGCTCTCCCAGCAAACCCAACAGTAGAGAGTAGATTTTGGGGCCCATCCAAGCACTTTAGTCTGGTTTTAGTTTTGTTTGTTGGTTTCCACATTACTGAAAAGCCCAGCAGGCCAAGGTTGCCCACATCTTGCTTGAGTGGCATTTTCATTAATCCCAAGGTTTTGTAAAACAGTCTCAAGAGACAGCTGTCAGAGCTGTCAAACTCAAAGCGTCCCCTTAGCAATAAGCAGCCTCCCTCCTGCCGCAGCATCTGCCGCACCAGCCCTTGCTGAGCAGCAAATTTGGGTCATTCTGGGGCAATCATATTATCAACCATGGATGTGATCACCTTTGTATGCTTCAATGGACTTCTGAACGAATTTGACGTCAGCGTTCACGACACCACACGCTACTAGAGATCGCCCTCTTCCTGTCTTTCTTCCGTGGCTACTGCAGAGCTCCAGCGCATCACCCGCACTCTCTTGGTCCTTCAGAAGACATGGGGCCCGTGGAACACAACTTGTTTTACACAACATGGGGAAAGATGGCATGAGGCAGCCGTAATTTGGAACAACCTCGACAGCTGTAGAAGTAAATAATGTCTGAGGCCTACGCAGAGCCTGTTGACCTGATTCCCTCTACTGAAAAGGAACCTTCTAGAATAGAATAGGATAGATAAGATGGAATGGAACTGAATGGATGGAATGAATGGAATGGAACGGATTAGAATGGAATAGGATGATTCAGTTGGAAGGGAGCTACAAAGAGCATCAAGCCCAACTGCAAGCAGACTTCTAAGTGTCTGCATTTCAGAAGGGTGCAGGGTCCTGCCCAACCCACGTGCAGGAGCCAGGCGAAGACGAGGGCCCAGCGCACAGGGTGCCTGCCTGCAGCAGAGCTCAGCACCCTGCCTGGTGGGGCAGCGGCCGTGCCCTGCTATGAAGGAGTAAGTGCTTGCCCGGCAGACCGGCTTTTTGAAAGCTGCTTTAAGCCTCTTAGAAGTGCAAATCCCATTCACACCCTCTTCCCCCACCCTGTGCACAGTGTTTACCAGTGGAAGGATCCATTTACTCCAACCTGGGCCATGCCATGTGGCTGCTTGTTCCTGCTCCAGAATAAGCCCCATTCCTCTAACACATCTGTGGCATCATTCCACAGACAGGGATTTGCAGCACAGAGAAACGAGCAAGAAGTCTGCACTGGAGCAGAAACTTGAATCTCATCCTCCACTCAACCAAGTGCTGTGTTCCTTTCCCTGCTCGCTGTCGGGTCCCAGAGATCACAGGGAGCCTGATAGAACCAGCAGCTCTTTGGTATCTTCAGGCATTTCACAAAATGCCCTTCCAACAGACCGAAGGGCAATTTTCAGTTTATAAACATTCCCTTTTCTCCTGGTGGTCCGTGAAATGGGGCACATTCATTGTTCAATGTATGTGGGTGGCCAGGGGAACGAAGAAGAAATTGCAGCGGGGACCTGGGATCAAGAAAAGTCATTAATTCTTGGCCACCACGTAACTGTGCAATCTGGATGCTTTTTGGTTCGTTTTAATCTAAACTGGATTGCGTCTGATGCTGCCCAAGTGGCAGGGGAAGACGACGAGCAACTGTTTTTCCGATGTCATTTTGAATACAGTGTGATTTCCCAGGGCAGCTCTTGTTTGTACGACCGTGAGGGAAGGGACGAGAAGGGTCCCCACAGCTCCTCTGTAGCATCCCCTAAAATGTTAGAAAAAAGAAACCTTCTCTCCTGCAGAAAGCAAGGCAGAATGGAGGTCCAGCCCACTCTGGCTAGCCATGAGGGCACCCACCATCACAGGAAACCGCTGACTGTCCCAGCCCGAGGGTCCCTGTCCCTCCACAGGCTCAGATATGGCACCCTCAGCCTAAATGGAGGGATGAAGGATGAAGCGGGGTGGGGAAGCCAAACCATCCTCACTGCAGGAAAGACAAAAACCTCCCAAACACCACAGCTTTGAGAAGGGAGTGAAAGGAGGGGCACATCACATTGTTTCCACTCCTTTAATGTCCCTCCATTGATCCTCTGTCCATGCCTGCATTCCCTAGATACCGTAGACTCATTAGGCTGCTGAGACCTCACATACCTAAGGAAAACTAGAGCCAGAACAAACACAAAGACCCATTTGGGACTGCTTGGTACACGTCAGGGAAGGGAAGAAGACATCAATCTGTTGTTTTGTCCTTGCCAAGAAGCCCTTTCCTGCAGGTTTCAGGTTGCACACCTCCTGCAGAGGGCACGCAGAGATGCCTCCTACAGCCTGAGCCTCAGAGAAAGCAGGGGTTGGGAGGGATGGTGTGAGGAAGAGGAGGTTTGCCATGCTGAATGGAGGTGTTATCCTGTCTGCTTCTGCATCCTCTCCCTCCGCTGTTTTTGGGGTGTTTTAAATGTAAAAAGCATGGAGTGATCCAATGTTTCTTTTACCACACTAACTAGAAAAGGACAGAGCAGAGTCAAAAAATGTGGAGATGGTGAATGGAGCCAACAGTAGCATATCTTAACTATTGCTTCCCAGCAACTCCCTTTATAATGCTAATATCCTGTGGAAAAATAATGCCAAGAAATTGCTCGTATTCCACCCTGCAACAACAAACCCACAAGAGCCAACCCCCCGACCCCATGCATTCATCCTGAGTCAGGGTACGGCTGTCACTGGCTTTCAGGCTTTCGACCTATTTATTAACTCTAGATACTCTACATTGCAGCAGCAATGGGGAAAAAACTGCACCTTTGGGTCCGTTGGGATGTTGACAAGGGATGGGACAAGCTAAAGGAGGGCTGGGAGGGGAACACAACCCGACAAGATGTGTTAGACCTGGCCCAGATGCTGTAGGAGGAGGGCGAGCAGGGCAGCCCTTTCCCAGGAACCCTGCTTCAGGGCTACCAGACTTCATCCAGGAGTGCTGAAGTTCTGACTTTTCTGCAATCAGTTAAGGCTGGAGTTCCTTCCTGGTGAGCAATTAGCTCTAATTAACAGACAATTAGAAGGCGTCTATTGTATTCTAGCAAACTAGTGGGATCAGAGCCACTAATCACTGTGCTTAACGCAGCAGCAGCCCAGAAGATTGCAGCCCTGGGGTGAACCCATATTTTTGAGTCCTGCCAAATTCCTGCTCCTGGTCCACAATTCCCTTCTCTAATTAGGGTCCAGACGGCCAGTGAGACTGAACATCAAGCGGCTACAGTGAAAGCTCCCTGTAAGTAACTCCACGTTTCTGAGTGGAGCCATTCCTAGGCCTGAAGCTTGCCTTGAATACAAATGAGCAAATTTCTGCGTGAGGAACAGTTGCAAACCAACACCTAAGAATAATGCCAGCGAGATACTTTGCACGTGGCTTGGCATGATATCTGATCAGCGTGATGGAAAGGCAGGAAAAACATCAAGTCCTGAGTTCGTGTTCCAGTATAAATCTGAAAATAAGTTGTTGAGGAGACAGATGAGAACATAAAGCGGAATGAAACCACTTTTATGTTGTTTAGGCACTTAATCCCAAGGAAGATGTCCATTGACAGAACGTGGCAGGGTGCGCAGTGTTTATCAGCCCCTCAATTTACTTTGGCATCGAAGCCATAAACAAGAACAGAACAGCATTGATTCTCTGAAGTCCAGAAGAAGTCTCTTGGCTTTGGAAGGACTCTGTAAATATTAGGACAGACGCTATCTTAAAAGGCTCCATGCCTTTGATTGTGTTCCCGTGCCTAGCTTCCTCCATTTATTTTTGTCTCATCGTCTCTTGTGTTGACCTGTTCTGCATGTAGAGAGGGCTGTGAACTGAAACACCAGAGCAAGTTTCTTCTGATGGAGCCTGAGCTCCAGCAGAGAAGTTGGCAGGTAGATGGGGAGCGGTATTTCCAGCCACTGGCTCTAAAGAGGATATTTTTTTTCTAATGGCAAAACTTCTGTGGCTGTGATAAGCCAAGGTCATGGGTAAGGAAAGGTCTGTGAGGAGAGCTAACCTCTTTCAACCCAGAAAACTGCCCCCTCCCAACACCCTTCCCACCCTCCTAGTCAACATTTAGTGTAGGACCAGCTGGTTGGATGGTGTAGGAACCATAGGCTGAGTGGTCTAGAGCCTGTAGGTTGGGACACCCTCGTTGCTTTGGCTCCACGCTCATTTTGGAGATCCCGCCCTTTGCACAGTCAGATGTGGCTTACAGCTGCTGTCCTACAGGCCACCAAATGGAGGCTGGATTTGCCCCCAAGATGAAAGCTCCTTGCCTCCCCACCCTACTGCTAATCTCCTGAGCTTACTGTCAGCGATCCCACTGCTCCTTGGGCTGAGGTCTGTCATGGGACCTTAATCACGTTCCCCTCCAGGACCATGGCAAAGTTCCCACCAAGTTCCATGAGAACAAGGACCCAGCCATTGTCTGCCACTTTTGATATTTTCTGTGACTAAAAAGAGCTATTTCTGTGTGAGGAAGGTCAAAGTGAGAGCAGGCACGTGGGAGGAGGGTGGGCAACTTCAAAGCTCGGCTCTGAAGTTTCTGCGGGCAGGAGTCCACGGGGCCGTGTGGACACAGCCAAAGCAGCGCCGAGAAACATCACTTTGAAACAGCGTCCTGAAAGCTGTTTTTATGGTGCAAAGATCCTTCTAGAAGAAGGTTACATAAACTCTCCAGAGGGTATCGGCCACTTGGAAGCCATTTGGCCTCCTCTCTCTGGGTGGCTGCCATGCTGTTCTGCATTATCAAGGCAGATCAGAGCGGACCTCTCACGTTGTAGCACACAGTTGTGTTTACAGTCCCCTTATAGCTATTTTCTCTGTGGTTGGGCTGTCTGCTTGGCTAAATATTCTTTACTCTGTCCAAGAAACAACTGTTAGGAACATGAATTTGACTGAAACTTCAAAAGCAACCCCTTCCTCCATTTGCTGTTGGCACCTTCCACACGTCACACTGGCAATCCGAGATTTCAAAAGAAGCCAGCAAGCCAGGACTGTAGGGGGAAGAGAATCTGTTGCTTTTGTTAGTCTGTAAGAGAGATGTCAAGGAAATTTTCACTGTGCTGTATCTAGCACCTGCAGATTGCCACGACCCTCTGTTTCTCCACAGACCAGGCATCTTTCTTGGGTCACGTACTTGTTCAGTACACAATGGCAGCAGACAACCCTACTGCCCACAAGAAGCTGAGCGTCACAGTCCAGACATGACATAGGAGATGTGGTCTGCTGGGGCTTTCAGTCTGTGAGGAAAGTAGAAAACAAGGCTACAGATTCCATTAAATAATATCATTCATTTTTCTGCTAATGTGTTTTAGGTTTGGGCTGAAGAATGAGAACATTTTTTACTTAAGGGCACTTGCAATTTTCTGGTTTGGCTCCCTTTCCTCTCCATTAATTTTTGCACTGATTGCTAGACAAACAAAAACCTCCCAGACACTTTCAATTTCAGCTTGGTTTAGTTGCGACCCCCTTTTTCCATTTAAAATAAAGCTTCCAAATGTTGTACCAACTGTCACCTACCAGCTTCTGCAGGGCAGGAATTAAACTCTGCCTGGTCCCCTGCTTCTGCCTACTGTTAGAAACCAGCAGCGGACAAAAAAACTCAGCAGCAGAGAAACGCAACACAGCACCCCTGCAACCTGAGGAGCAGACCTCCACCCTCAGGATGCCGTCCCCTTCTCCACCACCCTGCACACATCCCCTGCCCGATTTTCACTCCTCGCACACAGCCGTGCCTCTTGCTCCCTCCAAAGCAGTCCCTTGACAGTGTAGAAGTAATTTTTTTTGTTTGTTTTGGAGGGAATGCAGACACACAACCTGAGTGCTGCTCACACATGCTGAGTGCTGCTTACCCCAACAGGACAACTCACATTCCTTCAGCGATTTGCAGAGCTGGGGCATGTATTAGTTTCCTGAAAGATTCACATACTTGGCAAGGGAGTCATTTCTTTTTATTATTATTTTTTATTATTATTGCATTTTTTTGCTTATTGTTCCTCACTCTGCTAATAAATAAGTACATTCCATGCTGTTGATGTCACTTAATGGAAAAAGAACGAAGGTAGGAAATGAAAGGATGATGGAAAGCAGAGCCATAGGCAGAAGCATTGCTCACTGCTTTATTTCTTGGCCAATTTTCCGAATGCCAGGCTCCTTCAGGATTATCTGTATCATAATTCAGGCAAACATCTTTCAGTCGTACAGCTCTTGAGCAGCTGAAAGGTCTCATTCACCCAAGGTCACAGCAAGTGAACATATAAATATTATTTAATAACAAATAATGGAGCCTTTTAGGAGACACAAATGCCCCATTTCTCTCTCTTATAAGCAGAGGTGGAGATTTGGCATTGGCTCTTGGTTCTTGCTCAGAGGTGCTCTGATGTACAGATTTGGGTTTGGTGTAACCCCCAAAAAGGGGACATTAGTGGAAAAGAAGGCTGGATCACTTCTGGAATCTTAACAGACATCTGCTTCAAGGCCAGGCATAGCTGAACAAAATATTCTGATTCCCACTGGTCTCTGTGCTTTAAGTCACAGCTATTCTGTTTCTTTTATCCGAGGAAAAGTCTTTACCCAAACTGGGGAGAGAGATCCACCATGTCACTAGATGCTGCGAGATGAAGATCTTGCTTCAGGACATGAGCTAGGGAAGACCTGGAAGAAACCTTCTTGGGATGGCCACTCCATGCCTGCATTTTTCCAAGTTGCTTTTACCATTTTTGGGGGCACAGCACTGGGCTGATGACGCCAGCATCTTGATCCAGCAGACTCGGGTGATTTCAGAGATAGCATATTGTGGGTTATTGTGTCCTTTTTCTAAAGGCTTCTGTGCAAAGCATTCTTAGGAAAGGTTCATACAGGACCGCATTTTTTTGACTGCTGTGCTTCTCATCTGTTAGCTAATGAGCTGCCACATGCTCAGACTCAAAACGGGACTGGGCTTTGCTGTATTTCAGTTAAATGAAAGCGGAGAGCAGCATTTTGGTACCTCCAGCTTCAAACCCACAGCAAGGTCTTCATTACTGAGAGAAATAAATGAAGCATTTGGACCTTGATTCAGCAGCATGTTCAAGTATATGCCCACATTTAAGCCTGTATTGGCAGTAAGCTATCCCTAAAATTAATAAGAGGTGAAGGCTTAATTATGTCCCTGAATCAGGAGGTTCCGGCATGGAGAACTCAAATGTTAAATGTCAGCATGAAGGCAGATTCCTACGGCTGGCTACAAATTGCTGGGATTTATAATCGCTTTATATCCTGGAAATGCTGACAGCTTTAAATATAGCACCATGGCTGTGATAAATTGTTGGCATTTTTTTCTGGTTAGCCTTTTGTAACTAAATTGAAGGTATCCATTTCAGCGTGAGCCAATTATGGAAGCGTAATCGGAACGGCTCCCCATGCAAGAGGCCACATCTATTTTTGTCCAGGAAGCTTAAGTCTGCATTTCTGAGCTCATGATTTATGTTAGGCTTTAAATTAATAATAAGGCATCTATCCACAGGCAAATATTTGTATTGCAGGACCCATTCAGCACAGAGTCAGCAGCCAGCCAAGGCTTCCTGAATAGTGAAGATTCAGTTACAAGGACAGCACAGATACTATTTCAAACATCATCTGTTCTTGCACAATTACTGGCAGCTCTGAGAGTCTGAAACAAATAGCACGTCAGCATAAGCTATTGAACCCCAAAGATTCATTCCTGAGACAGAAAAAAGGCCATATACCAGTCAGACTTCGGCCAGACCGCACCCTCGCCGGGATTGCTGATGGGTGTATTTCCACAGCTATTTCCAGCGGCAGCATGCAGGTGTCCTGCCTTTGGGGGCTCAAGCAGGCAGCTGAGCATGCACAAGTGTGACCACACGGACAAACCCAAGGGAGGTGCAAAGCTGAAAGGCAGAAAGATAAATCCCCGCCATGGGTAACTTACCAGGAGCACAAGCCTGGGACGTAGCAGGGATGGGATAAAGTCCCACCTCTTCATGGACTTTTCAGTGGATTTTCAGTCTCCCGCATTAATCAGTGGAAAATACACTGATTTCCTTTGTAAAGTGCTTTGAGATCTGCTGATGGCAGAAGCAGTGTAAGAGCCATGCACTATTGTCATGATCCAGATTCAAGAAAGCTTTTGTAGTGAAGGATTTGTTCATTCTTTTGTCTGCAATTATTGCAGCTTCAGCTTACCTATGGAAATGCACCTTCAGCTTTTATCCTCTCAAGTCAGTAATGCTTCCAAACAAGCAAAACTGCACTGGAAACATCCAAAGAAAACTAGAGGAGTTTCACCTGAAGCTGACAGCAAAACTAGACGGTATGTGACCCACGCTGAAGGATAAAACCACCTTAGCACCAAATTCTTCCAGGAAATCATGACCAAAACAAAGTCATATTTCACATAGGGTCAAGTCCAAATAATTTTGCAGCTGGTAAATAACTCAGTGACACAAGTGCCTCACAAATTCTTTCCCTGAGCTGCTCTGTAGATCTAGATGGAGGAGCTTTGGAGGGACATGGACCTTTGCTGAAACATGCTGTCACGTCACATTGCGTCTGAACAGATGGCAAAGCAGCTCAAGGCGGGGACAGAGATCAGAAGATTAAAAGGCACAACTTTCACTGAATGTAATGCATGACCTGCCTGATTAAATGGGCCCCACACCAACAGCCCCCACATCCTCTTCGCATTGCACTGAGGAGATGCTTCTCGCTGGCCCTGTAAATACTCGCAAACCCAAATCTGAGCAGCTGCAGCTCACCATCTCCCCAGCACCGCCTTCAGCACGGATCAGCCCAGAACACCCCCTCCACAGTCCCTTTCCACACACTGTGGGGCAGCAGGGACCAGCTGCAGGCAGAAATGAGCTCCGCCAGCCTGAAAGAGATGAAGACCTAAATGTGCATTGCTTCAAAGCACACGTAGAAGTGCTGGGAGTCACAGCTCACGGGCCTACAGCTCACTGGCCTGCAGCTCCTGGTGCTCCCAGCAATCAGGACAACACTCTGGCCAGCATTTTTTTACCACCACTGCAACAAAGAGCTGCGCATTGCTCCTTAACCCAGACCTCCACATCCGACAGACTGCTGGCAATACTGCAGGAGCACTTAGCTGGTTGACAGGGCAGGGGGGAAGGCGTTGGATGCAGGCCACGCTGTGTTTGGAGTTGTAACTAGGAACATAATTTGGCTGGCAATGTGTTGGAGGTAATCGCTAGTTCACAGCCTGAAATGTGCCTGCTTTATACTGGTGGATAAACAGCCTTGTCCCTTTGTGTGCCGGTGTGGGTGTGTGTAACCAGATACAGCAGCAGAGTGCAAATCAGCCACTTCTTTATCTGTAATTCTCACCTGTGCTCATACAGACCCCATGGAAGAGTGTTCCTGATCCCTGCCACCTTGGTGCCACCAAGATCTTTGTCGAATCATAGAATGGTTTGGGTTGGAAGAGACCCTAAAGCCCATTAAGCCAGGCTGCCCTGATGTTCTACATCTTCACCAAGTCTCCAAAACCAGTTCTTGCATAGAGAATGGTAACTTCCTGACTGTGAAGTTGTTTCCAAGCTGCCTTGCTGGAAATGAATTTGTGAGCTCAGCGTCAGACTGTCACAGGTGTTAAAGGAGCCAGGCACGTTGTCAACCAGGCACTGTCGCAAAGAAAAAGCCCTCCAGATGAACGCAAGTTTATGCATCGCCTCCACCAGCTCAAGCTGCTGCTGAAGGGAGCTGCAAGTTAACACCTAACGGCCCAAGCTGTCCCCAGGCATTGCAGGGCAGCATATGGCAGCACGGCCCCCAGGTATCCCCAGTTTGCCCTAGTCAGATACAATTCCTTCAGTATTCCCTACTGCTTACTGGCATCATTACCGCAGCAGAGCCCATGGATCCTGTGACACCATTTCACCCTGCTGGAGACAGCCCTCCATCTGCTCACCCCACAGCAGTACAGTTTTCTCTCTGTTTTTCACACTGCCTTCATTCTCACTGCACTTAACAGAACATCTCCTACCTCCTCCACTACACCCATTTCTCACCCTGCCTGGTGACAAACCAGGACCCAGCATGGCTCATATCAAGGTCAAAACCAGCTGACAGACTTGTAAAGATGGGCACGCATTTGCTACAAGGCAGCCTGACACTAGTGGGGATGGATAACAACAGCAATTTGATTTTTCCACATCGGAGACCAAAAGATAGCTTTTTCCTAGGTATTCCTAATTGAGGGTAATGCTGACGGTGTTTTCCGTCAGCTGACGGTGCAGCAGCGGTAATTAGAGGCAAGCTCATTCAGTGCCATTACCCTTGCTTTGTATGGGAACAGCGTTAGTGAAAAGTCATGTTAAACATCAAAGTGTGACACTTTCCTTTCCTTAAGGATGGATTGAGGGCTTCTTACCTCTACTCAGAGACTAAATGCAGCAGTGCTGAACGAATGCACCCGGACAAGCTACAAATTTTGCAATGCTGATATTAAAAAGCAGAGACAGAGATACCCCAAGGCATGACAGAGCGCGCAGCTCCCTCACCCTGGAGCACAGGCAGCACAGGTGCTGAGTCCCACTTTGATTTTCAAACAGCTCATTTAATCTCTCCCTACCACTAGGCTCTCAATTATTTGCCCTGCCCAGGGCACACAGCCCTTGCTTTACCTGCTCACAGATCTGTCTGTGCAAGGGGTGAAACGAGCCCTCGCAGCAGGGACTATTGTTGCAAAAGTCCCTGGCTCCACTCAGAAGCCCAGGCCTTCAGGAAGCATTTGCACAGCTCTGTTTGCTTGTAAAACACAGTCTCCTCCCTGACCCTGTGGAGTTCCTTCTTTGTCAACCCACCCCATTAAATAAACTCACTGATCTTAGAGGGTCTGCTGGTGCACAGACCCAGACTGGTTTTAGTTTTCAACCTGCAAAACAAGGAAACAGAATCACTGAACCCTTACCTTCAGGTAGGACATCTCTCACAGGCACAGCCAGGTTCCTGTTGGAGCTGAATTCCCAAGTCAAGCCCTGGTAAGAGCATCACAGGACAACTGCATCGCTGCCTGTGGGTCACGGCAACCGCAGGGCAGTTCTCAGGAGCCGGGTCAAAGGATTTCCAGCCCATTCCAGGGCCTGCAGAGGTGTGCAGAGCCCCGCGCGACCTTGAAGAGTGGCTGAGCCATGCCAGGAGAGCTGGCACGTACCACCCTCTCTTCGTGAAAAAGACACCTCTTTCTAATAAAACACAAGAGCACAAACAAAGCGCATGGCTCACAAATGAGGTCTCTAAATTGGAAGCAAACCCTCTGAAGTGCTTGCAGTTCTCCAGATTTCCCAGGAGGGACATTTCTCCCACGTTCTTCCTACACACATGGGATCCTCTCCCCGCCATGAAGAGTGGCGACTGCTTCAAAGAGGAAAGAAACAACCCACAGAGTAATTTCTGTTCCAAGAGTCCTGTTGTTAACTAACTGCAGCATCAACATTAGGGTGACAGCTCACCTGTCCCCAGGGGCCAACCCCTCTCAAAATACTGCATTGTACAGCAGCAACTGCAGGACTCCAGCAAATTTAACTTTGATAAAAGCCGTGCTTTCCTAGCATCTGGACAGTAGGGAAAAAAAAAAAAAAATAGTGAATGCGGAAGAAGCAATCAGTGCAGAGTTTATTTTAATAAACTCTTGCAAGTTAAATAATCTCAGCTCTGATTAGCAATGGAGATTAAAAACATGTAAATATTTACCAGAACATCTTCAATATCCTCACAGAGTCAAAAGGCCGATTTCTGCATGCAGCTTGTCAGTACTGCTTGCTGTTGTAAACTCTGAGCTTTCAGCACTCACAGACTGCTTCCAAATTAGGCAAGGAGCTTAAATATAATTACACTTCTTACAAAGTCAAAGTATTAACGTTTTATTTGCCTTCTTTTCCAAGTCTCAGGCTTCTACACTTTCTTTCTCCTATGCAAGAATCAGAAATTCCCTTTGAAAAAAAAAAAAAAAAAAAAAAAAAACACATTCCCACAG
>VXAV01011916.1:16178-30380 GCA_013399715.1 Alectura lathami
AAAAAAAGACACGATTCCCAAGAGAGAGCTTTTAATGAAAAATAGCAAGCATCAAGGGCTGTTAGACCCCCCTTGCCTTCAGGGTAGCTGCCTTGGATTCTCCTTCACTCCAGCAACCTTTCGTTCCGGCCCAGCATGTTTACTCACCAGCCTGCCAGTCACCTGCCTTTCTACTCCGGGAGGTTGGCGGAGGTGAGGACAGGTTATTTGTATCCCTGTCACGCACACAAAACACTCTCACCCGCCTGACTTCACCGAGATCTTCAGGCAGACACCCCAGGGCTTGCGAGCCTTCCTCTGGATGGGGCTAGCGCACAGCAGGGTCAGCTCTCCAGTTAGTCCTGGACATCGTGTCACGTCACAAAGAAAACAGCTCCCTGGCTCCTTCGTCAGATCACCAGGCACTTTATCTGAGGAATCTTTAAGATACTGCTAATTAACAGAAACACAATTAATGGGCTGGGTCCTGCCTTACCCTCAGTAATAAGATTAAATCCCAAATACCTCACCATAGACACAATGCATGCATCTGCTCTTGGGGTAGACCGTGAATTTGGGGTAGACCATGAATTTGGGGTGAGGTGAAAGGAGCAATCTCTCCCTGCTCACGTTATCATCTGCTGCTGTGTTCCCACCTTCCTCTCAGTGCATAATTCACAGTTTTCCTCCACCAGAAGCAGCAGATCAGGATGCCACGGGTACCACCTGCCTTTCAGGGCAGGCTTCCAAACTGCAAGTCCATTTGCCTCCAGGATGGAGGCCTTTAAGCTACTTGCTGTTGGGATGGCGTTGTTTCCAGGCCCTGGAGCCAGCCTGACCTTGTGAGCACTTGTGATTAGAATCATAGAATCACAGAACGACAGAATCATCCAGCTTGGAAAAGGCCTTCGAGGTTTTCAAATCAGTCTGCCCTGCTGAGTCCCATTACAAACCACGTCCTTTAGTGCCATGTCCACATGGCTCTTAAATGCCACCAGGGATGGGGACTCCACCACTGCCCTGGGCAGCCCCTTCCAATGCCTGACAGCCCACTCCATGAAGAAATTCTTCTTGACATCCAAACTAATCCTCCCCTGGTGCAACTTGAGACCATTACCTCAAATCCTGTCACTTGTCACCTGAGAAAAGAGACCAACACTCCTCACTACAACCTCATTTATAAAAAAATCTGTTTCAAATTGAGATTAGCTCATTTCAATGCAAGCACAACATTTAGCACTCTCTGAAGAGGCCATGCACTGTAAGTTGACACTGTCACTACTAAAACAATGTTTTTACTGTCAGAAATCTTGACCCGAGAAACAGGAATCTGAGCCAAGCGGGATTTTTGTCCTGTTCTATTGTTGGACCACTTCCCACTTAAAGTCTTAGGCCGAGCTTCACAGCAAGCCAACCATCTGATTTGGCAGAGGTGCTAGGGCCAGGCCTGGCTTTTAAGTAGCGATGAGCCGTTAAAAAGAAAATACACAGCTCCACAATACAACAAAACCAGCTGTTCTTGAACGGCAGTCAAGAGGGACAATGAGTCTTCTCATGTTGGGAAGAATTAGCAAGCCTTTCCTTCCCACCGAGCCAATATAAGGAAGGGAAAGGCTAGGCACATGGCTGGCAACGCCAACACTCTGCGTAAACAGAGGTGAGCTGGAAAGTTGTCTCTCAAACAATGGGGCCCTAAGGGAAATGGAAAAGCAAATATTAATGTTTTGCCACACACGTGGCCTCAGAGAAAACAGAAAAATGCCTCCATTTGGACGACACCTTGATGTCTTCCTCCTCCTCCCCTCTTGCTCTAGAATGTCATCTCAGGACCTGTGACTTCTTCGGATGAAGCAAGCAATTGTTGAGGGCTGCAAAACACACTGAGGTCCAGCTGGGCTCTCACCCTGGCCCAATTGTTCCAGAGGCGAACAAGGCCAGGCAGAAGAGGAGCAGAGAGCCCTTGTGCTTGGCCTTTGATCGAGGAGGTTGTCATGGAAACTGCTGTGTGATGAAAGCCTCCCTCTCCTTGTGTTCTGTAGGAGACGGGCTGCATCACTTGGGACTTCTCTGTTCTTGTTACTTCTATAAAGCAAGTCGTCAGTCTCCTCTTGAAATCAGGCTGTTCCAGCAATGTGCCCCTGTATCAGAAAAGATGTGGCATTGGTTATCACCTACTGTCCTCAAACAGGAGCGTTCACACGTTGCTGATCCGCAGCCACGACTGTCCCAAGCTCTCCTTTAGTCTACCTTCAGCCCTTTAGTCTGCCTCCTACAGAGCAGCACCAAGGCCGACTGCTTGTGACCTCGGTCCATCTCTCACATTCTTTCCACCAGTCAGATGGGTTGCAGTAAGTTTTAACCTAGTAAAATCAGAGGAATACACTGAAAAGCCTCAACAGCAGTGTTTCCTCTCTGTGGCAGCCAGTAAATCATGCTACACTCTGTAATGCATCAGGTTCATTAAATTTTACCACTTTGATGTTATCGCGCTGGCTGAGATGCAGGGAAGGCTGGGAAAACACATGATACTTTGAGGGGAAAACATTTGTTTTGTTCATTAGTATGCATTAAAGCCTGGCTGCCTAGGAGCTCGTCATTGCACAGTAAATAAAGCAGCTCTGATTCCAGGTGAAAAACAAGAGCTACAGCCATCCTCGAGCTCAGTTTTTGCTGGGACCCCCAGCAACAACACCCCGTTGCTGACCATGGGCAGACAGTCTTCCTACAAGCTTCCGAAAGAGCTCCGTACAACACGAGGGAGCTGCAGATGCCCCTTTGTGCCCTGCTGCGGTGGGAGAAACCCCATGGGTCACCAACAGGAAAGGGCAGACTGAACTGGGGCTGAAGGTGTTGGGGCAAGGATGAATCAAATGTAAGAAGTTACACCCTCGATACAAAACACTAGAAGAAAATGCTGCAAATAGAATGAAAGCCAGCATTTTCCTGGGCCACACTGAACAAAACAGAGCAGGCAGCACCCTGAGAAACAGTTTTCAAAAGAGTGCAGCCCAGGTGTATGTTCTATGCTAAAATAAAAACTTACGAGCTAACATGGATCAGCAGGAAATCAGGCAATTTGAATTGAACAGGCTCACAACAGCTAAGGTGCACAAGGCTCTGGCTCACAACCAAAGTCCTTGACAGGCTGCGGTGGGATGTTCTCCTGGCCTAGACCAGGCTTTGGGCTGACCCAACAGAACAGGTCTTCCTCATGCTGCGTGCTACCGATAAAATCCTGCAGTGATGGAGAGTGACGTCCCAGAGGCAGAGCCCGCGCTCCAAGCTGGTGTGCACAGCGAGGACATGAGGCACAGGGGACACGCAGTGCAAGCCCTCTGGGAGGCTGCTGGTGAGCTGCAGAGGGTCACAGTGGTATTTTCCCCACTGAACGTCATGCCCAGCTTTAATGCATCTCCTGCTTCTCCAGAAAACAGAGAGAGCTGCTGGGGGGTGCTTGTTCAGTGATGGATGTCTCTCATCGTTGCAAAATGCTGCATATGCTTCAATTATTAACAAGGAAAGAGGCAGGCAAAACACTATTTCCCCCTCTTTATATAACAACTTATTTTACAGCCCTGTTTCCAGCAGCAGGTTCGGTGACCAGCAGGCTTATATAATCACACTCCTAGAAAACAAAAGGAAAAAAAACAAACAAACAAAAAAAAAACAAGACAGTTAAAAGAACATTATGAGATTGCACCATCAAGTGTTCAGATATTAAACTGTGCTGAGATTAAGCTGAGCTTGCCTCCAGCAGCCTTATTCTGGGAGCCTGTAAGTGTCCCCTCAGCTCACATGGTGATGACGCTCACAGTGCACCTTCCTCTCCCAAGGCAGCGCTAACACTGCTCCATCCCAAAAAGACTTTGCCCTTGCCCTGGCCAGCTCAGAATCACAGAATGGCAGCATGGCTGAGGCTGGCAGGACCTCTGGGTCCTCTGACCCAGCCCCTGCTCCAGCAGGGACACCCAGAGCAGGGTGCCCAGCACAGCAGTGCTGCCTGATGGGCAGCGGGAGCCTCCCGTGCTCCAGCTGGTGCCCAGGGCCTCCTCTCCTGGCACCTCCTGATTTCTGCAGCATGTTGCCCAGCACCCTTTGGGCAGAAGCCTTGCCCATTCACACAGAGGAAAGGAAGAAGGCGGGAATGGCAATCCCTGGGCAAGGATTTGGAGAGCTGGCTGCAAAGCTCTGGAAAATTTCTCTTCCTCGTTGGCACCTTTGTGATTCCCATAGATGTATTTAGCAGCTTTTTTGCCTTTTTTTTTTTTTTTTTCTCCTTTAATTATTCAAGTGAACTCAGCCTTGGAAGATTTCAAAGTAACATAGATAGCAGCAAATGGAGGTGTCATGTCGTCATGTCTCAGCCTCATGGGAGAAATGTGATGGCTGCAAGAAGGCTGTGCTTGCCTATCTGGGAAAAGTCTGCACACAGACACACAGCCATTCTTACTCCCTAAGCGTGGTACCCAAGAGGAATATGGTTCGTTTAATCACATTGCACTTTTCCTACGTCTGGTCTGCTAGAAGACTGTCCTAAAGACTCTCCTCACAGCCACAAAAAGAAAAAAGAAAAAACCATAAACACAGATGGATGTTAAATGAGAAGAAAATTGATAGATTTAATCCACTGGCTCAAATCATAAGGTGCAACCATGAATGGGAACCTGTAACTTAAATAATCTCTTCTGACAGTAAGGTAAGAAAGATACCACAATTGACTTACCATCACAGAGTAACATGTGCCTAAAACCAAAAAACCTATTGCAATTTCTCTGCCTTCAAAGCTGCTTTCCAGTTTCAGCTTCTGTATCTATACAAAACAATTCATGCAATCCGATCCCTTATCTTTTCCTTTCTTTCGTATGATCTATTTTAACGCTCCCTGTTATCCCCCTCAGATCCTAAACTATCACCTCTTCTTCCCCAGGGGCACTTTCATTCTATGTTTTGCTCTCCCTGCTGCTGGCAAGGCACCGTGCATCGGTGCGGGCAGCGTGCAAGGGCACAGCCAGGAATGCAGCCCCCGAAACGCGTGCCCTCCTGCAAATGTGTTCTCATAGCCACATACTTCACAGGTCACTAAAGCTCACCAGCCACAACGGGAGATCGTCTAGGTAGATGGCCCAGCTGCAGCTCAGACACAGGGCAGAAGAGGCAGGGGCTTCTGAGCAGTCAGCTGGCACAGGGAAGCTCAGTAATTCTTTACACAGAGTGGGACTAGCCAAGGAGGGCAGGGGGGCTTTGCCACATCTTTGCCATGCAAACAGGACCAGAGCTGGCATTTGCATTTACCCTTCTGCAGAGGTGCTTGGGCCAGACTTGAAAGTGCATCGTGGTGATTTTACGCCACCGCGGAGCAGAACCCACCCCATTTTTTGCCACCATCACATACCACCACCTCCCTGCTCCACGCTCTGCTCCCTGCAGGCAGCTCCTGCCTCTTCCAGAACACCCTTCGGGATCACACCAGACGTGTAAGTGCTCCTGGGCACAGAGGCCCCGAGTTCCTGCAAAGACACAAGTGAAAATGGAGCTTTTGGAAACCTCCGCAGACCTCCGGAGCCCAGCCGGCACTGATGACAAGGTGATACTTCTTAATGCTTTCAAAACATGAGAGCACAGCCTGGGACCTGGCTGGGAGACAGACCTTGGCCGACAGTCACTCCCATGAGCAAGCAGGTCACAGTAAAAGCATTTCTAAAGAGAAATATGTTTTAGGGGGTATTTCCCCACAGGCACTCCTGCCATTCCCTGTTATTTCCTGATTGCAGCAGCTGAGTCACTGCTGGCTGCAGGGGGCTGAGAATGTTTAGGAGAAAAACAAACAAACAAACTGGTTTTGGTGTCTTTTGTGACCTCAGCTGAAAATCAGAGCACTTTAGTGTTTTTCACCAAAACTTGAAAAGTCCTTAATTTCAAGTTTTAAGGAAACCAGGTGTCCCACACCCCCAGGCAGCCACCACCCTCAGCCCCAAAGGCCATTCGATGGGTGTCACATCAAGCAATGGGGCAGCCGTGGGGGCTTCTGTCATATAACTTAACGGGGTTTTGGATAAAACTCAACCTACATTTCCCCGTGCAGCCAGATCCCTGAGCTTTGGCAGACTGTCCCCGGGGAACCAGCTTCCTTGGGACAGCTGGAAGTGGCTCAGGAGCTCTCATCCTCAGGGCAGCAAACCTGGGCTCCAAGCTCCTTCAGGACAACCCCAGGGAGCTAACAAACAGCTGGGGGATCAAGAGACATATCACCCCTTCCTGCCATCATGGTGTGTCTCCGTGCCTGGAGTACCCACCAAAAAGGTAAAAATCTTTCCAAACTGCTTTTCTGAAAATGATGTCCCCAGGTAGGTATTTACAGAGGAGAGAATAAAAATAAAGAGCGTGCCATAGCAGCACAGCTGGGAGAACATGTCAAGTAACATTTTGGGAGATGGCGATGGGTATATCAGACCCTTCAGGAGGCTGCCTCTGGGTGCACTTGCCATGGCAGGGAAATATTTATCCCACTATCAGGCAATGCAATGCAGGCCAGGCTGTGCAAAATGGCTTTTGTCACCCATGTAAAACGTGATTAGAAAAGAGCAGTCACTTCTATTTATCCTTGCTGAGCCCTATTATATCTGTATTATATTTGTCAGGTGAGGTGAGAGGGTCAGCCTGGGAAATGAGGGCTGGCCTGTCAGGCGTCACAGCCTCCTCCTCCTCAGCACCTAAACCTCTCCTCTGTGGTTAACAAAGCTCTTGCTGCTGGAAATGGATCCGTGTGAGCTCCTGGGGCTGTGCCTGGTTCTCAGCCCTCAGCTATGGTCACTGTTCACATCATTTTTTGCCTTATTTGACAGGAGAGAGGTGGTTTGCAGCATTCAGCAGTGGTTTTGTTCCAGCATAAGGAAAAAAAAAAAACAAACAAAACAAAAAAAAAAAAAAAANAAAAAAAAAAACAACATGTGTGTGGACTGATTTATGTTCAAGTTCTGTGTAAATTCCTGGCTAAACCATTTAGAAAACACCATTCTACACCATCCTGCAGAACTGTCAATACTGACAACTTCACACACCCCAAAACCCTGGGCTTTTTTTTTTTTTTTTTTTTTTTTTTAAGAAGGAAAGCAAAGATTCACAAATAATCGTATTTCCCAGGGTTTAGACCCTGCAGAATACAAAACGTTGCAAGAAGAAATATATAAAACACTGCAAGAAATAAAATAAGCAATAGTGGTGACACTATCTGTGTCTCAGAAGATTTATCTTTTTGCTTTATTGTTACAGATTGCTGATTGATAACAAACCTCCTAGAAATATTCAGCTTTGGAAACGGGAGGGGAAAAAAGCCTGAAACAACTCAGATTCTCTGGAGCATTCCCATTTGGTGAATGGGCTCCATGTGCCTGACACTAATTAATTAATCTTCTCAATCTAAATTGCTTCTTCTGCATCCCCAATCTAGAGGAGAACATAAACAAGACCTGAATACATAAGAGGGAAAGCCGAATTTATTTAAAGTCCCATTTAGTAGCAGCGATTTTCTGTCTTCATTTTGGAAACAGGAAAGTCTGTGCTTTGTGCCTCTAGCCTGTGAGTTACAAAATTTGCTTGGAAGATTTAAAAAATCTTGGGTCACCTCTGCCACATCATTCGTGATGATGTTAAACAGGTCTTGACCCAGTACGGACCCCTAAAATGAAACTGCGGTCTGAGCTGGGAAAATAAAAAGAGCCTTCTGGGGCCAGCCATGCCCTGCAAGGCAACGGCCGCTGTCTGCCCACCGGGGGCGAGCTGTCACCCTGCGGGGACAGCAGGGGACCCGAGCAGGCGCCGTGCCCATCGATAGTCAAACGCTTCCCCCTAGCGACACACGAGCACAAGAGCAAGAGCCTCACCGAAGCGGGATTACAGCCACCGTAAGATAAGTTCACACTGCTGTTTAGGGCGTGGGTTTTGTTGTTGCTGCTTCTTTGCAGGAATCCAGGCCCAAATTCTTTATGAGTCAGAAAAAGGGGCCACTGAAATGCAGATAACTTTTTTCTCCCCTCCCCCCCCAAGCTTCGTGATGCTGGGTGCTTGAACTGAACAGGTCCTGAAGAGGATACAGCAGGGCAGTTCATTTATTCCTCTTCTTGGGAGCCTGGGCTGGGTGAACTCTGCTTGTGGCAAGGCAGTCAGCCCCAAGGAACAGCCTCCCGACTGTGTTTTGAAAGGAGAAAATGGGAATGTTGAAGCTCATTCCTCTCCCTTTCGTACAGCCCACCCTGCCCACTCACCGTGCCCGGGGACAGCCGGGATGAGGTGGAGACCGACGAGGATGCGACAGCTTCGCACCAGCGAAAATGTGCAAATGCCACAGGCAAGATGCAGCTTGGGCTGGGTGGGAGGTGGAAGTAGATGCTGGCAGGAAAATGCTGTCAGCTGGGTGAAGGAGGAGCTGACAAAGCTTAGCACGATAGTTTTCATGGCTGCTTGCTCCCAGCTTAGCTCCCTTCCCCTCCATAGCAAGTGTGGGTCCTTCTCTGCTCCTCACCGCTCATGCCCTTGCTGATTTCCACCCCGCAGCTGTGACTGTCCTACACCAGGGAGGCTCACAGACCAGACCCTCTGGTGGTGAGAAAGCTGCCACCTTGCTCAGCTGCAACCCAGCACCCCACTGGACAGCCTGCATGGCTTGGGTTTTTTGTTCAGCATGCCAGCTTTCTGTTTTTACTGACTGAATCATCGCGTGCAAGTGTCTGGGAACCAAGTTGCTCATTAAATAGGTAGACCGTGGAAATGCATGATTTCTGAGGCAGGATTAGACTGAAAACCTGATGGGAAGGAAAAGGGACTGGGATGGAAAGGGGAGGGACAACGCTTTGCCAGGTGACAGTCCCCAGTGATGCTAGGTGGGAGGGCCCCTAAAGCACCTGCAAGGGCATGGCACTGGGGTGATGATGTGCTGGCTGTTCAGATCACAGTAATAAATACCCAGCTCTTTGCCCCCTTCTCCACCCAGATAGAGGAAATTGGTTTAGTGAATATAAAAGGCCATAAGAGGGCAGCTTTTAGCTCAGATTCCTTCCCCAGCCCAGCTAACAGCTGTACAGGCAGGGGAAATGTGCAGCCAGGACCAGGATGCCCACAGTGTGAGCCCTGGTTCCTCCCACCACCACTCTCAGGCTGTAACTCCAGCCTTGAGAAGTGAGCACACGGCTCCAGCCCCAGCTCTACACTTCATCACGCTGCCTGGAGCACGCTCGGCTGAATCACACAGCCTTGTTCCCTTGAGCTGCCTCTTCGCAGGCAGGTGGTGTCCGTCGCAATGTGGAATTGCATCGGGGAGGTATCGCTGTCCATTCACCTCCGTGCCTGGAGGAAGCGAAGCAGAGCAGCAGTTCCTCAGCCTCAGGAGGTTTTGGCACATCTTGGCACAGAGGCAATATTCCATGCCACAGTTCCATCCCTGCCTCTTGTGGGAAAAGAGCCTGTGGAAGGAGCGTGTGCTTGCCCAGGGATCAGACGTGATTGCACAAGGTGCAGCCTTGAAAACGGTTTGGCCTCTCCACTGTCCCGCTGGTGTGCGTTAGTCAGGGAGAATTAGCGGCTGAGGTGTGACCTCCTACATGATCCTGCTGCATTTTGTCTCTAAATCAGGCTACAGCTGGCTAAAGGAGCTGTAAGCAACTGTACAACAGCTAAACACAGGTAAATCAGCTCGCACCAGGATTTTCACCTCTAACCGCGGAGCAGCTCCTTTAAGGGGGAAAAAATAAAATAAAAAGAGACAGGAGCTAATAAAGCACTCTGACATTTCTGGGGGCTAAGCAGAGATTTGTGGTGCGAATCACACAAGGAGGCAAGCTGAGATGCTGGTGCACCACTGGAGAGCACGGGGTGATTCACGAGCCCTAAATCCCGACCCGGGCTGCGCTTTCGCTCTCCCAGCCATGCGTGCAGCTAGGTAGGCTCCAAGATTTACTGCCCCGGGAACGGGTGCTGGGAAATTGATCGTTTTTCTTAGCCTCCTGCTTATCACTTGCAGCAAGGCTAATCCACATTTCTTTTTGGGAGAGAGAGTTGCAAAAAAATTGTAGGACAACATCTGCAGCTCGGTCTCTTTTCCCGGGCAAAACTGTGTGCAGCACTGGACAGGGATAATGCCAGAGCAGGGAGTGGCTGAGACCCACTGTTATTTGGGACAGGAATGAGGGAGAGGAGCACAAAAGCAGTTGTCAAAGCAGCTATTTACTCAGCTGGAAGCCGGGGAAGGGCTAGGGGGAATTCCCCTCCGGGCACTGCTTGTGCAAAGCAGGGGGGCTGGTCAGAGCAGTGGGGATGCAGTATTTCCTCCCAGGTAACTCATTTTTTTCCCAGATGGGGAAGGACATGACCTCCCCCCATCACTCCCACAGGACACCCTTCGGTGGCCTCCCATTTGGGTCAGGGAAGATGAGCAGCAGCCCCTGGTGCTGGATTTCTTCCTGCAACATGGGATGCCAGCAGCACCACAGGCTTTTATGGCCCCCTGGACAACCTAGGGCCAGCTCAGTCCTTCGAGTCCAGCCAGCCATGGCACGGATGGCCACGCAGCCCCAAGCACAGGTCCCTGCCTCCACCAGGGTCCCCATAGCTTTGGGGATTCACCAGGGCCTGGCGCTGGTCTGAGGAACTGCTGATGGGCTCGGGCTGCCCCAGGCTTTTCCTCCTTTCCTGCAAGGGGTAGATCTGCTTTGACCTGGCAGGTCCTCCAGCAGCCAGGGGCTGCGAGGTGCTCAGAAACGATCAGCTAGACATGTCTCTGTCACCCTTCTGAAGGCAGTGGGTGTGAATGGGGTTCCTGATGCAGCAGATAAAACCGAAGGCTGCTGAATCAGCTCCTAAAATACCTCTGGGTTTCAAGGAAGACATCCTACTTTTCTCACCCTTTGCACACCAGATTTTACACCCTCCAGCTCAGGCACCAAAGCAGTTAGGACAGCCAAATCACACCTTAGATGTGACCAGGACCAGACTGGTCCCAGCTTCCCCTCCCGGTGCACTCAGCTGCGGCAGTAGGACCCAGCACTCACCATGCAAAAATGACGTCTGTCATCCCAGCAAATCGCGGGAACAAAGGCAGAGAGCGCTCTTCTTTTGTCTTTGCTTGCTCGAGTCAGGCAAACGTTTTGCTCCTCCTGCAGAATTTCAGGACTGGGAGGAAAAGTGACAGGCATGGTTAGGGTTGTGATGCAAGCATAGTGCAAAAAACACAAGAAGGCTACGTTTGGACAGCTTCCTAGTGGGGAATTCATGGAGGGAAAACAAAACAAAACAAAACAAAACAAAACACACAGCAAAGATTGTAACACACATGCCCTGTTCTTGTGTTCCTCCAAGGGCCTCCACTCCTGACTGCTTGCATGGCTAGATGGGTTTTGTGCTGCCTTGGTAAGCAGTTTCCACATGAAGGCCTTTGAAGGAATATTTTGTTTTCCCTCATTTGTTTTAGCATTTCCTGGAGATCAGACTGCAAAGTTAGCTTTAAGCTGGCCCTTGGAGGACTTTGCTTGGCCTGAGGAGAGGCATCTGAGGTCATGAAACGGAGCTGAGCTGCTGAGCTGCAGATGAAGGGATTATTTCTCATGCCTGCATTAGGAGCACTTGTGGATTCAGACATTTCTCCATCATCATGCTGCTTTTATCCAGCCCTCCACCCACCCCTAGGAGCTCCTGGAGACCTCCTAGGACTGTGCTGCTGAGCCACAAGACCCCCTTGGCCCCCAGAGCCTGCATGGAGTCAAACACATATTCAGCCCTAATGATCCTGCGTTTCCTGGCCTTGTTATCCAGGCCGGGCTGCAGCTGAGCCTGCGCACATCCTTAGGAAGGAAAGGAGAGTGGATGAAAGCTGGAATGCAGAAGAAAATGTTGCTGAACACAACAGGTGCAGATGCACCATCCCCACAAAGCCTCCCAAAGGGCTGCCAGCGCCCGCTAGCAGGGATGAGATTTCCTACCACACATTCCTCATGCGGGAGAGCAGCAGCTCCGGCAGAGCTCACCCCAGGCAGAAGGCAGGGGGTCCGCCCTAAACCAGCTGGAGATGCCTCCTCCCACCGTGAGCCGTTCAAGGGGTGGCTGCTGCGATTCCGACTCTTAGCGCAGCCTTCAAGCTATTCCCACAGCCCAGGCATTAGTCACAGGGATGCTATTAATTAGCCTCGGAGCAGCAATCCCCAAGAATGGGGGCAGCCCTAATTACAGCCCTTGCCTGTTAACTCTGTTTGGGCTGGTGTCTCTGCTTTAAATGCAGAAACAAAAGGCAGCAGCCTAAGACAACTGATGCTATTAAGAAGAAACGGACCAGGGGAGGGTGAGAGGAGCCTGCACGCTCTAGGAGTTGCAACGCTCTCTGCAAGCCAATTTTCCTCCCAAGTCACTGGATTTGCCGGAGACCGCTGGCAAAAAGTGCTGCTGCAAGGTTTTGCTTTGCCCGAGTGATAAAGGCCTAACTGGCTGCAGGTTAGGAGTCCCCATCACAGATATTCTGTGCCTGCGCAGTGGAAGTGCGGGAAGCACTCCTGCATTGTCTGTGGGCATGCTGCTGGTTGGATGCGTGCAGACTTCATCCCTTTGTGCTCCACCATCTATTTAAAAAAAAATAAAATAAAAAGGAAAAAAAAGATACATCGAAGCTCAAGATTAGCTGGGGGAAGGGAGATGGGTTGGTGGGGCTGGGAAGAAATAATTGCCGTGTCTGAAAGCAGTTACTATGGCAGCAACAGCCTTCTTGCTGCTGGAGAGAAATGTTGGGGACCAGGGAGCGCTGCCTTTGTCAGATGCTCACAGACACACATTTAGATGCTAATGCTGGCTTTAACCTTGGCTGCATAACCTTGGGCGGGGTGGGGGGAGAATGTAGGGGAGGGGAGAGCTTATGGAAAAGACGGGTTTCCTCTCCCTAAATTTGCCACTGAATGGACTTGGCATACTCCTCTCAGCTGCGATTAACGCTGTTATTCCTGCACTTAATATTCAGCGGAGGTCTTAACAGCTTATTTATGGATAGCTGGCATTAGCTGCAGCATAATTCACCACTGCAATGCTCCTGTTTATCTCTGTCCCTTTGGGATCATCTGATATAAGGCCATTTTTTTAGAACATCCCCTAGGTTTGATCAGCCTGCCTATCTAATCTTGCCTTTATTTATAACTCACAATCGATGCCGGGGTGAAAAAAAAAAAAAAAAAAAAAAAAAAAAAAAGGAGAGGCATCTCTCCCTTCAACTTCAGCTGTTGAGAGAAAGAAATTTTGGTGGCTTCTTTGGAGAAGGAAGCCTTTCAACATGAGGCTCAAAGCTGTCTTCAGCAGCACGGATGAAAAAGGAGGAAGGGAGGGGAGGGCACCTAGGTCAGAACAGGGTTGCCCTGTCAGATGGAGGGGAAACGTGCCAGGAGGCAAGCCCTGTGCTCTACCAGGCAGAAGGCAGGGCCAAGCTCCTCACCAGCTGGCTGGGATGGTGCAGGGATTGCGCTGGATGGAGGCAAACGCAGCCCTGCCCCGGGGTTCTGGGGGCTTTAGGGAGCACCCTTTAGGGACACTCTTTAGGATGTCTCTTGTGCTGGAGCCAGCATTCCTGCACCTGAGCAGCAGCTCACAGCCCCAAGCCAACTCCTGCAGCTAACTCACAGATGAGCCACTAACTCTTGAGGCTGCACTGGTTTCGGGATTACCCTGCAGCGTTTAAGAAAGCTTTTGCTGGAGCAGCTCAGGCAGAAGAGATGGTAAACGCGATGGATCCGCCAGTGGCACTGCTCACAGGTTTAGCCCTCTCCTATTTCTGCCGCTTTCCAGCCAGCCCTGTGCCCATGCCTTGCCTTGTGAGTGGCTGCGTGCACTTTTCACATGGTCACCACGTGGCGACTTCCACGAAAACAGCCCCCAGTGTCACCTCCGGAGAGCGTCACGGCAAGCTGCCTGTATTTTTAATGACGGCATGTGTTAGCAGGCAGGCTTATCTCCGAGTAAAGCAGCGACAAGCATCCTCGGGGTGAAAAACACGAATACGAGAAAAGACCCCACTCCACGCACGCTGCGTGGTGAAAGCATCTTCAGCGTGGAACTGACCTCGGGGGCTTGCCCTCACCGCTCCGGGAGCCGGCGTGAGGGGTGAGGCGAGAGCGGCCGGGCACGGCCGGGCCGCCAGGAGGCGGCGGCCGCCCTGTGTGGGAGGGAAGGAGGGAGGGAAGGAGGGAAGGAAGGAGGGAGGGAAGG
>VXAV01011916.1:30509-42154 GCA_013399715.1 Alectura lathami
GGGCCGAGCGGGCCGGGCCGGCGCGGAGATGGGCGCGGGGCTGTGAGGGCGGCGGGGCCCCGGCGGTGGCCATGGGGAACATCTCCTCCAACATCTCCGCCTTCCAGTCCCTGCACATCGTCATGCTGGGCCTGGATTCGGCGGGGAAGACCACGGTGCTCTACCGGCTCAAGTTCAACGAGTTCGTCAACACCGTGCCCACCATCGGCTTCAACACGGAGAAGATCCGGCTGAGCAACGGCACGGCCAAGGGCATCAGCTGCCACTTCTGGGACGTGGGCGGGCAGGAGAAGCTGCGCCCGCTCTGGAAGTCCTACAGCCGCTGCACCGATGGCATCATCTACGTGGTGGACTCGGTGGACGTGGACCGGCTGGAGGAGGCCAAGACGGAGCTGCACAAGGTGACCAAGTTCGCCGAGAACCAGGGCACCCCGCTGCTGGTCATCGCCAACAAGCAGGACCTGCCCAAGTCGCTGCCCGTGGCCGAGATCGAGAAGCAGCTGGCCCTGCACGAGCTGACCCCCTCCACCACCTACCACATCCAGCCGGCATGCGCCATCATCGGCGAGGGGCTGACGGAGGGCATGGACAAGCTCTACGAGATGATCCTGAAGCGGAGGAAGTCCCTCAAGCAGAAGAAGAAGCGGTAGAAGCCCGCAGACGCGTGGACGGGTGGGAAAGCAGACAAAGGAACCGAGGGGGGAGAGAGAACCAAAGCGATCCTTTTCTTCGTTTTTTCCTCCTTTTTTTTTTTTTTTTTTTTTTTTTTTTGTCCCTTTCCAAACAACACGACAATAGCGGTGATAACAATGCCGCTCCTGCAAGCCAAGCCCAGATCCTGACTGCAGGCGAGAGCCAGGATCTCCTTCTCCCGCTCCCCCCTTGCCCACCACCCTATCTCCGGCCATAGGGCAGCGTGGAGCGTGATGGGGCTGCCGGTCCCAAAACCCTGAGCCCCCCGGCTGGGCTGGAGATGCTCTGAGCGGGACGAGACGCCGCGGGCGGCCGAGAGCCCGTGGAGCCGGGGCTGCCCCCCGGCACCCCTCCGTCCTTTGGGGACCTGGCTGCTGCTGTGTGCCGCCGCAGGGTGGAATGAGGGGTGAGCAGGGCAGGACCCTGTTCAAGTGCATTGAGAGAGGCCAAAGGTGCGCCTGGAGCTCGTAACGCTGCGCAAGGTCAGCCCGCATTCCTCGCTGGGGGCTTGGGGCAGCACAAAATGGGGGAGACGACCAAGGGGACGGAATCCCGTCAAGGGGACGGAGCCCTGCGACCAGCCAAAGGGACAAAACCAAGGGACAGAACCTGGCCAAAAGGGGACGAAACCCGGCCAAGGGGACAAAACCCCGCCAAAAGGACAAAACAAAAACCTGTAGGCTGGTGTTTTAGGAAGCAGACGACGAGGACAGGCAGCCTGCTCGGAATGCCGCAGCGGCTGGGGGTGCATAGCAGCTGGTGACTGGTGCTGAGCTTCAAGCTGTTTGCTTAAAGAATCAAGAATAACGACAACAAAAAAGGCTGAAGTGGCATGGGGTCCAGGAGTCCCCGTTTGCAAAAGCTGAGTTGTGGCATGTCTTGAAGCAAAGCCGCAGCAGGTCTTTATTGTGCCCAGGCAAAGGCATGCTCCAAGGTGCTAAATGTGCTCCAATCGGGGTGATCCAAAATACGGATTACTTATTAAAAAAAAAAAAAAAAAAAAGGAAAAAAAAAAAAAGCTTCCTACACCACTGCGTGGACTGGTCACCGTGCTGCTCTGCAACTGGGTGGAAGGTTGGCGCGGGAGTTTTGGGGGTGGGGGTCGTGGCAGTGCAAGGCAGGACGGACAGACGGCTGCCAGCGCTGCCCGGTGACATGGGCAGAGCTTGCAAATTCCTGCAAAAAGATTGCAAAATCCAGCAGGAATGAGAGACTCGGCAGCGCCGGGAAAATGACGGGGTGTAAAGAGATTNTAAACCGGATTGAAAGCAGAGAGCCCCTGGTTGCCAGCAGGTCCGTTCCTGGTTTCCTCGTGGGCTGCCTGCACCCGCTGAGTGTTTGGGGCAGGGGCAGGCCCCATGGTTTCCTTCTGCAGGTGAAGGTTTGGTACGGGGGTCGGAGCAGGGCCCTGGGGACCACAGGCCATTTGGTGTCAGTGTTTTGGCCTGGGAGCCAGCTCTCTGCAGGACAAAAGCAGGGGCCCCAACTCCCACATTGCCCGCAGAATGGGGGAGGCCCAGGCAGCCCTCAGGGACGAATGTCCTGACTTTGGAGCCGCAGTCAGGCAGGATTTTGTAGGGATTTTACACCAGCCTTCCTCTTTGAAAGCCCTCCCCAGAACAGGCAAGGAAACCACTGAGCAGACAAAGGAAAAATGCCCTCAGGTTTCAGGGAGTTGATTCTCCCCTTGCAGCGATGAGCACGGTACCTTTCAAATAGCATTTTGTCGGAAAAACAAATACTGCAGCCAAGTAGTGCGTCTGTTTTTTTCGCGGGATTTAGTTCCTACACGAGTCCCGACCTGTGTGCTGAGTGAGTGGGCTGGTCCCATCAGTTCAGGAGGCTCTGTTCCTGCTTCGTTGGGTTTGCTTTGCTTTGTCCTCACCTGGAACACTTTGGTCCTTGCTGTTGGGAGAGAAAAAAAAATATTTATTTTTGATGCCACGGAAGCCAAACGCTTTAACCTTTATGGGTGAAATACAGAACTCCGTTCTCCCACCATCTCAAAAGCGAACACTGGCACTGCAGGTGTGGTGTGTGTCTGCAGAGCTCAGTCCTTTCCGGGGGTTGGTTACACCAAGCTCAGCTGAGCATCCCTTTTTTTCAGACGAGCTTTTAAGCATGCGCTTAATTTGCAGCGCGTGCTTGAAGGTTCAGCTGGGCCAGGTGGGATGCTGTCGTGGTGCCATTCCCACCAACCCTGCTTTCTGCAATAATTAAGAAACACTTCTCCAATTAGGAGCGAGTGGCTTCCGTGGTATTTCCGTGAGGTTTCACAACCGTGTGCTGATTTTCCTGTATGAAAGACGACGAGCATTGCCTGCGGCGGGCTAGAAGAAGAGGTGCTTCAGCAAAACAGCAGTTGAAGGAAACTGCCTGTGTTGTTGCTCTGAAAACGAGCCGAGCCTTTTGCAAGGTTGTGTGTCTTCTCTAAATACGTTTGAATGACCCTTTTTCCGTTTTAGCAGACGTCGTGGGGTACCGCTCTCGTTTCGTGGGGTACCTTGCCGTGTTCCCATGTGTTGGAAATCCTGCTGGCTGTGTCTTAGCCCTGCCACTGACTGTCAGTCTCTTGTCCCTCCTGTCTTTCCTCTTTTTTTAAAAGACGCAGACATAATGCTGTGAACTGAAATAAATTATTTATACAATGAAAGGGCCTGATAAAAAACGTGTCCCTCTGCTTATTTCTCTTTACCAGTCCTGCATTTTACGGTCGCTTCCCAGTGCACCTTACAAAGGAGGTGGCTCCCCTGGGCATGGGGACAGAGAAGTGACTTGCTTCCTTCGGGTCAGTCTGCACCAGCAGCACGCTGGGACCGGGCTGCCACCCGCCAGCCCTCTGGGACACAGATGGCTTTGCGGTTGATGAAATCCGAGATCTTTTAGCAAGTTGCTTAATCTTTGCTCCTCTATGCAAAAGGGGAGAATGCTGCTCTGCTGTGGGTATTTTCTTTTTTTTTTTTTTTTTGTTTTTTTTTTTTGAGGAGTGGTCTTGGCTCTGTTTGTTATATATGACCGTGGCTTTTATAAGTGATGTGCGATGTTGCCAGTGGCAGAGCCGGGTCTGCAGGGGTTAAGGCACCAGGACAGGATGCTGCTGAGCTACTGGCTGCCTCTGCTCCTGGGTGGCTGCTGACACAGGAAACATGGGTGATATTTCAGAGATGAGAGCCAGAGCGGGTGGTAAATTATTTCTTTAATTTTCATTTTTTAATGATGACAATGCATCTGGCAAGGAAATGAGTCAAATTGGTGACAGCGCGATTTGGCTTGGCCTTTGAGCACTTTGAGAGGTCTGCTCTGGACTCATCCTTGCTTCCCATGTGGCCTCTGTGGCTTCTAGGGCTGCGAGCAGCAGGGGTTAGCCGGGCAATCTCACGATTTATCCAACTGCTAAAGCCACTGGCTTGTGGGAAGAGGGCTGTGTATCATCTTGCAAGCAAAGCTCCTTATGCCTTGAGCTGCAAGGGCAGACGTCCTCCTTCAAGCCATACAGCCCCTCCTGGCTGGAAAGTGCTTTTTCCAGCAGGGGTGTTTGTATGTTTGGGCCAGTTGTCATGAAAACGTTGCACAAGTTGCTCACTGACCTTGCGGTGCCCTGGAGCAGCACGCTGGCCATGATTTGTGCTGCCTCAGCACCTCCCTGAGCTCAAGCAGAGCGACGAGCAGTGCTGGGGCTTTGTTCCCCAGGCTGGCGTTTTGGGACCCTCGTGGTGCATGGAGCCCAGCACACCAGGCAGCGCCCAAGGATGCTGCCCCTGCGTTAAGCGAGGAAGCAGCTGGGGTGTCAGCCAGCACCGAGCAGGTAAGAAAAGAGCAAGAAACTGCAAAAAATATCACATCTCTAGGGACTTTGCTCAAACTGAAGCTCCCAAAAGCCCTGCAGCCCCTCTTCTGCAGTTTTTTCCACGTGCCTTGCCTCCTCGTCTCGCAGCTACACAGATCCTCCTCCCGCTTTCTCCCCAATTTGCCTTGTTAAGCTAAATCCCTCTGCTTTATTTCAAATGGGATTTGCTCCCAAGCAAATATCTTTAAAGGGATCATCTTGGTTAATGTAATTCCTAGAGCACTGAATCCCTGCAGCACAGTGCAATGCAAAGAGGGCTGTTTCTTTGCACAGCACAAGGCACTTTTGCTCAAGGTTTGGGTGGTGTGAGGGTGACTGTCTCTTTAGAATGGGCTACAGACTGTTGTAAGGAAAAAAAAATAGCATCTGCATTAAAATATTGTTGGAATGTGAGGTACGAGTTATGGCATCTCCTGGTAAACTGCTTGCTAAAGCGGATGCTTGCCCTGTGCATGGCAGAGCTATGTCTCAGCTCAGCCTCCAGCATCTCCATGCCACACTGACTTTATTTTACGAGCAGTGGCTCTCTGAAACCCCTCAGCCATATTCTCCAAGTTACGGCTGCAAGAAGGGAGTTAATAACCCATTTTAAAGCCCCAGTTCCCCAGCAGCTGCACAGACGGGGTCACCTCCGACTGCTGTGGGTCAGAGGGCATGGCACAGAGGCTCCCGTTGTCACCGCAGCACTGTGCCAGCCATACCCTGGCCACGTTTCCAGGGCTGGAGGCAGCTGGGGACTCCAAATTTCCCCCACACCCCTCTATTAGCCCAAATGTGCTCCCAGCAGCTGCAGCACCTCCCACCCTTCTTGCTACGCCAGCCCCCTCGGTGTCGGTGCTCGGTCCGTCCCCTTCTGCGCCTGCAGCCCATCAGGGTGAATGCAACATTCCCAATTCACATTTGGCTGGGTGATCCCAGCTTGCTCAACCCTGCTGTGGTTTCCAGCATGCACAGAGGTGAAAAAAAAACAGTGTGGCAATGGGAAACCCGAACACAGAGCAATTGTTGGGCTGGCTAATGTTTAAACAGCTCTTGGAAAGCCCCCTCCCTTACTGCTTGCCCTCTCTACCCCCTCTAACAAGGGGACCCTTTCAACTATTTGGCAACTTCCCCATCCTCTGGCTTCTGCTGCCTGTTTCAAATCTCCAAAAGCAGGAGGAGGAATGGCAATGCTGCAGCTTTACAACGTTTTCTTGCCCACTGCATCCTCCCAGGATGGACCAGGCTTTTTCCCTGCCAGCCTTACAAACCACCTCATGACTGGCCATGGGATCTGCTGCATTTCTCGTGGGACTTCCAGCAGCCCCAAAACATCTCAGACTAGGAGTGGGGCAAGGGTGGGTTTACCCCATCCCCTGCCAATTTTGCTGCGGCTTCTGGCACCAAAGCCCACTGTCTTCCCACCCAGCCTTAAGGTGCTGCCTGTCTTCTTTTCATCACAAGGGTGTGATGGAAAGAGTAAGTCCAGGCTGGAAAGGGATGAAATAGTTCCACGATGATTCACCTCTCATCAGCTACAAAACCTCATGCAGGACAAACAACTCATCTGGGGCCCCCTCTTCCCTCCCCCTGCCGACTCCCTGTAAAACTCAATTAGAGCCAAGAAGGTAGAGGAGTAAAGCTGTTTTATTGAACCTTAGCATCAGCATTTCTTTTCAGCCTGGCTGCTCTGTGCCTGTAATAATTGCCAGGGTGTAATGGGTGAAAACTGTGGCTTGATTGCAGGCAGGGAGGTGCTGATGTGACAATGTGTTTGAAGGCAGCAGTGGAGCACGAGGTTGTAAACCTGCCCGGAGGTCACCAAAGGGGGCTGCGAGCCCTGCTGGAGTTTTATTGCTGTGGTCTGAGGGTTTGTAACCTCTGGGGATGCTCTGAGCGGAGCAGAGCAGAGCCTTCCTGGCTCACTCTAAGCTAAAAGTTGACCTGACCTCCCTTTCCAGGAAGAAACTCTTCCTGATGCCCAATCTAAACCTCCCACGGCACAACCTGAGGCCATTTGTCCTCCTCCCCACAGCAGCCTTGCTGAAGGGCTGGAGCCTCTTGCGGCAGTGGCTGCACAGACACTCGGCTGCCTCTGCCCTTGTTTATGGATTGCTAACACCATGACCAGATGTTTACTCTACAGTTGCCTAAGGGAGCCTCAGGTGCCCAACGCCCCAATATTTTTAGCTGGATAACTGGGAGTGATGCAGGAAGGTGGGAGGGGGAAGGGGGGACCCCACATGGCTCCCCTAGACAGAAATAGCTATTTCTGTTAATTCTGTAAAACTTGGTTCTGACATTCCTTACACTGAGATGGAGTCTGGAAACCTCTGTTGCGCTCTGGGTGCCTATGTGCACGTTGATCAGTAAACCAGGATGTGAGATGCCCTGCCTGCAATGTTTGCATCTGTAATGGAACTGCTTAGAAACCATCTGGTGTTCCTTCTCCCCCACCATCCAAAAATGATTTTGCTTCCATCCTGTGCACGTCGTGGCCTTTTCGTGCTGGGTATTCAGGACCTTCTGGTATCACTAATCCAGCAACTCAGGAAACTCTAAGGAGTAGAGATTGCAGCAGAAGAAATCCTATCCCTTTTCCCTCTGCTCCCAGTCTCCTGCCCTGTTGAATCTTCTTTTATCATGAAATATGCAGAAAATTGTTGGGTTCTAACGATCTGAACTCCTTCAGTCAAGACAGGACCCGGCTTGCAAAGAATGTGAATAATTTAGGGATGGATAATAATGAGAGAGAGCACGAGGAGAAAGGAGTTTGTCTTTCATTCTCCTCAGTGCTGTTCCTGAGGCCCTGCTGTACCCAGAACAGCAATTCCTGACTATCCCAGGTGGACTGATTTATGTGGGGACCCTCCTCAGACCTTATAAGCAGAGCCTCCTTTTCTGGTTTAATGCAATCAACTGTTGCTAAATGGTGGGAAAAAAAATATACTTTTCTCCTCCATTCCACCCTAGATCTGTATTCTCTGGCATCCTTGGATGCTTCGGAGTAGCTTTTTCCTGTAGGCAAGTCCCCAGGACCAGTGCAGAAATCCACCTTCCAGTCCAAACTCAAGCCTTGCAAATGCAATGACTCACTCCCAAGAATCCTCACTGTGCTGGCCTAACCCAGAAGCCCTGATATATTTTTTGAGGAGCTCTGATAAGGGTAAATACATAGCTTGTGAAAAAAATGTATGGGCAAAAGGACCACTTCAACAGGTTTAATATATGAAATATCAGGAGATTTATGGCCTCAGGGAAGTCTGGGGGCCTTGCATCTGATGGTGTGACTTTGAGAAAGAGATTCAGTTCTCAGCTGTGTGTAATGTCCTGCAATGCTTAAATGAGGCAAAGACGCCAAAATTATTGAAGGTCTACAGCTCAAGTACTCTTTGCAGCAGGGGGAAGCGTTGAAAAGGAAGGGGAAGGTGTTCAGAAGTAGAACACAGAGAATGCACCGCGTGTCTTGTCTTGATGTCAGCTCCCAGGACATTGCTAAGGACAGTTCCTGAAAAGCCTAGTCCCATTGGCAAAATGAAGCTGATTTACTGCTCCTGCTTGAAATTCCCCTTAAGGCAGTCCCATATGAATGGGAAAAATGTCCAAGACTCTAAGGGTTATGTCTCTACTGACTGAAGAAGGATGGAGAAGGTTCCCTGCTGGTCCCTTTGACTGCTGCCCTTGCTTGGGCAAGCTGGCATACGGCGATCGCTAACAGAGTGCTGTGCAGGATGAACACGGACAACATGCCCATGGATAACGTGCCTTTAATTACTATTAATTGCTTCATTATGTCCTCCATGACTCTGCTTAAGACAACCACATTAATTGCTCACAAACAAGCTCCAGACACGTACAGGCTGCAACGGAGTCAGCAGATCATTTAAATCCCATCCCCTGCAGCTTTGACCTCAGGGCTCTCCCTTGTCCACCTCTTGACCAGCCGACGCTGGTGCAGTTTCTGGTGAATGGCACCCAGGTTTCTCTCTTAGTTTTCCAGACAATTTTCAGGCTGACCCGATGGCGCAGGGTCTTGCTTTGGGGCAGCGGAGCAGCAGGAAGCCAAGAGGAGCTGGGAGGTGTTTCCTTCCCTTCACGGGGTTGTTGCATCAGCATCCAAAACAGGCATGTTTGAATCAGTCTGATGGTTCCCCTATCCCAGTAAATTTGCTCTATTCAAAGAAAACAAAGGCAGCAACGCCTGACAATCTGGGAAACCTGGCAGCTTCCACCCCTTCTCCCTGCTCCTCTCTCTTGTCACCAGCTCTGGCCCCGCACACAGGGCTGGAGGGAGGTGCGGATCTGGCAGGGGGTGTGCGGGAGCGTGAGCGCACGTGTGTGTGGGTATCACACCCGTTGCCCAGCGGGTGCGCAGGCGCAAAGCTCGATAGCTGGTGTTCTGCTAATATTGACTCAAACACGCCCGATTATCAACAAAGCTAGTAAAAGGCTCCTTCCTAGGGAAAAAAAAAAAGGTTAGGGGAGGAGGGGTGGGCCTCTCTGAGCTTACCTCCACTGCAAAAGCACACCAGGCAGTAATTAATCTCTTGAGGGAATGTACTGATATGTAATTACACGCAGGGAAGGCTCTGGCAATGCAGTTTGCTATCAATTATCACTGTGCGTCAGTCACGCAGACTGGGTCATCTCATAACCCAACTGCCAGTTACTGTTAAATTTAAGGTAAAATGTCAACCCTCACATTTAATTTCCAGCGTTTCGTGTCCCGTTCCTGTTTTAAACACCTCCAGCAAGATCCTCTCCTGTAATGCCCTGAAGCTGCACTGATTGATTCACAGAGCAAAGACTTTCCAGAAGCACACTCGGCACAACACAGTGTCGATGCAGCGTGATGTTTTCTCTGGGCAATGCAGACATTTTTTTTGGCACATATATCCTTGGCCACGAGGAATGTACATGGCTCTGCATGAATCCGACCCAGTTCTGCAGGCACTGTGCAGCAGTCGCTACTTTCTCAGCAGCCTGCTGTTTCCCTTCCCTTTCGAGCGATACCAGCTCAGCCACTCCTGGTAGTTTTGTCAGGAGCTTGGTGATATTCAGTGGTTAAACAAGAACTCCACATGCAGGGGGAACTTCTCCCTGAGGAGCCCCACCCTCCCTCTTGGACGTCAGAAGGAAAGGGGAACTGAGATGGCAGATGAAAAAAGTTGGTGTTTGGTGTTAAACACAAAAAAAACGTGAGTTTTATGCCAGTTTCAAGGTCTTGAAACAGCCTGACTCATAAGACTTTTTTTTTTTTTTTTTTTTAANCCCTGCCCATTTTTGGGGCCCCCCCAGCCTTATTTTCCAAAAAAAAAAAAAAAAAAAAAAAAATCTTCCTAGCATTTCTGCAAGCTGTGGCACAGCCCACGTGTTAAGAAGAGATGCGGAGTCCCAGCACTTCGCAAGCTTCTGGCTGCACAGCAAGCTGCCCATCTCTTCGGATGTGGCAAGTTGCTTCTGGTCCCTGGCACAAAGCGTTCTCGCAGTCAGTGTGGATTAGGCCGTCTGGCTAGGTAGCGTGGGAGGTTGTAACTCTCTCTGGGAGTTTAATTCTGCCTGCTGGAAGCGGTTTTGTCCCTTTTTACAGTCATTTATGCAGAAGTTGGATGTGAAAGCCTTCCTCATGTCATACATGAGTAAGGCTAGGGAAGTCATGTGGAGAAAACAGAGGAAGACTGCAGTGACCAAACCCCCAGGGCTGGGGTTTTCCACCCACAGCGAAACAGAAACAAGCACTCACAAAGCTTTGGTCTGGTCCCTCCTCTGAACCACCTTGCTTTCAAATGCAGAAATGCATCCCGAGACTGCCCCTATAATAAGTAGCTATGACTGTCTGGAGGATGGCAAGGAGAACCATGAAACTCCAAAAGAGCCACGTTCATACTGGAGAGTCACACCTCACAGCTGCAGGTCACGTGTTCTCCTTCTCCTTTCCGAAGGAAAATAAAAAAGAAGTCCAAGCCCGCAGATGACCTTATACAAAACTGAGGGTAGGAGGCTGGCTGGAAATCTATTGTAGAAGAGAGTCTGGTAAAACCCATCCCAGCCCACCTACAACCTTTTGTTCTTTTTCTTTTTGGCTATGCAGGAGGATTGCAATAGTATTAATCAGCTGCTCTTTGGGCTCATTCTGCCCTGACCTGTGCAGGGACAAAGCCAAAATACAGTACACTAAATGCCCTGGGCTCCTGTGCCTCCAGTGTCAGCTTAATTTATCCCAATTGCTGCAAGAGTTGCAGTGTTGGGAAATAGCGGGCACTCTTCCACCCTGTTAGGCCTCCACCTGCAGAACTCGATTAAACCTTTGGCGACCGTTTTACTCCCTCCACTTACTGCAGCAGTGAGTGCTGCAAGCTCATTTAGTGTTTAGGATCCACCCCAAACCTCTCCTCCATCAAGCTCCAGCTCAGTTTTACTGATACTTGTGATGTGCTTTTATGGCAGGCCATGAAAATGAAATACAAGGGGGCGAGCTGTGCTTGAAGGGGATGTCAGAACTGTTCAGAAGAGCCACTGACCCTTTGGGAAGGGTGGAAGAAGGCTCCTGCCCGGGCTAGAGCTATCAGCATTTTGGAATATTCTTCACCCCATTGTTAATCTGCTGCCTGAGAGTTGTATAGGTGCAGGAATTGTGACTCTGGTGGGAAACCAAGTATTTGAGGCACAGAAAGCATGTGTTCGGGCAACACTGAATGTGGCTGAGGGACCCATTGATCTCATCTGGAGAGGCTCAGGGAAAGAGAAAGCCCTTCCCGCTGGCCTGCACCCCCTCCCCAGAGGAATGAGAGCTATGCAGGGACCGGAGGTCACTGCAATCAGGTGCAGTGAAGGACGGCTGTAGAAGGGAAAGATAAGGGCAATAAATCAGGCTGTGGGAAAACGAGGAGGGCACAAGCGCGCAGAGCTGCTGGCTGGTGGTGCAACACAGCCCTCCCAGAGAGGAGTGGCACGTGAGCCATTAACCTGGGCTGCAGACTGCCTAGGGCTGGGGGATGCTGAGCATAGGCAGTGGGTTCACAGGGGAAGCATGGACAGAGAGGGAATGGAATGGAATGGAATGGAATGGAATGGAATGGAATGGAATGGAGGAGAGGAGAGGAGAGGAGAGGAGAGGAGAGGAGAG
>VXAV01011916.1:42371-116855 GCA_013399715.1 Alectura lathami
AGGAGAGTGGGGAAAAAAGAAACAAGCTAAAACTAAAAGACTAAAGCAGTGGAATAAGTACTTATGGAAAAAGTCCTCTGAATATTATTTTGTAAAAATCTCCTTGCACAAAGTTACAAATGCATACAAAATATTTTAAAAACTGTAATTCTTTTTTTTTTTTTTGTGTTTAGACAGGTAAACCTCCCCAGGCTCAAATCTCCATTGTGCAAGTATTCATTCCTGCAGCTCCAGTTCCATTTGTGAGACTACAAAACAGTGGCTTAGGGCGGATGGATGGACATCTTGACAACTCATCTGGTCAGATCGACCTGCTCTCCCCCTTCCTTGAGCCCTCCAGGTGAAAACATGAATTCAGACACAAGTTTGTGGGACAGAAAAGTAGTCAGGCAGGTACGCTTGTCTGTTCACAGTGCAGAATAGGCCCTTGGTGAAAAGAAATACATGGTCTGTGTAAGCAGGCAGAGCTATAATAAACCCACACCAGCTGCTGTGGGCCTCATCCCACCTGGTGTGGTCAGAGCTGATGCACCCGGGAAGAGAAGCTACCAATATGATTCCAATTTCCACAGCAAAATGCTGAGAACCCAGCTCTGGTGCAAACTGAGAAATAAAATGTGAGCTGGCTCAGCTGTGGAGAAACAGATGGAAAATGCAACCCTAGGTGCCTCCAGAAATAAAGGCTGAAATGTGTTCTCTCATGGCTTTTAGCTTGGTTTCTTAAGACACAACAGTTGTGCGGTGGGGTTTAAAGTAGAAATGTGTGAGAGGGCTCCTCCAGCCAATCCAGCACCCCAATTCTGAGAAACCTCTGAACCCTTTGGCCAGTCTCCCCTAGGTCTGGCAGCGGAGTTGAAGCCTCACTGACATGAAGCGCCTACAAGCTCTGCGAAAATAGGTGACTCGCCTGAGAAGAAAGAAAGGCGCTATAAATATCCTGAGTGAGGGAAGGATTCATCGCTCACTCAGCCCTCACCGTAGATCGGAGAAAGCTGTTATAAAAACCCCTGCCACAATGAGAGGCCCAAGCATGAATCATTCCTTCTGAGGTATCAAAACTTCCAGCCGTGGTGGTGAAATCCGTAGGGATCCAGACAGCCTTTGTTCCTTAGGTTGGGAAGTGGGCATCATGTCCCTTCGGGAAATATCTCCTAGGGGCAGAGGGCTTTCTGTACTGAAAGAGATAACATCTGCCTTTGAAGCTGCTGACCTTATTCACAAGGGCTTCTACTTCTGAAAGACTGAAGAGTAGCAACTACTTAAGCCTACCTGCCATCCATAACCTCAAGGGAAATGGTTTTAGGATGTGTAAAATGGGGAGAGAGGAATCAGCATCACCAGCCCACTGAGCTCTGCCTCTGAGCTTTTGTGAGAGGTTAAACAAAATGCCCTGAGCATGGTTCAGCAGACCAAATGAACATCTTACAGCACTTCTCGGTGCATACAGTGAACTTCACTGAGGTGTGCAAATCAGACAGGAGAAAAAGGACAGCTAAAAGCTGAAGTTTCAAAGCTGTGGGGCTGGAACTATCTGCTAATTTTCCGCTGGCCAGGATCACAGAGGGGCTGGGGCACTGAATGCTGAGATAAAGCAGATGCCTAGAATAACCTAAATACCCTAGATAACCCCTAGCATGGGTATAGCACACATCCATCCATCACTGAACTGGAGCCAGGGAGCCTGTCAGGACCTGACTCAAGTATTCACATGCTGTGCAGCACCTCTACGTTACAGATCCCAGCGCACGGTTAAGGTCTGTGAATCTGTCACAGGACAACATACGGCAGGGTGACCAGCTCTGACACTGCTGGCTTGGGCTGGAGGGCTCTGCTGAAGCAGAGGCAATCACAGCAAGCTTTTTGGTGGAATGGATTCAGACCAGCACTGCACATGGGCAAAGAGTGCCCTGGGGTAGCGTTGGCAGTGACGAAGCTGGTAGCAGCATGGTGGGTACCAGTGCTGTGTAAGGCCGTGGGGAGGTGTCCATAGCTCTGCAAATCCTCCAGGGTCCATGCTCAGGACGGTGACACACACAGAACCTCTGAGACCCTGCTTTTTAAAAGCTGTGAGGTCATGCATAGGCTGTGGAGGAGGGCAGGGGGGTGTTCTTATGAATTTGTTCCACCTGCCGAGCTCACATTTTGCAAGAAAAACCTGCGGCTCACAAAAAGCTTAGTGGTTTATTTTCAGTCTCTCCCCATCCATGCCTCAAGCAATGATGCCAAGTCTTTTACTCTAGGTAGAAGTGATATTGAGGGCTTCTCTGAGTCTTATCTGGGTTTCAGCTCCTCCTTATTTTCTTATCTATTCTCTTCTCCAAAACCCTGTGAGTGCTGTAGTCAAGTCATCTCTAAAGTATGAGCCCCCATTCACCACAAGGTCAAACTGTACCCCAGCATAATCTTAGTAGCTAATGGCTACAGCCAAAGCAGAAGCCCCCCATCTCCCCTCCCCTAGGAATTCCTAAGGCTCTCCAGAGAGCCCTAGGAAAGGAGGGCAGCTCTGATAACAGGACAGAAAAGAAAGGGAGATGGACAGAAAGGGGGAAAATGGATCAGAAGCATATTTTCTCGGTGTGTGCTCTTTGTTGTCTCTGAAAGGCATTTATTGCAGCAAGGGGATCACACTGCAGAGCAGACACCCACAGCACAGCTCAGGATCCTGAGCCAGCCAGCTCCATCTCAGTCATCACACTTCCCAAAAGCAACAGCTTCCAGCACTGGTAGATCAAATTGGGCTTCCCTTCTAAATCAGCTTGATGACATTCAGTTTTAAGCAGTTACCAGGCTGGCATTTTAGAAGCGTTTTCAAATCTCATCCCACACCCTTCTTTAGATGGAATACTCAGATGGTGGAGTCCTCAGAGCCTGTCTCTGTGAGATCCCAGCTGGGGTTCGGGCACCCTGCATGACATGCACATCGGCTTGGTGCTTTGAGACACTCTTGCCCTGCTAACAACAGACCACAACATCTGATTTTCTCTCTTAGATTAATCATTCTTCCCAAATTTCCTTCTTTTGTATAGGGATTCCCTCTATTTCCTGCTACAGGCTTCATTGTCTCTGCTCTACAGGCACTTGGAAGTGTTTGCACTGTTAGAGAAAGCAGTTCATCTGTTTGGCTATTTTTATTCTTCCTGCCATAGCGCCTTGAGAATCGATTTTCCAGAATAACCTCTGGAGGTGAGGAAGGGAAAGAAATCATCTCGGATACAGTCAAATGGACTGAAGGCAATTTCCTACACAACTGTACCCTGTTATTGCACAGGAGTCTTTAGAAGCTTCCGTCAGAAGGAAATTCCTATCAGAGGCTTGCTCTTCAAACAGTGCCTTCAGCATCACATCAGACATTCACATCAGGTGTGGGCTGCAAAGTGCCAATCCCGTGTGGGAATTGTGGGGTAGGTCAGTCCATCATGAACACTCCCAAAAATTGCTCTTGCTGTCTGTGCGTCCAGGTCTGGAGCCCAGAAACAGGGAAAGATCAGGTCTCTGCAAAAAATGGATTTGCTTGGAAACAGAACCAAAATATTTCCAGGCTCAGCTCGTTCTTCTTGATTGCATTACTGTTTGGCTGGCTGCGGGATCAGGTTCCCTCTTGCTTCTTCTTGAAGGTGCCACTGGCATGGTGTGTGTTGTAGGCCTGGCACCTCCTTCATCCACGGCTGTTCTGCACGCAGGTACATGCACACGCTGGCCTGGAAAGCATGGGCAGTGCCGTTTAGGAACTACTGCCTCGAGTCAGCAACTGTCTGCTTCTGACAAAGCTGTGGAAAGGAGGCTAAACTTTGCCAGTTTATTTTCCCTGGCTCCTACCGTTCTGTATCCCGCACTGGCACAAGCTGGCACTCACCCGGCCCCAGCAAGCCCCGACATCTCAGCTGTGTCAGCCATCCTGCAGCTCACACCTCACGTGGTGCCACAAGGACTGCTCTGCGCCTGGTGGTTAATTACACAGCGTGCAAGTCTGAACTAGAGCATCCCTCTGAATTACCTACGTGGATACCTGCAGTGTGAAGCTGTGTTGAGCCAAAATGCAAACAGGCTTTCTCTTTGCTATGTTAAACCGAAAAAAAACCACCCTGTATTTATTCTGAAATGAGAACTTTCCATTTAATCTAGTCCAACACCTCTGGATCAGTTGCAGTGCAGGTAAGGCACAGATGAAACAGGCAGAAGACATAAGGTGGAATTTCTTTGGACCAGAACAGTGCTTTCTCAGTGTCACTGATGTGATTATTTGAATTATTTAAAGATTGTTTGGGGGACACATCTGAAGGTCCGAGGCACTCCAACACTGAGAGCAAACTGAGGGTGAGCAAGGTTCCCTGACTACCACTCATGGAAGCAGAGGGGGCTTCCACCTACTCTTCAGAGTCTGAACAGCGGGTTTGGTTCTCATTCTTTTAGCAGAAAACAGAAATATAATGGGGATTATTTGCTTCCCATCCTCCACTGCTGGCTGGGTGCCTCCACGCATCACCAGCTTCTCTGTAATGCTTCCAATGAACGTAGCCTGCTTTTGCTGATGCTGCCAGAGATGGTGGCATCTTCTGCTCCACCAGCAGCCTCTTCTTGGTGGTTCTCCTCTTCCAGGGAACGGCTGCTCCCTCCCCAACAATCACGTCAGCTCTGAGGGCATGAATGTCTCCTCTGACTCCCTGTCCTCACACACATGACACACACCAGCCAGGTCTGAACTTGTACTGGCTTCAGTCTGGCTTCTGAAAGTGAAGCAAGCAGCTGTCATCATCGCCCTCTGCTTCACACCACGTGGGGTCCGTCACAACACCCTGGGGTGGCTGTGTTGCAAGGAGAGCTGGGAACCACCTGGACCTCAGGTTTGACTGGGGAGAAGGGATGGGCATAAATACTTCCCTTTGGCCCTGATAAAACACATTTTTACAGTTGCGAGTCCTTACCACTCTTTCTGGGTCTGTTTGAACAGAGCTATCAACACCTTGCTTGCTCCCTGTTGTCTTCTTGCCCTCTTTCCAGAGACCTCACCAACCTCCCTAGGGCCTTTTCCTTCACAATGAATAAATATCCTCCTTCCACCAGGGCCACGCCTCCTTTTGGGCTGGTCCCAAAGTGTTCTGGAGCCAAGCTGTGGTTCAGCACTGGGCCCTCATGCACACACACACACACACACACACACACACACACACATGCACTGCTGCATATCTTGCTGGCACACTGCATCAAAGCAAGTGAAATGTCTGCCCTGTGAATCCTCCTTTGGCCTCTTCCCTATCGACACAGCATCTGAACTATCACACAGCCCTGCTGTTGACTCTGCTAGCCTTTGATCATTTCTTCACAGGCTGGACAGATTCTCTCCGTTATGAATTACAGGGCTCTAATTGGATTGAGAGCCAAGCCTGCACCTTCCCCTCTAATTTAGCTTTAATTAATGATCATTTATTATTAACTGTAATCGGCTGGGCTTAGCCTTAATGTCAGCTGGTTACTATCCAGAGACCAGCATGGATTATTTTCATCTCCTTTATTGCCCATTTCAATATTTGCCCCCTCCCCTGTTGACAGATGCACACAAAATGTCTACGTCAGCATAAACGATCACTGTTGAGGAACAACGGCTCTTTCAAAGCAGCTGAAGTCAAAGAAGCCTCTAGGTCAGCACCCCAGCCGGAGTGGACCAGCCAAAAAGCCCCTGTATTTCTACAGGAGCTACACACTTCGTCTTTTTATTTTATTTTATTTTATTTTTTTTTGCTGATGCTCAAAATCTGAAATTGAGAGTGGATATCAGCAAGGAGTAATTTTGAAAGAATTGGGGCATTTTCATATTCTTTTATATTTTCAATTTTCTCATTTCTGGCTCTAAGAAAAAAAAAGAATTGGAAAAGAAACCTTTCCTTCCTCTTCCCTTTTATCACATTTCTACCCCAAAATAGCAGCAGTGAAAGCATCACAAAACAAACCCAACAAACCAGCAATATGAGTACTCAGGAGAGAGTTTCAGAGCTCGGTTAGAAGGAGAGCAGGAGAAGAAATAAAAATGCTTTTCCTCCAGCCTGTGCCCATTGTCCATTCTGCAAAACCACTCCAAAAGGTCTAATGAGAGTCCTCCAGCAAAGCCAGAGCCTTCAAAACCAATACAACTGCGTGCCAAAGTATTTCTCCTGCCCCTTTTTGAACGTCCCTGCAAGCAGAGCATGCTGAAAGCACTATGATGTACAATGACAGTGACAATTCGTGAAGGAAAGCAGCGGTGACAAAGGCAAGAGGAAGCAGTGAGACATGGGAAGGCCCTTTTCTCTTTTTTCTGGAGTTTGAGGACCTCTCTGAGGAAGGTCAGAAACTGGTCAGAGGAACAGAAACATCCCCAAGGACAGATGCAATGGCTGACTGCTGGGTCAAAGGGTGGGGACAACTCTAGTTTGTTTTTTTTTTCCTTGTCCTTGGGGAATATTTCAATTCATTATTGAAATATGCCAGTAATTGTTGTGAAATCAGCAGTTCTTGCCCCATTCAGTGCTTTCTTCTCCTTGCTCTGCTCTGGGTCATCTTGCAGATCTGTCCCATGTGAAGCTCAGAGATTGCAAACTTGGCTTCTNAAAAAAAAAAAAAAAAATTCAGTGTCAGAAGGACTTCAAATCCCACCTTGTGTGTAGGATTGTATGTGAGCTCCCAGACACATACTCCTTGCCTCTGGGGTGCACGGCAACGCTTCCTACCACCTTGCAAGCCAAATGCAACGCAACTCTTGTCTCCATGCATTCAGACTGCAGATCTAGAACTCAGGCCAGAACTCACTGACATGGATACCAATCTGGTTCTTCTATTTCAGCCACTTCCCATTTTAATCCACATGATTTCCTGACAGCAAAATGATCTCTTCAGCACCCTGCAAGCTCTGATCTTGAGGGCACAGGAGCTTGCTGATGGGATGAACACTGGGATGGTTGGAGGAAAGATACGTGCTCCCCACCCAAATGCCTCATTAAACATATCTGCAAGCCTGCTTTTTACCAGTCCTCAGACCTCCAAGAAGCTTTGCACAGGAGACGCAGACCTCTTCTCAAGGGATGTGGTTATGCAGTTGCAGCATGTCCTGCACAGATTGGTATTTCTTTGTTACCTTTCCCAGAGCCAAGGAATCGGAGCCCACAGACTCTCCCTGAGCACAGAGACATGCAGTAGCAAGCTCGGTCCCAGAGGACTGCCCTGGTACACAGCGTGGCTCCGATCCCAGTCCCACCACGGGGCAGGTCTCTCTCAGCACCACGTGGAACACAGCAGCAGGAATTATTCAAGCTCCAGCTCCAGACCAAGGCTGTGACCCATGCAGGCAAGTGCTGGGGATGTGGCTGCTGGCTGTGACCGCAGGAGAGTGAGGTGTCCTGCACAGGTAGCCCCAGAAATGTTAGCCAAAATTAAAAGTGAAGCTTCCCAGTGCAATTGCATGAAGGCTCGGTGTGGATAGGCTTAAGAAGGATTAATGCTGCTGGGATTCAAAGTGAGGTAAGCTAGATCAAAAAGGCACTCTTCTCCCAGACTTCAGTTGGTTTTATTGCGCTGATTTAGAAGTCTCTTCAGATCAGCCTTCCTGAAGGATTCTGCCTAGACCGACTCTTGAGGAACTTAAAAACTGAAACTGTTCAAAGTTGTGTACCAGCTCCCTGAGGCTTGACAAAAATAGGGGAAACACGTCAAGAAAACACTTGAAAAGATATTTTCCTGAATTTCTAACGACCCAGACCCAGCGGCTTTCAAGGCAGCCAACTATTTCACAAGCCCTCAAGGCTGGAAGGTCCTACTCAAGGAAGAAATACCTGGTACCCAAGGAGCCTGACTCCTTTGTCAGGAGCGTGATGGGGCTGCAGAGTGGAGCGATGCCCAGGGCCTGCTGCCCACAGCCACTTCCATCCCGAGGTAGCAGAGATGTGACTGAGATTTATCCTTCCTCCGATGCTGAGCTAGTGAAGAGCATCGAGGCATGCACCAGCACGATGGCTGTGCTCCAGCAAGGTCCCCAGCAGGAGATGCCCAGGTGACTGTGTTATTTAATGTGCTGTGACCTGCACGCTCTCGTGCAGCCTGGCTGATGGCTGGCTGCTTGTCGTCCATGGCAGGCATGCAGGTCACTTGTGTTCCAGCTGGGGCCACGCCAGTGTATTTTGGGGATATCCTGGAGACTTTAGGTTGTATTTACTTCATTGCAGGCAGCGTGCACATCTGGCTGAGGCAAAGGCAACGTCTGGAAAGGGACAGTATGCTGATAAGGAAGGCCTTCTGAAATAGTTTCTAGCACACACTAACAAAGCAAGGCTGATGTTTCAGTGAAATTTCAGTACATCTGGAAAGAAAAGTCAAGAGCAAAATAGATTTTCTTCTTTTTTTCTGCTGCCTCCCTAAATTTCTTCAGAGCAGCAACTGTGACAGCCATGATCTTGTGGCTACCCAGGTATAAATTCAAACAGATTTCAGCCACCTTTAAGCCAGAATCTGAAAATTCTGGGTCATGTGTGACCTAGAAACAAGCAGCAGAGCAGGGTTTGGATCACAGCTTTTAAATCCTGGCTTTCCTCCCTGCCACCAGCCCTTGTCACCAGCTGATAACCAGAATCAAAGAGACTGGGATGTGGCACCATTTTCCAGTGTCCTGGACTGATACTGGGTCCTGCATGAAACAGATGGCCAGGGTAGATGTGAGCATCATTTTGGTTCGCTTAAAGCACTCCTGGCTGCTGTGTCTGGGTACTCTCCTGGCAGGAAGTGTCCTGACAGTTGTCTTGCAAACCCTGGGCTGGAGCTGCAAAACAGCCTTTTGAAGCACAGACAGTCCCTGGCCAAGACGGGAGGTGATGGAGGTGAGGGAAGGGCAGCTCGAAGGCTGCTGGGGCAATGTCTGCATCACTGGGAAGCAATCGTGGGGAGCTGGAAATGTGTCTCAGGGCACTGCCTTGCTGTCTGCAAAACCTTCTCCCCACGCTTCTTGGGAAACAGCACGCCTGAGGTGTGATTTCTCACATCATCCGTGTCTGGGGAGGGAAAAGGTGCAAATGGAAGCTGGCATTTTGCGGAGAGGTGCCTGGAGGCTGCTGCAGTGCCCGGCTGCTGGGTGAGATGTCCTTGCAGCCACCCCACCCACAGGAACGGGTGCCCACGGCATGGCACCCACAAGTGCCACAGTGCAGCAACGGGCTGGTGTGCAGACCAAGCACCAGAGAAACACAGAGCCAAGCCCTTCAGGCTGGGGAAACAGAAGGGCTGGGGGCATCCTCCTGTGAGGCAGACATTCCTGCTAGCCTTCATCCTCGCTCCATGTGCTAGTTAATTGTTTCTGGCTACCAGCAGTAACAGCATAGAGCATCGGCAAAAGGTCATACCTGGGAGAGCCCCAGCACAGGCACAGACAGCTTGCGAAACTGGCAGCCCTCTGCAAACAGTGGTTTTCTCTTTCTCATTGCTTCCAGCCCTTCCCACAGCCCTCCTTGGTGCACTTTCCAAGTGGGTCATAAACTGATCTGGATTCGTTCTCACAGATTTGCAAATTACTGAAATATCCCCCCCTCCCCACCCTACGATTATTTTATACCCACAGCAGTCTGTGCCCCTATCATAGTTAGGGTGATAAAGCAAACAAAGCAACAAATGTAAAACAAGCCCCAGCTATTACGACACAAAGGCAAGATCGCATGAATATCTGACTTCAAACCCTTCAAATTTCTTCTTTTCTGCAAGACAAGTGCTGGCTGATGCTCTGCTCCCTCCACCTCCCTGCTCCTGCAGGGAAGGCTCCTGAAATAGCTCCTTCCAGCCTCTTTGCTTTGGATTCAAGTCATTGGTATTCTGCAAGAAGAGCTCGCACGTGGAGAGCTATCCTGCCAGACCTGTTCCAGCTGATTTCCTCATGGAGCTGAAGCCTTTCCTATAAAACCTTCAGCTGCAAATTGTTTCCTGAGCTATCAGCCAGGGCTTGCCTCCTTTCTTCTTCACTATTCCAAACTCATCCCCACATTTTATTTCCTTTTACTTCCCTTCCTTCACATCTGCATTACTGCAGAGCACTGTTAATAAGATTTATAGCTAAATATTAGCTGGAATACCAGATAATTTAATATGCACTTGCTGGTTGGGTTTGAAAAGAAAACAGCTTCTCTCACCACTCTGCTTTCACCTTAATGGCCTGTGACATACTATGCAGAGGGTAAATATTTGATCCTGGCGCTGAAGCTTGAAGGCTCCCCTCCTGCTCCCTGTGCATGGATCCAGTGCTGCAGCTGCAATCGAGATCTCAGCAGCACTGGGAGGATGCCCTCACCCACACTGCACAATTGGGATGAGCGGGTTCCCCTCTGAACTGGATCATTATTGAGGACTAACAGAGCAGGGAAGAGGGCAAAAAGGGGAGTAAAGTGACTCTGTAGGAGACAGGAATCACAGAAACAGAGTAATTTAATTTGAAAGGACTACTAGAGGGCACTGGTCCAAACCCCTGCTCAAAGCAGGTCCAGCCAGGACTTTTGCTTAGGGCTGTGTCCAAGCTGAGTACCTTGAAGGATGAACTCAGTTTGTGAGAAGATGCTTCATTTCAGGCAGGGTTTTCCCTGCTTTACTTAAGTCTACAAAAGCAGAGATTGAGAGCTTGTCCAGGAGAGAAGGCAGTATATTAAAGCTAAGACATGCTACGCCTCCAGCCAAGAAAAGGGCACAAGACGGGAAAAATGACTTCTCCAGAAGTAATTATGCAGCTTAGTGATTGAACAGAGGAGACAGCTGAGGTTAAATCCATCCTATGGGCCCTCTGGCAACAGACCTTTAACGGGGTTTTATGCTGGGCAACGAGCAAGAGAAACTTGAGTTTTATCTACTCCAATGACCCAGACAAAATAGCCACGTTCAGCCAGCAGCAGGGGATAATGCCTTGTTGCAAAGAGCACAAGAAATTTAGCGTGTGGCTTGCAAACAGACAGTTCCTGCAGCTGCAAGAAGCCTGAAGTCCTTCCCTCCAGCTGGGCTGTATGCCCTGTGCAGCAGCAATGGGCCTTCCTGTCACAGCCTGCAACAAGCAGCCCATGGGGAAATAGGAAATAGCAAATAATACAGCTGAAATCTTCCAAGGAGATGTAGTCCTCCTGTGAGGACTGTTAAAGGCAGCCTGCTTTCCCTTGGTGGCATAGGCAAGGATATCCCTACTGTCCTTACGCTGCTTGGGCCATCTCCAGTTTACCCAAAACACCAGTCAGATGCCCTGACTTTTTTCTACTTGTAAATCACAACAGAGGAGGAGTTTCTCAATTTATGTGGCTTCTGGAGGATGTTCGGTGCCTCTGGGACTGTTTTTTTGGGGTGCCCTATGCCCCTTCCTCATTTCATCCAGAACTCCAGCTCCCCCGGTGCTGTCAAACCAGAATGGCTTTGGGGCAGAGTGCAGGACACCACAGGAGGCAGTATCTGGCCAGTGAACCTGGCACACGCACGAGAACTTGAGAAAGAAATCCACAAGAGAGCTCATTTGGAGTCAATCTGGCCATGAACAAAGCCAATGATGTTGAATTCCCTCCACCTCCAAAACAAAATTTAAATATCCTACATAGACATATGAAAGCCGTATTTTTCCAGCAACTTCTGCAGAAATTACTGAAAAAAAGGACATTATTTAGAAAAATAACAAAGCTATTGAGCAAAGCTACTATCTCTTCCTCCCTGCAAGTTCCATCCATTCTTTGCTCCGTACCCATGCAATGTTCACTACCTAACATCCCATTATCCCGAAGGCTTTTATGATCTGATCACCTACACGTCTCCCCCTGGCGAAAGGAATAAGCTTTGACCATGGCTGTGTTTATGCTCATTAAGCTGGAGATCACAGAGGCACCACTGGGTAGGGGAGCCTCTGCCTTTCTACACCTTTGCCATGCCAAGGGGTTTTGCATCGCTGAGCTGCAGATTGCCCAACTCCTCAAAGCCTGGAGATAAGTCCTGATGGCTGGGGACACGCTGCAAGGAGCGTGCTGAAAGGAGAAGAGCCTTCTCTTCAGCGCCAAGTCTCCCTGGCAACGTCAGCGTGAAGCAACAGAAGAGAACCAGTGCCAAAACTGAAGTTGAGAAACTGCCCAAATCTCTAATCACCAAGTGCAGCGTAGCAAGAGGTCTGCCCTTGGACAGGAAATGTATATAACCAAGAACTACACGCAACAAAAGCAAATACAAGGGAACTCCGTTTTGCAGCCTGGAGCTTCCTCCTTCGCTGGCTGCTCTGAGCTGTTTTTTAAGATTGTCTGTGTTTCCTTGAGGGCAAAGTCTTTCTCCCAGCTCCGAGAGCAGGTTGGATGCTTTCCATATCTGTGCACTCCTCTCCTCCCTTCCCATCAGCTGCATACTCTGATAGACTTACAGAGGAGCACCTCGTAGAGCAAAGCCTTGGTCCTCTTCAGACCCTTAGATAAGAATGTACTGAGAAGCAGGAATTTTGCTGCTATGCAGATCTGCAGCATGCTCAGGCCCTGAACAGACTTGCACACTGCCAAGAGCAGCAAGCAGAGGTTTATCCATCCCATGAGCTTCCCGAAGACCCATAGGCAAGGACTAGAGTGCGGAGCGGGAGGTGGAGGCAACGCAATGATGCGTTGACTTGGTCTCTCCTTGCTGCAAGTACTGAAGGCAGCTCTACCCAGAAAATCCAGCGAGGAGTGCTTGGAGTGCCTGAAACAAGGAAGCAGAGAGCTTCAGGGCTTAAGTGGAACACGGTCACACTGCTCCCAGCAGCTGCTCTGCAATGCGGTGCGACCAAGAGCCAGCCCGGACTCTTGATGAGATCGTGCAGAGCGCTATGTGGGCAGTTTTCCCTTCAATGGAGAGCACTCCCTTGGAACAAGTGCTTGGCACCAGATGAGTGAAGAAGGAGATGGCTCTAATCCCATAATTTAATTAGGGCTGCGTGGAGCTGCCTAACAAAATGACCATTTCCTGAGCTGGCTGCGGGGCTGTCTGTCTGTCTGCTGTCTGGGCTGGCGACCTGGCTCTTGCTCTGCCACAGATAAGCGGTACAGTGCTCTTCTACCTCTGATCTGTCCTATTTGTCAAATTTTTTCAGGTGAGGCAACTCCTCCTCATGGCGAAATGCACTCTGCTCTTCCCCAAGGCCTTCAGAGATCTAATGGCTGCCCCGGTCAGAGATCAGCAGCATCTGAAATGAATAACAGGCTTGATACCCAGCTTTGCCCCAGACTGGTGCTGAACCAGAAGACACGTTGTTCTGGTGGTTGAAAAGGGCTCTCCTCAACTCACCATGTCAGCCTGATTGGCCTGCATGTTCCCTAGCTCTGTGCAGAAACTACAGGGCAGGGAAACCACAAAGCAGTCTATTTTGCGTTCAGCAGAGAATGCAGAAGTTCCTGCTCAGGAGGATCTCAGCTCACGTCCACTGCAGTGGTCAGCCATCTCCAGCAGCGCTTCCATCGCTGCAGGGCTGCAGAGCTCCCAGCTCCCAGCCACTTTGCTCGCTGCTGCCCTGGCTGAGGCCTCATCTCCTTCTCAGGGGAAGCATGAAGGCTAAGCATGCTGTTAAATCCGTCTGGGGTTGGCCCAGCATGAGGTTTTGGTCAGAGCCTCTCTAGCCTGACCCTGACCCAAGCACGCCTGAACTAGGAGACCCAGCCAGCCACAAAGCTCCCCGGGTGCAGACAAATTCCTGCAGAGCAGCAGAAGCCTGGGCCAGCCAACAGCAACATGCCTGATTAACAACAATTGGCTCCCCGCCATGTATCTCCCAGGGCCAAGCTTGCACCCGCCCCAGTAATTGCTGCCCCATTATGTTTTCCGGATGCTCCACGGTGAAAGGGAGCTTTGTATGGGAGCCCTGGGAGAGCCTGGGATGCAGAAAGCTAGCCAGCAGTTCTCCTGCACAAAGTCGTGATGCAGGGAGATAGGCAGGGTGGGGGCACCCCACTCCGCTCCTCATAGCCTCAGCATGAACTCACAGCCCTGAGAAAGAAGGACGAGAAGGCAGTTCTGACGTCCCTCTAAGCGTCCTGGCCATAGAGAAGTCCCATGGGTGGGTGCTTATACAGAACACCCCCTAGAAATGACCCCAGGAGGTGTCACTAGCCCAGTGACACCACAAAACCAGAGTCCAAGCTGCTGTCTGGCCTGCCCAGTGCATTTGCAGGAAAGCAACTCAAAATATTTACACTTCCATTGCAAGTACCCAAGGTAATCCCAGGTGTGGAAAGAATCTAATGATGTCCTGCTCCTCATGATAAACCCAGGCCTCACTGACATGGTCTGCAAAGCATCAGGCAGGGTTCTTCCCATCAATTTCCTTCTTTTTTTTTTTTTTTTTAGATAGAGAAATTGCATGTGCAGTTACACCCAGCAGAAGTGGAACGTCAGCTGGGAGATCCCGGCTCCAAAACCCCCAGCTTGACACTGCAAGCAAGTTCTGTTCCAACGAACAGCTCCTTACATCTGCTTCCTCCAGCCCCACGTGTGCTGCAGTGTTTCTGCCTTTTCTAGCAGAGCCAACCTGCCCAAACCCATCTGTGAACCCCCCACCGCTGCTGCACACTGTGGGTGTTGCCACACCGCTGCCTGTCTTGAGCTGTGACCCCCACCACTAACTCCCAGCTCTGACATGCCACAGATGCTCCTTCCTCTGAACAGCTTTCTTCCTGTCAATAAGCAAGCAGCAGAAGGCAAAGGGGGCAGGATTTCTAGCTACTGCCTGCCCTGATGCCTTGCATTCGGGTCCCCTCAGTGTGCCTGTTGTGCTTCTTTTTCATATCCTATCCTGGCAGTACAGTTGTGGTGTGGTTAAGGATCTCCATTGTATGGGCTCTCTTTGGGGCAGGCAGACAAGGGGGATGCTGATCTGCCTCCAAGCACCTCCTGGAGCTGCTCATCCCCACCGTGCATTCTCAAAGAGCTGTGGTCCAGACATGCACACCATGCACAGGGCAAAGGGCTGCTCTGTGCACTCTTTCGAGAAGGAAGGGAAGAAGGGCCCAGTCTGAGGCTAACTGTGTCAACTCATCTTGATCCAGCGTGTTCCTCCACATACTGGCTTCTGCTCTCCAGAGTCATGATAGCCCATGTGGTGAGGAGACAGCTTAGAAGAAGTTAAGGCCTCAACTGGCCACACAACAAACTGAGATTTTCTCTGCTGCTCTGCTTTAGGCTTTGAATGAATCATGAGTGACTCAGCCACTTTGAAGCCAAGGCGTGTTAGGTGCCTAAAGAGCATAAAGGGTTGAGGTAACCTGGACACTTAGTGGAACTCGATGTTCATATCTGAGTACTGTTGTCCTCTGCTGGTGATGGGGATCGAATGTTCCTCCCTACATGCCGGGTGGGCAGCGAGGTTCGATCCCGAAGGCCAGCAAACACTCTAGTAGCCTGCAGTAGGCATGAGATGGGCCTGAGCTCACATGCAATCACTGAGCATCTGTGCCTAGGGAAGTAATTGCTGCAATCAAGCCATGCCTTTCGAGCCTGCACCACCCTTATAATTATATAAGGGAAGCTGGCAAGAGAGAAAAAAAAATCACCAGTAAGACAAAAGACATTTCTGAGCAATAATTGGTTTCCCACAACAGCATTTCCATCAAGTCTCCAAAGATTTCGGAACATCCCACTCCTATGTCATCTTAAATAGCTTCTGGAGCTGAACAGCTTCTTTTGGGAGGGACACAGCACTATCTTCCTCCAGAAGGACACCAAACCACTGGATTACTTCTTTCCTTTCCTGCATGAAGGGCAGCATAATGCTCCCTGGTAGTGTTGAGGAGGTATTTACATCTTGTGACACATCTGCAAAGCCCTTCCAGTGTGAGGAAGATCTGTGGGGATATTATTACATTTTAGTCATCAGGATCACGGCCAACAAGATATCCATCTTCCTCCTCCACTGTGTCTGACCTCAGGATAGGCAGCGGCCCAGTCTGCTCATTCAGGATGACTCAGGCAGATGGTCTAGCATTTAATCTGGCTTTCACCAGCCCACGAATGCACCTAAACCATGTTTCTTCTCCAAGGAAAGGGTCTGGGGCTTGGTTTTGGGGGGAATCAAGGAATAGTGTTATAACAATGATACCCATGTAAAAATAGAATGATAGAATCATCTACTTAGGAAAAGGCCTTCAAAGATCACCAAGCCCAACTGTCACCTTGACCTACTGAGTCCCATCACTAAACTACATCCCTATATGCCACATCCACACGTCTCTTACACACCTCCAGGGATTCATCTCATTTTATACCATTACAGCTTTCATTTAGAGACAAGTTCATGCTTTTATCTTGACCATGCTCCTCCCACCCTGCAAAGTTACACTGCATTGCTTGACAAAGATGCTGTGAAGATGAAACACTACACCAATGTCTTACCTAATGTAGTGGAGAGGGACAGAGATAGCCCTAAATTAAGGTGCCCAACAGCAGCTCTCTCATCAGTGGGCAAAAGAAATACACACCTCGACTTTCAATGGTCCCCTTGTGCTAAAAGGTCTTTCACAAGCAGATGAAAATGCACTTTAATTGAAGAAGATGACACTGAGAAAAAAGCCAGGTAATGTTTCAGATCTACAGGGAAAAAAATTAAGAATACATCTCCTCTGCCACTGAATTCGCACTTCATAAAAATTGCAGTCCTGGGTGAGTTTCTCTAAGTTAGAAATGAACAAGCTTTGGCGTAAAGAGAAGATGGTGATTAAAATCCTGTACGTTTGTCTACTGACACAGCAAACATCTAGCAAAAGCTTAATACGATGGAGCCACTGACCATAAACAGGAAGCATTAAGGAAGATGGCAACCAGTATACACTCAGCCTGAATACCAGCTTGGTCTGATTTGCTAACCACAGACCCAAACCCTGACGGCTGTGTGGCAGACCTTCAAAACAAGCTAACAACGGCTGCATTTCACACAGTGCGTAAACATGGCACTTGGGAAGTGAAGCTGGTAAAAGGCTGGGTTTGGCGGGAATTTGTCTGAGCTGCTCTCCAGCTAGCAGGCCCTGGGACAAGGCCATAACGTCACTTGCCGTGGGCTACTGAAGAGTCAGAAGATGGGAAAAGGTTTTGGATGGGAAAGGCTAAGAGGCCTTGCGAGCTAGACTGCTCAATGGCCTGAGAGCATCTCTGTGTGCACAGGAAGCAGAGGAGTCTGGGTATGTCTGATCTAGGAGGTGCACAATGAATCTGGGCAGGTCAAGACCAGTCCATTAAAAGCTAGCAAGCTGTCGCTTTGTAGCCTGCTAAGAAAAAGGAAGACAGGAGATGCCTACGTTGGACTTGGCTTGACATTTCTACATGCATGACTGAAGGAAGAGGTTCCTGCCTTGTGACAGGAGGCCAAGTGACTCAGTTGTGGTGGGTGGGGGCTTAAGAGGGAAGGGGATGTGGTTAGGGAACAGAGCATGAGTCAACAAGGAAGCACATATGTTGACAACAGCTGGATAAATGCAAGGCAGAGACATGAGGTCTGCTCGGGAGAAAATTCAAGCTGTGCTGGAAGCCAAAAGCCAGGAGACAGCAAGCCCAAGGGCTAGAGCAGCAGAGTAAGCGCCTGGCAGAGGCTCATCCTGCTTTGCAGCTCAGTAAGGGTTGCAGGATTAAAATCTTGCAACAGACAAGGTGCAACAGTGGTGTTGGCCATGTTCTCCTGTCTCAGGTGTTGTGGTTTCGGCAGTCAGCTGAGGCTAGACTCAGCCTTGTTCACAGAGATTGGTTGTGCGCTCTCCATTACAGTTGTGCAACCTCGCACCATTACACGCGATACACGCTTCTGTCCAGTCCCAAGCCCTGCACACTTCCCTTTGGAGGCTCAGTTTCCTACCAGCCTTCTGTGCACTCTCTTGGGTAAAAGGCATGAGCACATCTAAGACATGGGATACTACACATCAGCTTCAGTCTGCTACTGCCTCCTGTCCCCCATCACTCTCAAAAGCTCCAGTAAGGCTGAAGTGGTTTCAGACAGCCTCCAATCCCACTGAAGAAAATGATGATGAGGGAAGGTTTGGTGCAGTTCACTGGTCAGTGTTGAAAGCCTCAAGAAAGAAGTAGCATGCAGAAGGGAATAACTACACAGATGATTCACCCCCCTCCCCCCTCCTCCCCTGCTATGCTCACCAAGTATACAGCGCTGTAGCTTTGAGCGGATCATTTATCCTTTTCTGGAAAGGCACAACCACCTTCACCCACAGTGAATGACACATAGGATGTGAGGGATAGGTCTTCCCAAAGCATCGTCTAGCTCTTTGTGTGCATCTGCCCAAGCTTACTTCTCTATAATTTACTTTTGAAATTTCAGGTCTTCCTGCTGCATTCCCACAAAGTCACTTTCAATGAATTGCCTTACTGCTCCCTTGGACCTTGGCCTGCCCTTGAGGAAAGGGATGGATTTGGAGGCAATATTTCTCCATATTTATGCACGTCAGGACATTCATTTAGATGAGGTCTTAAACAGACGCTGGAAAAGTAATTTACACGTTTTACACATTTTAAGTCGTTTAAACCGCTTTACATGATTTGCAAGTTTTAAAGTGGCTTGATCACCACATGTCTTACAAAAAAAAAAAAAAGCATGGGAAATATGCTGGCAGGGATGATCAGGCTAAGCTTGGACTGGATGCATTGCCACCCTCCAGACAGGCTTCTTGACCCCTGCAAGGAGACAAGCTCAGGCACTAGACTGTGGCAGTCGAACACCAATTTGGTGTGTTGGGGTGATAGTAAACAACTCTGTCCCTGAGTGTGTGCAAAACTCCACCCCAACCCAGCTCTGGCCAGAGCCTGCAAATTGCAGAAAAGTCGATGAAAACAATCCAGAGCGAGGGAGACCATCTGACTCTGACATCTGAGCAGCCAGAAATGAGTTATGGAATAGCAGGCTACAGAGACACTTGTGGCATTGGTCTTGCAACTGCTGGTACACTGTCTGGCTCCCAGCTCTCAGCACCCCCTACGTATGTCTAGAATCTCCCTGCAAACCCAAGCCCCCCTCTCTAGAAGCTCTATCAGCGTAAGCCTGCCGGTTTCGCTGGCTTTGCCCCCATTTCCTGCCTCCCCAGTAAATATTTAGAGGCCAAGACTCATTGCTTTGGCCAGTCTGAAACGTGAGATGGTTGATGCTGACTAACAAAGAATGTATCACAGTCACAAGCTTGCCTTTGTGCAGCTGTCACCGCTGTGACCCTTCCCCTGCCGTGGGGAAACGGGAGAGAAGCAGGGCCAGCGTGGCACAATAGCCAGGAATGGGGAAGATCCACATGCGGACACAGCAATTAAATCCCTCCATGCCCTTGCAGTCTCATCCTTCGTGCAGACAGAGCTCATTTCTGCCCACAGCTCCACTGCATGCTGGGACCATCGATATCTTGCTGACAGAGGGCATGGCAGCAGCTTATCAGGGCCTCAGGCAAGGCTTGCTGATGAGACAGATTGGCACGAGGGCCAGAACGAGGCATCACGGGCAGCATGGAGCTTCCCTTCATGGCAGCATGGACAGGACCAGGAGAGGGCTGAGTGTGCCCATCAGGGACTGAGGTCGGGGAAGCTATGACACAACCACTGAGCTCAGCCAGGGCTGCACGGTGATGCTGGTCAGCCTCTTTGCAGTCACTTTGTATAAAACCCATGTTCTTTTTCAGTAATAAAGTCATTCAGAGTGTGGCTGCTGAGGAGAAGCATTGCTTTTATTTCAGAACACGCAAGGCTCCACATGCTCATTCTGAAATTGCCTACAAAAGCTGTCGAGGGCAGTCTGTAGCGTGTGCGAGCCTGAACTCAAGGACACAGTTGCACAGAGAATGCACATTGCTGCTAACTCCCCATGGTCCTGTCTCAAGAGGAAGGCACACACAGCAGGGAAATGGGGTTTAAAACAAGCACACCTGGAGATGCAGCTCCCCAGTAAATCAATAACCACTGCAGGTGTGCACGGGCTCCCGTCGGAAGTTCAGGTTAGGCAGAGGAGTCTTGATTGCTCAGAAGGATAATCACATTAAATGGAACACGCTGGGGGTGAATTACTTTATGTCAAGCCTTTCTTTGCCAATATATGCTATAAATGAATATTTCATCATGTTAACAACCCCGGTGGAAAAAAGAGATTTATGTTACCGCCTTTGTTGAACTGGATACGCTAACTGGTGCCTGCATGTTGTAAGAAACAGATCCTCCCTCTAACCACACAGAAGCAAGAGGAACCACGACTCTGAGCCCTCAGCAAGAGTTCACTTAGTTTTACTGAAAAAAATCTTGATAGATTCATTAGCCAGTGCCTGCCCATAGGCACTGCAAACACATCAAGGATGTCTTTGCTTGGCAGTACTAACCTTGATTGCTCCAGGTGAGGTATGGGGGCTAAACACAAAGCTCTGAAGATGTGCCAAAGAGCAGTGCCAGTTAGGATGTCATGTTCCAGGGCAGAGCAGCCCCCCTGGAAAGACTCTGTATGTTCTGTTAGGTCCAAAGAACTCGTTGCTTTGCTAAGAAAGTAATCTACACTCAGAACTTGGCATCTGGAGGGGCACGTCCTGAGCTGAGCTCAGGAAGTCCCACAGGGCAGAGGGATTTGTGAAGCTGCAAGCACACTGTTCCCAAGTAAGACACCTGCTGAGAGTGCACTTCTTACCCTGTTCCTATACACCCTCCAAGGGCAGAAAGAGCAATACTGCTGAGCAGCCCCAGGCCTAAACCTCCTGTGGAGAGCAACTCCACTGGTGCAGTGATGGTGAGATGGTGAGACTGCTGAGGTGCTCACTTCTGGCACTTGGAGCACTCATATTAAGGGTGTGGATTCGGTATTCCAGTATTAAACAGATCTGCAAAAGCCACGGGGGGTCATTTCCTTGCTTAGATAGCCTTAATGGTGTTCCTGTGTGGTAAGCTGGGAAGGCAGCTAGCAGAGAATTTACAGGTTTAGGGAGCCTGGAAATGGAGCCAGATAAGACGGCTAGAGGAGATAAATGCACGCAGATGAGTACATACATTCTGGCATTGGTAAAGTGAAACCATTAGGATACAATCTTCTTTCTCTTGCCAGTTTTCAGTGTGCCCTAGGCATGCCTTCACACTAGGATAGTAGTTTTCCTGGGTGGGAATCACTGCACACAGGCATAGCACTTTCTGAGCAATATTGTTACCCTTAACAGGAAGACAGGAAAGAGAATATATTCACTCCATGTATAAATATCACACGTAAGTAGCAAAAGTAGTCCCCAAGGACTGGACGAAAAGTCCTTGGAGAATGTCTGCTTGACTCACGAGCATCTTAAACATCACAAGCGGCTGCTGTGCTCCTAGTCAGACTCATGCTAAATAGGATACAATATGTAGGGCAGTAGGTGTCTGCTACTATGCACAAAGTATGGGTTGTAGGGCAATGAATGGTCTCTGGACAAATCTGGGTGAAACGGACATCAGGGGTCACCCAGGTGCCTCCTGTCATGGAGTAAACACAATAGATCCTTTCCTAAAGTTTTCCCAAGTTCCCCCTTGGGACAGGACTGAGTGTTTGTCCAGAAATTATGCTCCCCATTCAGCTCTGAGCCATACCAAGATCCCAGCCCATGCCTGGTTGACATCCAGCCCATGCTCACCCGCCCTGACGTATGGGCCTTCCCACCCACTGATATCCCACAAGGGGTGCAGGTGAGGCACAGAACTGTACTCACACTGAGTTTCCTATTTTTACAAGCCCACTGTTTGGCACCCCTTTGTAGGACAGGCTCTCCACTGCCTGTGCTCTTCCTGAGCTAGAGGCAACGTGCTGGAGAAGGTCTAATCAAAGCCTCATACAGAGGCAGCAAAACATCCCTCTGCTAAATGCATTTCTTAGGATTGCAGTAGTAACATCCGCCTGTGCCTATAGTTATCCTGCAATTAGTTACTACCCCACTTCCTCTTCCTCTAGGAATTAAGAGCATCTAGCTAATGAGAGAAGTTTTTATTAATAGATCCAAATACACCACGAGTTACAGTATCTCATACTGCTTCTGTAACACTCCCCAAGGTCACTCCATCCTGCCTGTGTGACATCAAGATCCTTTTCCATATCGCAATGCTCTCAGCTATCTCATCTGCCGAAGCGATCCATTCGCTCCTCCATGTATGCTCAGCTCATGAACATGTTCCAAAGTGAATCCCTGAGCAGCGCTGTTTGCTCCTGAACACATCCAAAGCTGTTTCCTACCCACCTGACATTTTTATAGTAATACTCAGGTTTGCTTACTTCATTAGGAAGAAAAAATCACTTACCAATAAAAAATAATAAGTTACTTTTGCTTCAGATATTCAAGCTTGCAGTACAAGAGATGTTCAGCTGAGCTGCTCACATGACCACTCGCTCAAACTATTATCCTTAGCTTACCTTGCTAAAACTGGATTCTTCCATTTAAGCACTCTGGCCAGTAAGTCAGAGGAGCTACAAACAAGGGGCTGGGTCCAGGACAGGGCATCTGTCCACGGCTTAGTCTGTGGAGATGGGTGGAAGTAACTCTGTGGACATGTATGGGTAGGAGTCAGTGATGCTTCTACATTTGGGGAAGAAAATTCTGTATTAATTAGCTCTTTGCTGTTAAAAGATGAACATATTATTGTGTGAAGAACATCTCTGGCACAGCCAACATCACCCAGTCTGAACTGGAAGAGGTTCAGAACTACCCTAAACATCTGAAGTGAAAACTAAACCAAATCTGGCTCAGGATAGTGATAGTATTGATAAGCAATAACACGGTTTACTGCTTTCTGGAAAACTAGTCCTGTCTTGAAGGGATGAGATGGCCCATTCAGGGAGAAAACAAGCAGGAATATGTTGCTAATGGTCAAGAAGCAGACAGAGAGGTGCTAATTCAACATACAGGAGGACAAAAGAGAGATGATGAACCTTTATAAATGCACATTCCTCTTTCCCACACCACTTTGCATAAGCTCTCTGGAATATGTAAGGCTGCTGTGCTCCAGTCTGACCTGACAGTGCAGATGGAAGTCCAAGCACCAGCGAAAGGTCAAATCTTCTGGCAGCACTAGCTTTGCTTGTGCCCATACCCTTTTGCAATACAGGGTAATACAAGCTTTATGAAATTGGTTCACACGAGCACTTTCTCCCTCACACATCACATTTTTTTTTCCCCTAATTTCTGTGCTCAGACTGCACTTGGGAGACCCCCTTGGGCTAGGTGCACAGTCTGTAAACTCACTCTATCTAGACTACCTGTTCTTAAGAAGTAGTAGAGAAGAGTCAGGGTAGAGGGCAGAACCCCAGAAGTCAGTACCTGAGGCACCCATGAAGCAGAGGATCTTCTGCTTTGCACAGAGGCTGTGAGGCTGAGCAGGGGTAATCCAAGCCCTCAAAAGTGATACCCAGATGTGGATGCTTCCTCTACCCCTCGGTGCGTTTTGTACACTGAGTAATCAGATACAGGAGGGCAATTCCAGCAGCACGTTTCCAGCCTTGGCAGCTTTTCCCCCAGGCTTGATCCAAAGAGGCCATTTGAATTCAGGAAACAGAGACTGCAGAGGTTACGCTTTACAAAGTAGCTATCTCACCTGGCATGGACTTTTATAAGTGTTGAAACACGCTCTGCCTCCCCAACCCCTTCTAGCGCGCAGCTCCAGCCCAGAAGGAAATCTACAGGCTCAGCATCTTTGGCTGCTGCTCCCCCAGTGCCTGCTGGGGAGCGCAGTGAGTGGCAGTGCTCTGCAAGTGCCTCTTCCAGGCTCCATCAGCAGGGCTTCCTACTGCGGTGCCAGCAACCCAAAAGGATAACCCACCTTTTCTTGCATATTTGCATAAAAACCACATCCGTGAGCTACTAGAGATTAATCTGGCTGATCTCCACCGTCTGCCAGCTGTGGTTTTGGAAGCAGGAGAGGGCTGGCAGCTGGTTTGTTGCCAGCGCTCTCCTGTTTCCCGCTTGACTTCACAGCTTCAGGAGGCTGGACGTATCCCTGGTGTATTACCTGTCCTCCAGATGAGGAATGAAATCACCCCCCAGCCCAGCAATGGGGGAGGAGACACAGAGTCCTGTGAGGATGGACACACAAGAAGCATCGTGCTCTGTTAGCAATTTCCTTTTTTATACTGACTGCAGCAGTCACAGAAATGGCCCTAAGTCATGTTGCAGCTATTCCTTGGGCACTGGAGACCCACCTGCATCAGCTCTAGCTGCTAGAGCTACTCCAGGAATTTTCCTCTGCCAGCCTCCTTCAGTGCTTAGCATAATTTGATGCAAAGATAGTGGAGCTCATGCTCTACCTAGCAACGGGTAGGGTAGAACTACTCTAATTTTAGCTTTCTGACCACATCACCCCTAAACTCGCCTTGCAAATGACAGTGTATCTCAGGAAATGTGTCCATGGATACAACCTCACTGCAGCTAAAGAGGCAGCCCCTTCTTCTGGGTTCAGGCATCGCTGTTCCTGTCCACATGCAAACACCAGTGACCACAAGGCTTCAGGAGGGGTCAGGTCATCTTGCTCATCCAGTTCAGCGCTAGATACACAGACCCACAGCTTTGTGGCATGTGATGAGACCAGCAGTCTCTTGTTCACCACCCTCCTGCAATGGGGTGAGGGGTGCACATGTACCCAGGAAACACAGGGAAGGACACGACCAACTCCTTTGGTTGTGGCTGGGGCTTACATCAAACCATAGCTTGACCCTGCAGGAGCCCTAGGGATGGAAGAAACCTGAGGAAGCTGTGAATCAAACCCAAGCTGATCCCCTCGGGAGGCACCAAGACCTGACAGCAGGACTCCTCCAGCCCTACAGCAGCTGTGGGGAGAGTGCGGGGATCCCGGCTGCCACCTGCGCTCCTGCTGCTGGCACCCAACGCAATCCCCAGCAGCTCACAATGTGGCTCTGACCTCCCAGGGCTTTTTCCCAGAGTTATTTCTATGGCAACAGAGACAGTTTGAGTTTTTAAATGCTTCCGCAAGGATGTCCATTAAAGAGCACAATGATGGGGAGAACAGAGGGATGCAGCAGCACACTGCCGATGTGGGGCAGGAATGATGGCCCCAGTGCAGGGCACGCAGCTTTGCAGCAAGCCCAGGTGTCCTGTACTTTAATGCAGGGCTGTGCTGGAGTACAAGTGTCCCCTCTTCGTGTTCCCTCTGCTTTGCGCATGTATTGAGGCAGAGAAGATCCAGAGAGGAAAGCTCTGTTACTGGCAGCTTGGCACAGTCAGAGTTAAAAACAATCAAACAATTCCACAAAAAAAAAGCTTTTTTTTTTTTTTTTTTTTTTTTTTCTTCCCAGAAGATACTAAAATTGAATCCTCTGTTCTCATTTAAATGGACAAGGACATTCAGGCAGCATTTGCCAAGTTTCCTACCCAAAAAAGTCTTAGAAAAAGTCCTGTAAGGGATAATTAACTGGCTAACAAGCAGGAAGCAAGGATAAAAATAAGTGGAATATTTCCACCATAGAAGAAGATTAACTGCAAGATCTGTTCTTGCGATTGCACCATCCATCACATAGTTATTCACAGGATAACTACTCAAAGGTTGTGTTTGGATGCCTTGCCACTGCCAGAGAAGGGAGAGCACACCTTCTGCTAGGAATGGGCTCATCCTAGCTACTGCTTGTTTGGGGACATCCGAAGAGGTCTAGGAGGGGGTTTTAGGAGCAGGGTCTGCTAGCCTGGAGCAGAAAATGATACCGTTGCCATGGGATTCCAGTGTTTAAATTTTCAAGGGGGTATTGCTGGCTCTGTGCCTTAGGAAAGGGAGGATCTGATTCACAGAAGATACATGGCCAGAGGCTATAAGGAAAAGCAAGGCATTGATTTCAAACAGCTCCTGCCAGCAAAGAACACCTGGAGCAGAGCAGCAATTTTTGAAGGCTGCTAATATTAATAACATGCCTGCAAAGCACAGGCACCGGCATGCCCCTGTTACAATGCTTACAACGCTGAGTGAAATTGCCTGCATAGCCTTTGGCTTTGCATCATCTGTTTCCATCCCAAGAAACCACGCAGGAACTGAATTACAGGTTCTTAATGATGGATGGCAAGGGTGGGGCAAGGGGCAGGAGGGAACGGGCCCCTTCTCGCTTTGCTCTCCCCAGCTCCAAACAAGGAACCCACCATCTGTCTGGGGACAGAGGGCTGTGTTTGCGCTGACTGCAATCCAGCATTCTCTCCTGAGAAGCAAAACTCACTCCATCATCTTTGCAAGGCAGAGATGGCAGCAAAGGTCTCCCTTCCTGCCCGAAGCAAAGCAGAGAAAGCTCAAGGGAGATCACAGCTCTGTGAAATGCATGCTCGGGTGGGACAGGGAGCTCAGAGAGGTACTGAACACCCCAAACCTGTGTGGGTGATCACTGGGGCTCCTAGCTGTACTTGCAGCTCAGAGGAATACTGCACTTCATGCCTCTTCCTGGCAAGGAAAAATTTCTTGAGGCATTGCCTGGCAGATTATTAAGGTCTGTCTGGGTCTGTCACCCTGGAACCTGACCCTGCATTCACCTGAGCAGGGACATGACCAAGCCCAGAGCCTCCCTGCTGCCCCATCATCAAGGCCTGGGAGCAGTCCTCACTTTTGCTGCATGCCAGCAGCTTGGCTGATCTCCTGTGACCCCACACACCAAACTTGTTGGACATTCCTTCCTCCTCCGTTCTGTTTGTTTAGTGCTTGCTTATATACATCAAAATCTCCTGGAACCAGGGTGTGACACAAAAGGAACAACCCTATCGCTGACAAATTACTGTGCCCAAACCGAGTCTAGTCCTTCTGCCTTCACTAGCAGCAATGAAGAAGAAGAACACAAACACACAGGCACAACCTCACTGAGGACAATTTAGTAGGAAGAACCTGCCCTATCCCACAAGTACAGATTCAGCTGGGCCTTCCCTGTAGTTCACTTGGGGGCTCCCCTGTAATTACTATAGCCACTAACGACTAGGTCAACAGCACAGAAAGCCGCCAAGTCCTTTGGCGAGGCAGCAACAGTCCACGTACATGGGGCATGGTTTTGGAGAGAGTCTTTGCACCATTTCAGCTTGTTTTGAGAGCCAGAGTGCCTCAGCTGCAAGGGTCTCCTCAGGATGAAGGAGCGTGGTGGGTTCATGGAAAGAATAAGCTTCGGAGACAGGAAGCGCAGGAAAACAAGCTAAAGAAGAGATGGCGCTGCTGAGGAAAGGAGAAATCAGTTCATGCAGTCAGTGGTGTGTGAGGAACATCACCAGCAAGCACAGGGCACCACTGACCTGCAGCAGCAGCTGCTAAGCATGGGATTAAAGAGTTAAAGCATACATTTCCAATGGAAATAACCTACAATAAAAAGCACGTTCTGACAGGGCTGAGCAATGCCATATCTGCAGCACAAGCAGGAAGGCAGAAACAGAACTGTTTCCTGGCACGTTCCCAGGCCAAGTGTGTCAGTAGACAACAAAGCAGCTGCCCGTGTCAGGAGTGTTGCTGGGACTGGGATCTCACACAGCCTTTGCCCACCTACTGACTGATGTTCTTGTCCTTCTCGGGGCTCCTGTTACCTGCCTGGCTGCGGTCTTCACCAGCCAGACAGGGCACTGCTGAAAGATCACGAAACAGGGTGACAAACTCACTGTGGGATTTGCTGCATATGTCTACAGGAAAAGTGTTTTTTTTGTTTGTTTGTTTGTTTGTTTTTTGCTGGGAAATCCTGTTAGACTGCTCCTGGCTGCTGTCAGTAACATGTTTTGTTCGTGGTGATGCCACCAGAAATCCCAGAGCCATCTCTCCCCTCAGGTCCCTGCTCTGTCACCCTGGGACTGGATAAGGCTGCTGTTTCTCCTGCTCTCCTGGCTTCAGGGCAGAGAAGACATCCATAGACTGTGAAAGCAGAAAGGACAGCAAAATGCCTCGGTGAGATCACAGCCTAGGGATGCACCGGGAGCCAAGCAGTGACGTGTTGAAGTGAAGCCCTGCCTTGGGTGTGACAGCAGGCCAGGAGACAAGCAAAGCCCACGGGGAGAAAGGGATGCTGTCAGGGCTTTTACAAAGCGGGCAGTTAATATTTCTCTGTGAGGAGTGATCTGAGATTGCCAGTCCCACTGAATCAGACCAGCACAGGGAGAGAGGCATAGAGGCTGTTGATGTTCCTTTCAATAGTTCAAGCAGCCATGGTTTGGGTTTGTGACCCTGCCAGCCACATGCATGTGAGCATCACGAACCATCCCAAAAGATGGTTGCTTGTCAGAGGTTTTTTTAAAAAATTATTTTCAGTTCTTTCCTTCTGTCTTCTGGGCTTTTATGCTTTTAAAGCGTCCCTCTCGACCAGCAGGGTTCAATACAAATGCTTCTTAGAAAATATAGATTTTGAAAAGGCTAAAAGAGGTATTCTCATACAATTGCTTGATTTCAGAGCTGTGGTTTTAAGAAAAAAAGCAGCAGACAACAAACTACTGCAATGGACTGTTAGCAGTGCTGGGTTTTGGTTCTGGACAAGGCCTAGCATGGCTGAGAAGAAATCTTCCTCCGCCAGTGAAATCCCCGCTAATACAAATAAGCAAAATCCTTCACCGAGCCCTGAACATTCCCAGCCTGCAAATACACTCGCTACTTGCTGCCCTCCTCTGCTGCAAAGTTCCACATCTTCCCTCCGCCCACCCACCTCCCTGGGACAGCTCTGACCCCCCTTGTGCTGCAGCGGAGGACGAATGCCCTTCTTGCAAAAGAGCTTCCCCCAAACACCCTCCTCGTCTCTGCTGAGGACCGATCTCTGAGGATCAGCCACTCACAGAGCTCACTCCTTTACTCTTCCAGGCTCTTACTTTCTCTCGTTCCCTGGGCAGACTTCAGGGACCCGAGCAAGCCAGGTTAATGCATGCATTGATACCCACCATGGCAGTGGGGTTAGTGGAGGTGCAGGGGTTAAGATGGGTTTGCTAGTGGGAACACCAGGCACAAAAATATTTATTAATATTTTCTGGTGCTGCTCTGCCCTGCTGGATAGCTGTATGTCACGTAGCTATGTCTCACTTGCAAAAGGTGGAGAATATGGATCTTTAAAAGTCCCCAAGGTCTGGCTAAGAGCTACTTGTGAGGGTGATGGTGCTCCTCCTAGGAGCTGTGGACAAGCCTTAAGCCAAGATTTGGTCATCTCCCTGGCCAGCAGTGGCCATTTCTTCTCTCTTCCGCATTTAGCATAACAGGGTTATACCACCCTCCCTTGATACAGTTTTTCTCACCTTTTTCTTTAGCCTGTCTCTGGTTCTCTACTAGTAGAGCTTATTTCAGGAATTTCTTGCCTCTCTACCACCTGTCTCCTGGAAAATCTAGATAGAGCAAGGTAAAAGACCATGGAGATACTATCTGTGAGGAATCCTTGAACTCCCATTGCTCCTTTTCCTAGGGGTCTCTGAGATCACCTTGCCAACTTGACGATCCCACAGACCATCAAGCCTTTCCTGCACTCTCAGGAGAATAATTAGAAAGTCTAGTTTAAAGGAAAAGCAGCAGAGATGGCTCATTCCCCGTGTGCTTCTTCCTCTGCAAAAGAAGCCATATGGCTGTGCTTAACTGCACTTACTGTGCTGAAATTACTCGGCCTTCTGGCTTTCTTCTCCAAGACTGCCCAACTGTGCAATTACCACCAAGCCACCACCTGCCAGCCTGGCAAGCAGCGCCCCACTCGCTGGGCTTGAAACTTCTGCAGGCAACTCCATTTCCAGATAAATGCAGCCTGAGAGTGCTGCCTTTATCTCACCTCAGGTTTTACTGTTCTTACCCATGTCTGCAGCAACTCCATAAACGTTTAGACTTGTCAAATGTAGCTCCCAAAGACCCAAATCCAAGCAGGATTTTGTTCGCAGCACCCTAGAAGAAAGCTCTCAAAACCCCCTTTCCTAGAGCTGACGGGACAGCAGCGCACAGGTGGGTCGGGTCCATACTCTCCCAGTGCTGTTGGGATCCACGTTGCTGAGCTCAAGCTTGAGATCCTGGCTAAGCCCTGCACCTTGCCACCACCCCAACCTTTAGCTCTAAGCAAGGATGAGTCAGAGACAGCCTCTTCAGGTTAGGTATTTCTCTGGGAGGTCTTGCAACTGCTGCAGCCTTATCTGCACGAGAACCCATCTGGGGCAAGTTCGGTGCAAGCTTGGGAGTGAATTTTCCCCATCTCTATCTAGCATGTGTTCTTACCAAACTGAGCGAAGTCATAGGTAGAAAAAAAAAACAGAACAAAAAGTCAACAAACCTGATCATGAGTTTAAGGGAATGTCAGCACCTGTTATTTCCACTTCATGTTGCATCACGCCTGATGCCCACACCCTACCTCAAATTATGACAGCTCTGCCATTCAGGTTTCCTGTGGGAAGAAACCACGGCTGAGAAAACATCCCTTCCTGGAGCAAAAAGGCTTTTTTCTTTGCCCTGAAGGCTGGTTGTAAGAGGTTACAGAGGGCTCAGCGAGAAGGTCTGGGGGTTCAATGCATTTAAGATCTGGTCCCAGCTCTAAGCACGTTTCCATCAGATCACTTCACCTGGGGGACTCCAAAGACAATGGAAACTCACAGGGGTAAAGGACTTTGTGGGCTGCGGTTTGTTACTGCTACCCAAACTGGAAGCTTTAATGACTCGTTCCTATTGTGCACAAAGCATTGAGGGAGCCTCAATGGGAGACCTACCCAAAAGCCTGACACCCCTCCTGCCTCTGCTCCATTTGGGACTGGCAATGTCTCATCTCTCCTGAGAGCAGGGGTAAAGCATCACCCAGCCCTGCTGCCTACTTGAAGGTCCAAGTGTGATGCTCATGGACTTCAACAGCTGGAAGCTGCAGGAAAGATGAGCCCTGTTTCCTTTGAAAATAATTGCAAAAAGAGAAAACATCGTAGAGGAAGCCAGGCTGGTGCTAAATCACAACAGCCGGGTATCTACCTTATGATCTTGTCCACAGCAGAGTTAATGATAAAAACAAAGGTTTCTGTTTTCCTATCAAAGAGAAGGAGGCTGGAAAGCCATTCAACCCTATAACCCAAGTGGGTCGCAAGGTCTGGGAGCAGGCTGTTGTGGAAAGCTAACCTGTACCCACCAGAAATGCTAATTTAATATGGGCAAGTTAAGCATTTCTAAGTTTTCATTAAAAAAAAAAAAAAAAAAAAAAAAAGAATTTGGTATTAACCCAGTATAGTCAGAAGGTGAGGCTCACTACAGCCCATAGGATCACAAGAATGGCTTGAGTTGGAGGGGACCTTAAGGGTCATCTAGTTCCAACTGCCTGCCATGGGCAGGGCTGCGCCTACTAGATCGGTTCTGAGGACCCGTGGTAGGCTTATCTTTAGTTTAAACACATCACTTTAATCCAGATCCTTCGGTGCGGGTACCTTAGGGCCGAGCAGGCAGCCCCTGCACCCCTGCTGGACCAAGCCATCCCCCTAAAACCACGCCACTGGCTTTCTTCACTCTACACCTGCCTTTTGCCCAGCCTCAGAGATCTCGGAGCAAGCTGCCCAAGACACTGTCCAGACCTTTTGCCTGGTCTGAGCCCTACCAACACACACAGACCAGGCTGGACCTCACTGAGCTGTCTGAAGCTCAGCAGGAAGGGGAAAGGAAAACAGCACTAGCAAGGCACTGGGGAATTGGCTGCTTGAATTCCAGCTCAGCCGTGAACGAATCGCCTCTGGCTGCAACCACCCTGCAAAGTGCTCCAGCTGCAAGCTCGTGTGAGGTTAGTGAGAGAGGATGAGAGAGAGGGTGTGACTTGTGCTAGCTTGAATCAATCCAGCCTCACGCAGGCAAACCAGCAGCATGTGATAGGAAAAAAGAAAAAGCCTTTTTGCTGGGCTTTCCTTCTGCAGTTCAATTATCAGTGCTAATAATCGCTGCCCCAGACTTGCAGAGGTGCCATGGATGGGTGTGCAGCGGGATCATCTGGTGCTGCAGTGAGGAATCACTACTGCTGGCTGCAGGATGGTCAGATGCTTTCTGGACAGGGAGACAGGAGCAGTGAGTTTGTTGCAAAAATGCAACAAACAAATGCAAAAAGAGCACCCATTAATTCAACTTTCTTCGTAAAAAGTTTTATTTTTAGTGCTTGCGAGTGGTGGCAGATTGGCAGCATTATAAATAGAAGGCTTCTATTTATCCTACAGTCTGGGTAGCACAGTGCTAAGTCAGTTTTACGACCTCAATAAATCCAGATTAGGTGCTCTCAAGGATGTGTCACCATAGAAATAACATTTCCTTTTCTCATTCATATGCATGGCTAGGGGAATGGATTATGCCAAGAGGGGCTGCTGGCCTTGTAACCCAGCCTGGTGCTGTCTGATCTGTCTCGATGTAATACAGGCTGACATCACAACAAGGCTGTGGATCCCAGCTTCAGATCTGAGTCCTTCCTAAGAGGCGGCTACCTGCCATACCCACACAGAGCTTCACAGTCTGCCCCTGAATGATGGCCAGCTCTGTGCAGCATCCAGCCAGCTGATGAAAATCAAAATACCACTATATATGTGTTTTAAAAAAATATAAAGTGTCATCCCTCTCCCCCCCAGTTCCCTTCCATTTCTTTTCCCCTTCACCAACTGATGCTGCATCATTAACTCTGTGGCATTATGTCAACTCCCAGCATGACAAGCATTTTCTAGCAGTCACACACCTCCCTCTCTGAACAGGCTGTGCTGCTTCTGGAGAAAGGGCAATACGGAGCAGCTCAAGCAGCAGGTGAAATACATCTCCTGCAAGACCATCATTTTGGGATGTCTGCTCCAAGAAGTGCTACCTAACTCCACATGCATCACACTTGTGCTCTCCTGGAAAAAGCACACCTGCTGCACGTCTGAAGACTGAGCTTCATCCCTCTGGAGGCACAACCCATGGGATGTCCTCCAGCAGCAAGTAGAAAACATCCACCACTCTTTAACTAAATGCACATCAGACCCTTCCACCTTGCTGTATGATGGGAGACTGGAGAAATCCAGTGCTGGCTTGAACCAGGGACTCTCTAGAGGAGGCTCTAAGGCTTCCTGCAGCCTTCAGTCTCCCCAAACCCCTGAAGTTACCTAGGTCTCTGCCTGGGAGACAGCCTGCTTTTAGCTCTAGTCAGACTTCTCTGATCTCTGCAGTTTCCACTGGGAGCCCAGAGAGCAGAGAGACTGGGAGCCTGAACGCATCAAAGCACGTATGAATTACAGCAGCTGTCGGTTTCTGATCGTTTCATTTTCAGTGAGGTTTTTATAGTTTTAAAAGCTGGAAGTCTGCACTAGTACAAGCTGCTTGGCTCAGATGCAACGTTTCATCTTTGGGAGAACCGCAGCGTAAGCCGCTGCGTTGCCTTCGCAGGCGGGCATTTGCACAGCCCTGCAGCAAGCGCCTGCCTGAGCTGCTGGTGAGAGCCTGCTTCAGACTTCCCTTCCCCTCCTCACTTGACCTAAAAGGGGAAGTCTGGAGGGCAAGCAAGTGGAAAAGGGGTGTTTCAGGCTTGCTGAGGCCACAGAAGTATGAAAAGGTGAGTTGGGAGTGGAGCAATCCTTACCAGTTTGCTCTGATAGCCTTAGTGTCTGTGTCCAGAACCACTGCTGGAGAAGACTAGGGGTTGGAGTGGTCTTCTACCAGCCTTGGTGTTCATGGGAATGGAAGGAAAATGAGACAGCGTGGGGAGAAGGAAAGGTAAAAAAGATTGTGTGCACAGCAAGAGGAGGAAAAAATATAAATAAACTGAGCCTTGGTGGGAATGTACATTATCTGCTCAACATTGCTGTGTGATTTTAGAGTTACAAGCCTAAGCACTGAAACCACCACGGAGTCATCACAGAGTTGCAAACCCAGCCTGCGCTGCCAAATGACGATTTCAGCTAACATCCCAATATTCACAAACAGCACTATATAACCCAAACGGCAGGCTGGGAAGAGATTTCATTACGATCGCTGTAAGGCACAAAAGGCATTGGAGCTCCCTGGCAAACGATGATCCCATTTCATGGCAGCTCTTGAGATTTCAAAATAAGTTTCTGCTGCCTGAAATGAAAGCTTCATCTTCTGGATGTTGGCAAAAAATAATAAAAATAAATAAATAAAAAATAATGGAATTTTGTTGAAATGCTTACTTTGGGATTAAAATCTAAACCCTGCTCAGGAAGGGAAGGACAGGGACATTGCATCGCCTGGCTCTCAGCGCTGCTGCCCTGGAGGCCCAGGCAGTGTGCTGCCCCCAGAGGGTCTGTCCCTGCTTCCCTTCCCTTCTGCTCTCAGGGCCCCAGCCCTGTGGAGGGCAAACCTCCCAGACACACACCACGGTGCTCCAGGGCGAGGAGCAAGCAGGCTGAAAACCTGACAGCCAGCAGCTAGGTGATCTGCTGGCTTTGCTTGGATCTCTTCAGAAGCTGCCAGCTGAGCTAGACAGAAGGCTGTTTTCCTATTTATTTAATAATTAAACTGGAAGGCATCTTCTGGGAATCCTTTTTTTTTTTTTTTTTCCTCATTTACCAAATGAGGTTACAACATTCAGCTGCTTGCCTAAAGATTTATGCCATGCTGCTCACTGCAGTAGCAGAGCCAAGATGGAGCTGGGAGAGGATGGAAGGCCTTGCTGAAGGAGATGAGCTGCGTGCATTCACCAGCTGCATATGATGTTAAAACAAGCTGCATGCAGGAAGCCAGCCATTTCCCTTCTGCTGCACCCTGAACTGCATGGCATGAAGCCTCTGTGAATCAGCCTAGGACTCTTTCTGGGCTGATGCACTCAAATTCTAGCTGGGGGTCCCTCCTCCACCTGCCCTTCACCTCCAGGGCTGAGGAATGAAGCACACGAGCCCTGATTCCTGCAGTGAGAATTGTCTCGGTGCTTTAGTTTTCATTGCAGAAGAAAGCTTAAGGGAGAAGTGCTGGTGTGCCTCTTTCGAACCAGGAATGCTGAGATTTTGAAGAGTCAGCTTCCCACGTGACTTCTGGGCAGTGCCAGTTGGACTTGCATTAAACACTGCACTCGCTGTGCCTCACATGAAGGTGTGCACCCCGCTTACACAGCCCCGCAGCAGGGTCCTGACTGCACTCCTTCCTCAGGGCAGGACAGGACTGCAGGCTCAGGTACCCTCAGACGGCAGAGCTGGGACTTCAGCAGGGCCAGGCTTACACAAAAGCAGCCACTTTGTCCCCTTCCCAACCCCATCCTTTGGCAGGAGCCTGCCAAGAGCAGCCGCTTCGCTAAACTCAAGCAACCCTGAAAGTGCAGTTTATGTATTTGCAGCTCGCTAAGCCTTCTCCTAGCGACAGCATTTAAAAGGCACACTGACGTTTCATCCCCAGCATCCCCCCCCCTCCTTTTTTGCTGTTTGGCTCTTGAAATTAAAAGATAAGCTTTGTAAATCTCACAGAGAAGAGGGAACTGTCACTTCAGCTTTAGAAGACAAGCCGGTAAAGAAACAAAATTCCTCTTTTGGCAGAGGAGAAAAATCCATTAATAAAGGCTTAGAAACAAAGGTTCTCAACACAATTAAAGGCAAACCTAAGCCTTTGAAAGCAGAGGGCATGACACTGGAATACACACAAGAGATAGAGATGAAAGCCTCCATTGTGGCACTGTTGAAAAAGTAAAAGAAAGTATCAATGGATGCATTTGCCTAAACCAAACTAGATGAGAAGCTTTCTAGAGAAGGGCTGGAGCCTTCCCACGTGTTTGCACAATACCGAGAGCTGCTGGGCTCTGTCTTAATTAGGATCCTGGGGCATTCCTAGAATAAGTTGGGGAGAGAGGGTCACAGTAGTCATTATCAGGAAGAAAACAGGGCTCCAACGTTTTCTATGGGAAATTTTCCACCTGGGAAACCTGATTTTTTCTTTCCAGCTGGTTGAGCTAAAGCAAAAACAACTGCCATTGTCAAGGCATTTGTTCTGCTGAAGAGCTTGCTGAGGACGTGGTGCTGCTCTCTGGGTATGCAGGTGGCTTTCAGCAATGATCTGAAGACGTGACCCCCTCCAGAAAGCACCAAGGAAGAGCTGTACTGCTCTCACAGTCTCTAAGAGCACAAAACCCACACAGACCCCATGACTGTGATAAGAAACAAAGCCATTACTGGAATGCTTTGCTCGTAGCAGGCAGTAAAAACTTCCCCTTGCTGTGAAACCATATGCCCCCAACCAGACACCCATCAAAATATCTTCCCAACTAGCGTGTAAATGTCAGAGCCCTCTCACTGCCAATCCTGAAGCTCAGTGCTGGTAAGGGAAGCCACTCAGCACAATGCTGGTTTTGCTGCCCATCCCATGCCACAACAGCCCAAAGGCAGGTCTGGCACGACCCTGAACAGCTACACCATGCAGGGTCGCTCAGAGCTTCACATAGGAGCTGAATACGCAGAGCATTTCCACGTTTGTTCTCCTTGCTCACATGGTGCTGTGCTTGGGACAAAGGTCTGTCACTACAGCATGCTGCTGGTTTAATCCCATTTTAATCCCCCTCTCCAGAGACGTGTTTTGGGACGATTTGGGTTGGCTTCTCCCCAGAACAGAAATACAAGGGAAGGCAGGAGCTGTGCTCACAGCCAGAGGACGCCCATGTGAGCTGCAAGGGGCTGTTCCAGAGGGTGCCACATTTTGAAGTCCAGGCAGGGGAATCAGTCTTTCCACTCTGTCTGCCATTCACTTTCCCCTGCTCTGAAGACCCCTGAGGGTTTCCCATTAATGTCAACTAAAAGCACACTCTCCGATGAGAGCAGCCATCTGGTTTGAAAGCAAAAAGACAACCCATTCCACCCAGGTCACCAAGTGGCTTCCCACTGATAACGACCGCATCTACGTGCGTCCATCCGACACGAACCAAAAGATGAAGGACTGCTTTGTTACTTGTCCCCCTAGCCTAGATTTCTTGCTGATCTTTGTCTACGGCAATCAGGGGTCCTCTTTTTTTTTTTTTTTTTTTTTAAATGGAAACCTGTCCATCATGTACGACCAAGAACCAAACCAAGTATCCTCTGCTTTTCGCACATTTCTGTGGATATGAAAACAGATAAGAGACATGCTAATTCATGGTCTCCACTCTGAAAATAGAAGTAGGGTCAATGGAAGGTTTTAGATCCTTTTTTATGCTTTCTGTTGGATGGTTTTATCACCAAGGAGACTGAATTCCTACACTCCCTGTTTCAGACATTTGACGGAACACAAACCCATGTTTCTGTGCCAATGGCTAGCACATAATTGCATAATTGCATAAGCTGCGTGCTGTGCATGCAAGCTTTTCTCACTGTACGTGTGATCTGCTGGGTCGTTATGCCTGCTCAAGACAATGTCCTTCATGCCTGCATCGAGTCCACATCCCTCCTAGCATTACAGCTAGGAGGTGCTAGCCATGAACCTGAAGACTTTTGCTGCATGTTCTTCATACCTTCATCCTGCATAAAACGCACCCGCACACTACAAAAAGAAGTACGAACTCTGGTGCAGCAGTGGCAGAGGCACCACATCAGAGCATATTTGTGTAACCAGGCTGCTTGCATTCCTGTCCCCTGTGTGCAGGAATGGCTCCCTGAGCTCACTAATCCTGCTCTCCCGCTGACTTTTTTCTCCCCCCTCCTTCACTGCTGCTCCAAAGAGCGAGATCAGTTTTCAAAGCACTAAGCTGCAGCTCTGTCTGATGCTGTCCATGGGAGTTCTGTGCCTGGGATGCCTTTCAGAGCAAGCACTTGCTGAGTTTATACAGAGTCCCTTAGGACACAGACTGTCTCATTTTGTTTGTGCAATACCTATCACACCGGCCTCCCTCCACACTGCCATCCACAGAAGCAAATACCTGCCTGGAAAAAATCAGAGGCAGAGCTCACGCTCACCTCAGTGGGACAACAGTACGTAGCGCACCAGGCAACGTGCCCTGCTCGCTTTTCAGCCGGACCAGAGCAATGCAGCAGAGAGCTGGGTAAGTGGCCGGGGTCAGCGATGCCATCAGGGCTTTCACAGCTGTGAAATCTCCAAGCAAGGCAAACCCATGTCAGGTCACATACAACTGGTTGCCTCATGATGTGCCTTCCCCTGTCTGCATCACAGAGAACTGAAATGCTGAAGAGTTGGCTCGCCTAGCGCGTTGTGGGAGATGTGTCAGGAGGAATTCTCAGCCCTGGGTTTGAAGGCTTCAGGGGTGAGCTTGCTGCCTCTTGGAGCCTCCACAGACTGGCCCAAAGCTGTGTCCAGGAGGAAAAACAAACAAACAAAAAAAAAAACAGGCAGAGAGCTTTTGCACCCTGTTCAGCAGACAGACCCCCAACACAACATGCCTCTCAGTGTTCCTAGATCTGACCTGCTAACCTTTCACAGTGTACATCTGGCCTTCAGGGATATTTTTTATATGCCAGCCCCCATATACTGCCCTTTTCTGGAAAAAGCCATGAAAGTGTTTCGCAAAGCTGCTTTACATGATCCTATTTCCAAGTCAGCTCCTTAACAGACACACTGCACCTACCCCATCCTCTCCTATCCCCTGTTTTAGCTGTGGTACCGCTCCATCTGGGCCCCCTGTTCTTGGAGGAATGCCAGTACCTCCTGGAGAAAGAAAAGAAAAAAGTCCTCTCTTCATTTTGAGATTGCTGGGGCAGCACAAACAGGCATCATCAGCATACGCATCTATTTCCTTTCTGATTTTGGACTGCTTTGAGCAAGTTAGAGCAGAACTTAAGGCAGTGCAGCCCGGATGAGATATTCTTAATTGCACAGGGTGTCCCAGCATTGCCATCATCCTACAGGCCAACCTGAGGCACAGGGCTGGGGCTGGCAGCTTGCATCTTCGCTGCGGATGAGGCAGTAAGTAGGTGACAGTGTATGGAAGCTCCTCTGCCCATGTTTTAACCTGTTTGCTGACTTGAGGCATTCTCTTCTTTCCACCCTTGCTCCCAAGATGAAAACACAAGGGCTTCTAAAGGCACTGACTATCAGAGCTACTGTAGCATTTCTCCATTGTCTCTTATTTCTACTCCTAAATCATGCAGTACTTGAGCCAAAATCCCCCTTCCAGCTCGATAAGTGCTGTTTGCTCCGTGCTCTGGATGTGTTTCCTCTGCCTGTGGATTGGAGCAAACACACTGCACTGCTCTGGTTTCCTGCTCCAGCCTGGTCCTGAGCCCTCATGCATGCTGCAGCAGCACTTTTTTTGAGGAGTGGGGACGGGGAACCCAGACCTTGTTGATTCTGGTTAAACACTCCCCAGTCCTGAGAGCTTTCTCAGATAACCACTTGGAGCCTTGCTAGGGGGATCAACAGGAGGAGGTGGGGTTGTGCTGCTCTAGACACAGGTATGAGAGCACACTTTGGCTCTCCCGTGCATGCCACTTTGTTGGCTGCTCCTTGGTGAAGGCAAAGGCTGCCTTCACCCATCTCCTGCCTTTGACAGCTTAATCAGAGGAGACAGCAAGGAGACTCACACTGACAGGCATCCCCTGAGAGCATGGCCGTGCCAAGGGAAGCATCCCTGCAGCGGGCGACGCAGCAGCAGAGCGCTTCTGAGCACCTTTGAGTAAGTTAGAGAACCTCACTGCCCTCTGAGTAAAGAATTCCTTCCCAACTTCTAACCTCAATCTACTCTTCTTTTTGTGTAAAACCATTACCCTTGTCCTGTCACTGTATGCTCCTGTAAAATCTCTCTCCCCATCGTTCTTACAAGCTCCCTTGAAATACCGAAAGGCTGCTTCCAGGTCTGCTCAGAGCCTTCTCTTCTCCAGGCTGAACAACCCAGCTGCCCGCCTGTCTCCGTACGAGAGGTGATCCTGTCCTCTGAGCAACAGCCCAGGAAAAAACAAAACCAAAACCACCCACCTTTCTCAGAGAGACCCAATCCTGTTTTGTGCACAGAGGGGCAGAAATCCTGAGCCAACAGTCAAAAAGCCGCAGTGTGAGAAGGAACTGGCCAGCTACTTGCTCTGGATCAGCTCTGCACCACAACCTGCCCCCATATCCCTGTCCTTCAGCCACCTCCATCCATGCACGTGAGCAGGAGTGTGCTAGATGCCTCTTTGCTACGTTGTGCAAGCCCTGCTTTATCGGGAACAGGATTTACCTGAAATTTCAGGAGCTCAACTACAAAACTGCCAAACTTTTTCTGGAAAACAATTCACTGAGGTTTTTGGCTTGCTGCCAGAGCTAAGCTGTAGATGCAACCTGGCTGCAGAGAAAGTTTTAGTGAAGGGACATGAGAAGGATTTCAGATTTGCAGTGTGTCTTCTTACAAATAAAAGCAAACTCTGATTAGAGAAATTAAGCTCCTGATGCAACAAAAGGAGGGAGATACTTCATCGCTTTTAAAAACATCTCAGGAAGCAGAAACAGAGCTCAGACAGTCAGAGTGTAACTAAGTGGGTGAAACATGACTGGGACAGATGAATGTTAACACAGAATCTAGTTGTGCAGTGAGAATATCCACAAGCCCATATGCTCAATACACGATAAGTTTCAATGGCCAGACTCTCAGCCTGCAGAAGGGAAGGAAGAAGCTCAAATTCGCTTGAGATAAAGTTAACAGCCATCTGCACCACTGAACTGTTCACAGGGAGTCAATGGAAGTTAATTAGGTGCTAGGAAGCTTTAGTTGCAACACTTATCTCCAGGAGAGGAAAAGCATCTGCCTATCTGCAGAGCCTCTCCTGTCAAACAGCCAGTCAGTTTATAGGCTCAGCCATGTCAAATCAGATAGCAAACAGCTGTCTTGATCTAGATGAACTGGGTGACAGCAGAGAAAGACTCTGGCTAAAGAAGGACCCTAATTTCCTTGTGGCCTGAGCACTTCCATCTTTACAGGTATTATGGTGAAAATCCACCCTGGGTGGCAAGGGTGCTCACTGGGGTGGCAGGTTTGGGGTACACATGGAGTGTCTGGAGTCAGCAGGACAGGAGGAAACCACAGAAGGGGTATGAGACACAGCTCTGTCAACTTGGTCCTTTTTAAGAGACTCAAGTGTCCTTCAACAGTCCAATGTAGCTGCCACATCCTGGAGCTGCTTCCCTTTGCGTACGTCCTGCCTTCCACCCAGCACATACATGAAACCCTTCAGGACAGAGTTGTGTTCCAAGGGGCAACACTTTTGCCCGTTTAACACGCACAGTGCCCTACTGACGCTCAGCCAGTATAGTCCCAATGGCTCAGTCAAGCAGAGGCTGTTACACTCCACATCCACATGTTCCCTAATAACCACCCCAAGTGGCCACTCCTGAGGACTTTTGACTACCCTGTTTCTTCAATGCTTGTAGTCCTGTATCATCCCAATAGCTGCATTACCTTTTTTCCTTTGTGTCCTCAGACAGATCTGTTGATGCAGAGATTTTGGTGAGATGGTTGCATCTCAGACTCCCCCTTTTCCTGGGCACCCTTACCTGAACACATGGCAGACACCCGTTGGGCCTGGCCGTGCACAGGACATGTTGAGGCATTGTTTCAGTGAGACAGAACGCTTACTAAGGACCGAGGTATGAGCCGGCTCTTGAGAGATCACACAGCCCATGTAGAGCCAGCGCTGATTCAAGACTCTGGTAGTGACTCAGCTGCTTTCCCTTTTAATCCTCAGAAGCTACCTAAAAATAAAAAAAAAAATAATAAAAAAACCCTTTGCTCCCATCAACCTCTCTTCTTTCCTTCTTCTGCGCTTCCTGGCTGGTATCTGGTATGCCTCATCCTTCTGTCACCCAGTTTTCTTATTTATCCAGTTCTGGTCACTTTGCTATGTCCTTCGTGATCTCCCTTGAAGGTCTGTATTTATCCAGACATATTCTGCAAGGAGAGAGAGCTTCAGCATTCCTTGCTGCTTGGAACGAGACTCCTGTACAGGCTGGTGGTGTGCCTACATCTTCACCAGACTGCACACACCATTAAAGAAACGTGTGCAGGGTACAGGCATATTGCTACACCCATCCCAGTTACAGGGTTGTGTCTGCCTTGAATTCATGGCAGGTTCCTGCAGGCAGGCTTAGACCTTGGGCCAGTCTTTGACAGTATCAGCCTTCTGCTTGCTAGATCGCGTGCATCGTACGAGTCATTGTTCCAAGTTCCTGGTGTTGGCAGCTCACCCAAAAGCATGCACATGCAATGCACTTACCCAAAAAGAAATGCAGCCCTCGTATGAGGTGTGAGAGCTGTCACGTGAACCACCTGAGGAAATTCAGTCCCAAATCTTGCACACAGGCACCTGCAAGCAACAGCATCCACCAGGGCCACCCTTGCTGCCTAACTTCTGCTGCTCAGCTGCACAAGGCAGACAGTTCCTTCCCTTTGAACCACCTCTGAACATTACTTCTGCTCCACATGAAGCATGACTCATGGACAGATTAGCCTGGATCTGTCACACAGCAAAGCAATATGGCAGGAAAAAAAAAAAAACAAAAGGCCAGTGCAGTTTTGCAGAGACAGACCCTGACCTGAGTGGGGAAGTAATCCTTCCTCTCTGTAGGACCCTGGTAATTGCATCTGGCTTGCATTGAGCTTGAGGCAGGCCATTCCCAGAAAGGCTGACAAACCACAGCGAGCTCAAAGCTGATTAACAACAAACAGCAGGGGTCTGGAGGGATTGATTTACGTGGAGGGATTCACAGAGTTCAGTAAGACTTGTTCAGCCAAGTTATGATTAAAGGAGATAACAGTCTGGAAATACCTGCGGGCTAAAAATCTGATGACCCATCATTGTGGGAGTGCCCAGAGGTTAACCTGGGGTCTATTAATGCCTGAAAGCCTAGAGATAATGAAATTTGCTCTGTACCAGGGGGACCCTATATGAGGCTCAGCCCCGCTGAGGATTAAACACGCATACCACAGCGGCGTTCACTGGAAAGCGCATGACCCAAGGGGCCAAGTAATGCAGCCAAGCCAGGGGTGACCTCTTGTACAGCCCAGGGAGGGCTGCAGAGCTGGATGAAGACATCAGGGACAGAGGCCAGACATTCCTGTGTTGACCTAGAGTGGAGCAGGACATGGGCTGTTGCGTGACTGTGGGACAGACTGGGTTCTCCTGGCGTCTCCTCCTTGTGCAGGGTCCCCTGAAACAGCTGGCCAGCTGCAGATCTGTGCTGCCTGCTCCAAGCTATTAGCATCAGCAAGGCCTGAGAGGGCTCCCTCTCCCCAGCAACCGATTCAATTTGCAGTGGTTTAACTACGTATTGATTTAACTATCTGCAGACAAATGACCTCTCTCTGGGCAGGGCTACAGTTATCTTCATGAATGTTTTAGCAGATTTACTGTGTAGTCTCTCCACCCCAGCAGAGGGAGGGAGATGAGGGCAGAGATGGGGAGATGCAGGAAGGAGCTCGGACTGAAGGACAGCCTGGGAGGTTTGGGTTTTCCTTATGCAGACACTGAAAGGAAGGTTTTCCATTGTAAAAAGGTGCCACTTCCTCCTAGCCTCCAGTTCACAGTTGCTTAGCACTGCTCTGCAGAGCGTGAAGGACCAAAATGCAACAGCAGACACTCAGCTGGGCTGCTTGGGGGGCACTCAGCCCTCACCATAAACACTGCTAGTAGAGGAGTAAAGCACATGAGAAGGGCAATGTGGGGCACAGACTCCTGCCTCATTTCCCAAAGGAAAAAACTCACGGAGGAAGCATGCTACCTGGGTTAGTGGTGACTGGGTTGCTCAGGGACTTCCTTCCGTCCCTCCTCACCTGATGTCCCGAGGCTTTCGCACACCCCCAGGGACACTTCTGCCTCAGCATCCTGCCCAGGCACCAGCATCCTGTGGTTTTGTGGGGAACACATCACACCTCAACAGGTCTGTGATGGACAGCTCACCTGATGTTCTTCAGCAGTGCAAGAGCATCCCTGCTGCTGTCTGCAGCTAGACGTGCTGAGCTTTGCTCCTCTTTGTGCTCTTCTGAACTGGTGCAGCTCAGGCCCGTTTGATTTCCATTAATAATGGGTTCCTTCAACAACAGTGATAAGGAGTTCAGCAGTAATTAAAGAGATGAGCTGATTGGCAGTGGAGAGAAACCTTACAGTTTCAGAGTTAAGCCACACTGCTACACACCAGAATACAGCAGCAAAGCAGAAGCAGGTTCTTATGCTGCCACACTGCAGCTCCAGAGCTCATGGAACAAAGTGAACCTAGCACCTGTGACTGTGATCTATCACACTTGCAGACGGATGGCTTTTGTCCTACTTGAGGAGATACCTAGGCTCTTGCTCCCAGTGCCACCCCAAAGCTGTCCTGCTCAGCCACAGCTGAGGGCTTCTGCATGGCTGCATGAGATGCAGCAGCTTTTTTTTCTTAGGGTCTGTGCTGGTACACCCAAGGGAACTTATAAATGTAGTATGCATGAGGGTCAAGATGAAGGTCAGTTCAGAGAGCGATGACAGATCCAGGTCCCAAGTCCTATGTCATCTGTGTTCCCCTGCCCAGGTCTGGAAAGTCTGAAGACTTCCCTGCTCAGGCTGGAGCAACTTTCATCTAATGGTTTTTAGAGAATAGCAGGAAGGAAAACGTCCCTGCAACTTGTTGGAGGCCAGCAAGTCACCCCAGTTCACAGCTGAGGAGGCCCTTTGTGCTTTAGCAACGTGGCCTGGGGTTCTGTTTTGTTTTCCCTTCTTTCTGGCCTGCTCTACTCTGAAAACTCACAAACACACACAAATCCTGAAAAAACTGAACAACAGCAAGCGTCACTAAAGTGCCCTGTTAGATCTCACACGCCGCTGACACTTAGATCCCCAGCAGGGACACAGGAGAGAGAGTTTTGAAGCAAACAAACATAAACCCTCTCTGTTTGAAGCCTGCTCTGCTTGATCTGCTTCCTTTGCATTCCAGCTGCTCTCTGGAAGCTCTGCTGGCTCCCACCGCGGCTTTGCATGAACGTGACGTGGTGGGACAGAAATGCTCTCTGTCCTTCCCCTCTTGTTCTCCTCTCTTCCCCCTGCATGTGTTGCACTCCTTCCCTAGAAGCTTTTCTTTTTTTTTTTTTTTTTTTAAAAAAGAGAGAGAAGTTGTTGAATTAGGCTTCACACCACCTCCTGCCCTGTCTACCATCACAAATAGCTTTCTAGTGAGGACCAAGTGCCACAGAAGGCAGAGTCAATAAAACCCCCAAGTAGCTCTGCCTGTTACTGGAGGTGTTCAGAAATAGACAGACACCAGGCTCTGGGTATTTTATGTATATAAAGATATTTCTATTTCCCCCCCTTCCGTGGCTGAGAGGCACGTTTGACTGCGCTTTCCCTTCAAACAGCTTTAATGACAGTAAGCTGATCTGCAAAATATGCATCTAATCCTGGGCAGATTTTTCCAGCTGACTTTTAATGAGATGTGGTCCCCTCTCCCCCTCAAGTCCCTCTTTTGATAAACTTTGTTCTCTCCCTGATGGATTGAATCCCCCCCCACAAAATGTCTCTCAGAAGCTGCTGCTTTGTGGCAGTGAAGGAGGGGGACCATACAAAAACAAGCCTGCCCCACCACATCTGGGTCATCCGCATGCAGAGCAACACCACAGCAGAGAGAGCTCTCCCCACACGGCAGGGAGAAAGCTGAGCACTTTGCTCTAGGAACTGCTGGGCATTTAATTGCACGCACACGCTCACCGCTAACTTATCCCATGTGCGCACAAACGTTGACCCAACACAGCCTGCGCTTTGATGCGCTCGTCCGAGGAAGTGGAGCAGATGGCTCCTGCACACTCTGCAGCCAACATCAGGAAGTTATCAACACCATGAGGCCTGCAGACAGGGAAGGGGGTTGCCTTTGGCTGAGGATGAAGGCACCTTTTAGCTTCGGACAAAGGGAGCTGGACCCAATTCACGTTCCCTAACACCATCCTTGCCTTTCAGTTCTCACCCCTCTAGGTGGTATAAGGAGTGAAATCAGGTCTATGGGAGAAGAGCTTCAGGTACCCCAGGGCTGGATCAATCCCTCAGCCCTCACTACACAGCACTGAAGAAACTCCTTTTCACAAAGGGAGCGTGTTTAGCATTTTTAGTGCTTGTAGCTTGATGCGTTTGTGGCTGCATTTCAGAACTGGCGCTCCTACCCTGTAAGGGATTCTCCTCACATCTACTATTTATTAGTAGAGGCCAGGCATACACTCCATAATGTGTTCCATACCCTTTTCAACTCATGCTCTGACCTTCATTATCTGGGGATATATCTGGCACGTGCTGCTGACCACGCTTACAGCTCTCCTTGAGTTTAACCCCAGGTCTCACTGGCTTGTTATTCCTGGGGCAGCTGCCAGGACTTTTCACATACTGCACCAAAAGATCTGTAGCTCTGAAGGCATTACAGTGGCCCCCTCTCAAATCACACTGAAAATAGTGGGTGGGGGGGAAATCATCATAGTTCAGAAGGCAGTGGGGGAAGTCCTGGTGTGAACGAGTAATACAGGAGAGCATGCTTGGGGGAGGAACAATCTGCAGCTCTAATTGTACCAAAATATTTGCACACTGGCTGCTTGGCCCTAATCACTTCATGCAGGAACAGAATCTACCCTGGGAATAAAGGGCTGGGAGGAAGGCAGAAAGAAAGACGCAGAGCTGCATATTACCTAAGGTGTAGCCTAGTTCTCTCTGAAGCACAGAATTCATGCCTGACCTTCAAGCAGACGCATGGTGGATGCGGTATCACCTCTAAAACCATTGTTTGGCCTGGCTTTTGCAAGAAGATTTGGGTACAGCACACGTGTCATAAACATTTTCCGTGGGGTGGAGGAAGTGCCTCAGTAACCTACAGAGTAATTACAGTGTTCAGCCTACCCATTTTGCTTCTTGAAAGCCAAGGAAATTGCTAGGGGAAATAAATAGAACACGGTGGTCTGGCAGCCTGGTCCCCAGCACAGAGTCCGTAATTTCCAACTGGCAAGAAGATGCTAATCCGCCTTTCTGTTTTTAGCACTGAGAAAACATGGACACATTTGAAGTGGTTTTACTCAACAAGCCAACATCAAACGTGGCCTATTCTTTTCTTTGGTTTTGATACATCCCTGAGGTGTTGTCTTGAAGCCTGTGAGGACAGTGGCTGATCTGCTGTTTTGAGAAGAAAGAGTAGTGACTAGGTCCGAGCTTTCCTTGGACCACCTAAACTTCACACGTACTGTAATTAACCATGTATGTGCAGGAGCATCCATACTACATCTGTACATGCCTTAGCCAAAAACAAAGGTATTCACGAAGTTTTACAGCCTTCAAAGGTCCAGCAGAACAAATACAGAATACGTGTCACTCAGGAGCCCAAGTCACACAGATTCCCAGATGCCGCTGAACATCTGTGCTTTAGAGCACCCTCCTCAGCTGTTCTCAGAAGAATTTCTTTTGTCAACACACCCAATTCTTGCAGGTGTTGACAAACCCCCTCCCCAGCCAGGCCATGCCTCCAGCCAATAAGTATTTCAGCTGCAGAACTTTCCCCAAGGTTACTGCACATTGCTGATCCTGCTGAAGACCATGCAAACCTTCCCTCTTTCTGCACACGCTAGCTGAGGTTGACATTTTCCGATTTTACATGATGTGAGTTCTCCCCCACCCCTATTCTTTTTTCCCCTCTGTTGGCTCAATTCCACCATCCCCCTCATTCACACCAGAGCTAGTGGATATGGAAGTACAGTGAGCAATACTTCCTCACAGCTCAGTACTTGATGTAAAAAATAAGTGATCTCCCATAAGATTACACCTCACAGTTCACTTTAACTAGCAAATACCTCACAACAAACAAGTTAATCCTACTCAAGCACCAAGGAGAGATCAAACTTGTGATGCCCCGGTACCAAGTTGTGTGGGCACAGGCTTCACGAGGCCTTGAATCATCTCAGTGAGGATGAGTCCCCCCAGACCAAATCTTGTCATTAATCTAAAAAGGCATCATGGTTCTGTGGCACAAAGCAAAAGACCTGTCTGCAGGAGGCATGGCTCCATCTCATTAGCAAAAGCCACATTTAAGCACAGCAGTGACACTGCTGTTAGCATTTAAGGCTCATGAGCACTGCTGTGAAGCTTTCCCATCCCCTCAGCTGACTTCCCAGACCTGCAGGAGGGAAAGCCTCCTCTGGAGCCAAGCTGGCAAGATACTCTGGTGTGTTAAGCATTTAACAGCCTCCGCTCGTTTATTGCGCTTAAATGTGATTCAGAAGGGAGGACCTGGCCCATTTGCTCTTATTGTGCTTGCTCTTTGCTAGTCCACTGACTGCAGCACAGGCAAAAACATGCCTTCATTAAAATTAAGACATGAGACACAAACACAAAGCTCATTTTGTTTGAGCCCACTGGAGCAGAAATACAATAGAGGTCTCCCAGAGCTTCATGCTGGGCAGAAACCCTGGGGTAGGCAGTGGCACGACCCCGCAGAGGTCCCTGCTGCTAATGTCTGCTTGCGCAGCAGGACTGAAGAGGGTTCTGTGCTTGCCCAAGGGATACCCAGGGGGCAGTGAGCCTGTTTTGCTCCCGTAGGAAGTCAGTCACCAGCTCTGGAGACAGCCGCAGGAGGATGGATGGACAAATGGGGTACTGAAGGCCAAGAGGAGAAGCTACAGCGCAGGGCAGTGCTATCTCAGGGAACCAACAACACTTCTGTTTGCTCTAGGTTTGGGCCCAGCACACCCAAGGCTGGCACGAAGCAATACAGTGTGTTATGCTGGGGGCACGTGCCCTTTGCTCTCACAGGACCTGCTGCAGCAAGGCTGCGTGACTAGCTAAGGTCCAGCACATGACACCAGCCCTCTGCTTGCTGCCAGCACAGGAGAAGAGCTGACACAAATTGCTATTTCTCCTCCTAGGACAGAGGCTCAATTAAGATGTGCATATCTCTCTCTACCTTCAAATGTTTTGCTTTAGAGAGTGCTGCTTAATGCACGTAGCCTGCAGTGCTTTGTGATAAAACATACAGTAAAAATCAATGGAAGGAGTATCACTGACTGAAATTGTACCTAACTAAACAAGACAGAGTAATCCCACTCACTGAAGCTGTATTTATTATGTACGGAAAGTAATCTGGGGGTGGAGTTCAAAGCTAGCAATTGGAAGGCAAAGAGAGCTGGTTTAACGCATTTGCACAACTCCAAAGCGTGTTATCTTCTACAGAACAGGTGCATGCAGAAATACGGCACCACAGTTACAACAGAGCTCAAGACAGGGGATGTGGGGTCACAGTTATAGATATGTCATTGTGTATATGGTAGAGGAGAAGCTACTGGAACCCTAAAGCTGCAGAGAGCCCTGCTCAGGAGAGGCTTGCAAAGTCCGAAGGGTGCTGCCATGTGTGCAAAGCAGCGTAAGGGGATTTTGCCCAAAGCACCCTTACACATGCACAGGAATGACAGTGATGTTTTCAGATCTCTTCAGAAAATAAGGCAAGAGAAGAACCTGCATGCTGAGCATCCATAACTGCTCCCTTCAGCCTAAGACACACACAGAATACCCAGGCGAAACCAAAACGGATGCAGAAGCTCAAGCCTTATAGGTTCTTTGGCCAAGCCAGCATGGCAGCAAGGGATGCTGGCACAGGAGCATCCTGAGCAGCAGATGCTGAGCCCAGACCTTCCTTTCACCAGACGAGTCACACACAAGGTCTTCACTTCTTCCTAATCTTCCATGTCAACACTGCTTCTTGCATCCTCTACTTTTGTCTAAGGAACCACCACCCAGACACATTGGCTCATTTTACCAGTGTCAAGACTCAAACTTAAGCCTTCTCAGCTCTGCTTTGACATGTTTCCTGGTTCTCAACCAAATGTTGAGGTACACAATGACTCCGAGTCCTACAGTGGAGTAGCACAGACATCTACACTTAGATAACCATAGAACAAAAAAAAAAAAATCAACATTTAAGATAATATTCCAGAAAAAAATAAATTCCTGTGATAGCAGGGACTGAGGGTCTCATACTTCCTACCTAATCTCCATACCAACAGAATTTTCTGGAAAAGCCAAGTTTGTGCTAGATGGTAGAATCTGAAGAGTGCTTTTCTACCTGGAAAACTAATTTATCCTGAAAAAACTTCAACACTTCCACACAATGTTAGTACAGTCACACTAAATAGGACACCCAACTCACCGCACCCTTCTGAAGGTAAGGACACCAAATCACAGCAAATTCATTTCCGAAGCTTTTCAGGAGCTGGGAATGTCACAGTGAGTGTCACAAAGATCACAGTAGGTCTTGCAGGGAAACCAGAGCAAGGGACTCCTGCTCATTCCTACAATAATCACAGAAGAGCAGCCAAGGTGTCACAGAATTTTCATACACAGAAGGCAAGTCCTTAATGCCAATTACATTTTGGATTGGATTTTTTCCTGCTTTTTCCTCTCTCCAGGGTCTCCTGAGGCTTCAAAGGCACGTTCCACATCACACCAGGGTGTTTTCTCATTAGAGGGAGCAAGTATAAAAACAAAAAAGTGCTATTTAATTCCACACATCAGCCAAGAAGATGTGACCCAGATTCTGGTTTCTCATAACAGAGGAGAAGTATGGCCCATGAGTATTTCAGACGGGATAAGACGACAGCTGCCCTGCCAGAACAAGGACCCAGCACAAAGCGAGGCAGAAGTACATGAACCTGAAGGAGACTAGGGGCTTCACCTTCATGTTGTCACCGCCAAGTCGCAGAGACTGGCTCATTCACTTCTCTCAGTCCAGTGAGAGGTTTCCCCACGTGGCAGCCGCGACATCCTTTCCTTGGAGGCAGCCGCAAGCTCATACCTAGTTTATGAGCAATGCGGTAAAAGCGTGCAGTAACGAGCAGACGGTTTGGAAGGGGCTGGGAAGGGCATCAATTGGCTTTGGTTGGGTAAGCCCCCTCAGAGTCTAATTTCCAGGCTGACAGGTTCAGCAGGGAAAATGTGGAGTGTGAAATAAAACATGGAGAAGTTATAAAGAAGCCTTAGGAGATGAGTATGTACACAGGCAGCCGAACGGTACAGTCATGCTGGGTTGTACAGGATTTATCATAAATCACAGCTCATTTTCCAAATGTGCGTTACATACTGAAGTCAGAATCTGAATGCAGCGCTTCCTGTAGGCTGTGTCACACTAACGAAGATGGGCTAATAGCTGTCAAACCATATCCAAAAATCTCCTGTTCCCAGAGAGGATTCGATGTGCACAGGGACTAACAGATGCTCTTATCTGTTGTCAGGTGGCTTTTGTGAGCCGCACTACGCCTCATGAGCCAGTTGGGGTGGCCCTTTATGAAACCCCAAGCTCTCTCTCTCACATCCTCCCTTCTGCTGCAGAGCATCTGGCTTTCCTTTCCTGAAGGTCCTGATGGGAAGGTCACTGCCTTAGCACCCTGACTGCAACAGGGTGTCCGTGGCAAAGATACCTACTGCATTCCAGAGCCCATGCCCTAAAAAAACAAACAAACAAACACACACACACAAAAAAAAAAAAAAAAAAAAAAAAAAACCACCCTAAACCCTCCTCTGCTTCTATCTTCAAATTAAGTGACATTTTATGAAGAATGTGGTTTTCTGGGTGCTGTATTGCAGTGACACAGACCTAATGCACAGAAGAGGGTCAGAGATCTTGAGATTTCCCCAAAAACGTATACGTGTCCACCCTAACCAGGCTGTATTCTCCTACCACAATACAGAAACTCAGAAATATAATGCATACAAGGTATCCTCATGTGAAGGAGAGAAGCTCTGGTGGCCCACAGCAGTTTTTTTCCCCTCTCAGCTAGTCCTCATTTACGCTTCTTTGTGCGGATCTGGCTCAAGGATGCTTGAAGAAATCCATTGCATGGGTGTTAAATAATTGTTTGCTGCAAGCCTCCACTTCCTGAGATGCTAACCGAACCCAAAGGAAAGGGCTATCAGTAAATTTAGCAATTACCTCCTGTGGCCTGTAATTGCCCGTGCAAACCTGTCATACAGGCATATTTGCAGAGGGAACTGTGGGTCTATTTCTGCTGATCCCTCTCATCTTCAGTTGGCCTCCTGGACAGTTTTGATTTTGTCATCTGCTGCAGGAAGCAATGTTTTAAAGGCACCTGCTAGGATTTCAGTTCCTTCTCCCTCCTCCCCCCCCATCTCAGCACGTACACAGAGATTCTTCTCTTTAGAAAAAAATTGTGGAGAGAAAAAAGAAAAGACTGGGGACAGAAACAGCATATTAGCTATTTGAAGGCTTTCTAGTTGCAGAACAGCCAGTTTGGAGATGGTAGGTCTGTACGTTCTGCTGATGGTTTGTACAGACTCCCGTCGTGCCTTGTAAGGACCCAGTGTCCCATCACGGTGAGTACAGCAGTGGCTAAACTAACTCTCCTGGTGCAATGCAGCCCCCTGGCAGCAGCCCAAACAGCTGCTACAGGCACCTCACCTCTCAGGAAGCAGGGATTCCACACGCAGGCAGCCTCTTCTACAACACCACGAGATCACCGCAAGAAGTTCAGCCCTGCTGCTCTGCCACGGGGCAGGCATGGTTACCAACCGTCCATTTTACTGCGTGAGCAAGCACCTTACCTCTGTCATTCTGCAAGTCAACGAGAAGAATTTCTGAGCTGCATTTCCTCTCCAGGTACCAAGCACAATTTATTTTGAAACTGTGTGATCATAACAAAGCATAGCCATTTCTTCACTTCATACATTCATATTCTGAAGTCAATACATCACAAAAATCTTATCCTTTTAAGTACCCAAGTGTTTTTTGGTACTTCCACACAGATGTGCCCTATGCAATGCTTCTGCGTTGCCACTGCTGGCACTGCCAGCTACCTGCCTGACAACGCACCTCCAGGGCTCACGTGACACCTTCTCTGTTTCACTCCAGCCAGTAATCCACACCCTAAAGGAGAAATACTTATCTGACAGGCCTCCGTTTGCCACTCCAGTTTGGGGAGCTTATCCTTGCTTTGTGAGCTGGCTGAAGCAGCAGCACTGCTTCTAAAGCACAGGCAGTGAAATCCACCTCCTGAGAGCCAGCTGACGCAAACTTACAGTCCAAGCCTCTCTGTCCCACAACCTTGCTGCTTGTCATACTAGTACACACTATGAGGACTCAACATATTGTTCCCTTTTAAGATGAGACCAAAAAATGGGGGAGAAGGGAGGGCTGGAGTGTCATTTGTTCATGCTATCACGAGGAGGACACAGCCTCCAGCAAGCTGGCCTCTCCAGGCAAGAGACCTATGCCAGAGGTAGAATGAGCCATGAAAGTGGCAGGGAATAATGGGACTCCAAGCCTGTAACAGTGCAAGTACAACTTAGGACAGGTCCAACAGCAGCTTTATTCACTATGATCAGAGTGAGGGAAGGCTCAGGCAGCACCTCCTCCTCTGCCCGCATGCTCTCCGCCCAGTGGCTGCAGACACTCCACCTATATTCTCTTTCAAAGAAATAAAAGAGATACAGAAAATCATTCTAATATTAACAAAACCAGGCCTAGAAAGCCCTAGATGTATGTACAGAGATGATGTTACACCAGGGTTACATTAGAAACCCTGCAAGGGAGCAGGTGGAGTGGCCCCAGTCATGCTCACAGCACTCCCCAGCCTAGCTCTGATCAGTTTGGGATTGCCAACTTTTAAACTGCTCCGGTAAGGTCTTGGTGCCATTTCTGTTTGATCCAAGTCCTGACTCAGCACCACATAACCCACCAGCAGAGCCCAATTTTACCTCCTAAGTGCCTATTTTTCTGAAGAGCCTTCAGGAAAAATAAATAAATAAAAAGTTTGTGAAATCCATTTACTGTTCCCCACAATACAATCCAGAAGAATGTGTGCTGTGAAATAATTCCCCGTGAGGACAATATTATTAAATAATTGCAAGTCAAAAGCTACGGCATGGAAACTGTTGACTGCAAAAATATCCTGACATTCTCAAGTAGTGCATGTACAGACACCATTACGCTGATCTGCACATGCCTGTCTTTGAGGAAAAGCTCTGCTCTTTTCATACTTGCTTCTCTCTTACAAGCTGCCATCTCGTGTGACTATCAGAGCACAAGTGCACCAGAGGTCCACAGCAGGACAAAGAGAAAAATCTAACTTCAAAGACTTGTTAGAGCAGGAAACAGCGTGCTGCTGGGGCAGGTTCTGGTTACTGACAGACCAGCAGTCCTGCAGTGTTTCACTTGCAGTGTCAGCCTCTTTGACTAACCTTTGTGTAAGCACAGCTCATTTGCCATTATCCTAAACAAACAAACAAACCAAAAAACAAACTAAAGGCAAACCTCTAGTGTCTAGGACACACAGGGAGGTGCCAGGAGCCAGGCAGCGTGATGCCTGTGGCTCTGCAGAGCAGCTCCTGGCTCTGGAACTGAGCAAGGACAAAACTGCAGCCGAGTCTGCTGCTCTCTGCGGGTCCCACGGAAACACTTGCACGGGAAGGGAAAGCCTTCCAGGAAACCGGGGCTTGCCGAAGGGACGGTACAGGTGGTATTCTGCTTCTCCACACCTCCACGTCCCAGCTAGTGCATGTTCTTGAGCACCACCTGCTGGCACTTTCTCCACAAGCTACCTTTCCAAGAAGAAGGAGCAAATCCAGTCCGTCAAACTCCAAAAGCAGCCGGTCTGCTTTCTGCCAGAGATGTGGCTAAGACACTGTGGATCCTTGCAGAACCAGCCCAGACCACAGAATCACAGACTGGCTGAGGCTGGCAGGACCTCTGGGTCCCTCTGGCCCAGCCCCTGCTCCAGCAGGGACACCCAGAGCAGGGTGCCCAGCACCACATCCAGGTGGCTTTCGGAGATCTCCGAGGATTGAGAGTCAGGCTCTAAGACCTCTGCAGTGCCAACAAGTTAGTGCAGCCTATGGCGCAGAGCAGCTGTGGCAGATGTGCACGGGAGCAGGCCCACAGGGGAATCCTAACAGGAAAACAGGTAGACGCCCCGGGTCTGTGCGACTTTGGGACACTTCGCTCCCCAGGCTCTGTATGACACGAGTCTGCCAGTATCCAACGTGTCAAAGCCCATAACTAATCTGGAAAAGGGAGAGCAGCAGGATGTATCTCGCTGCTTCCAAAGTCCTGAGTCTGCTCCCAAGTTCCCATAGTGCTGAGGAGGAATGGAATAGAATTAAGAATCTCCTGACCAGCTGAGTTTTTACTGTACAGCAGAGTCAGGCTTGATAGACCAAGTAAAATAAACCCAGTAAAAATGTTCTCTTCTTATTTTTCAGTTGAGTGGTTTGTATTAAACTTGCCATGAAAAGCCTCTAGGAAATAAAGCACTTTGAGACACTTGAGTTCTCAGACTGGAACTAGGTCTCCTCAGAACACCTTGGAAGGTGGATTCAAAACACAGCATTTCCAGGTGAGCAACCCTGCGTTCTAGAACACAACTTCTACAGCTTAGCACAGGCCTCTGGAAAACCTAGGTTAGAGTCAACACTTTATCTTGATCGTCACTAGAACGTGAGAAAAGGGTTGCCACAAAGGAGCTAGTAGCATCTCTGACCTTAGAAGATGAACCATAGCTTCAGGACTACAAGGCTATCTTGTAAGGTGCTGGCAGATGAGAATTAAAAAAAAAAAAAAATCTATTGTGTGAACAAATCACTTAGAAATGCAATAGGTATTTTGCTATCAGTTGAGGACATCCTTGAGGAAAAGGAAGTGAAAGAGGAGCAGCACTTAAAGGAAAAGACATACACAGCACTGTTTTGTTTGCAGATGGTTAGCACCTAGCTGCTATGCAAGCATGTGTCTGTACCAGGAGAAAGATAGAAAAGAAGACAGACAAGATTCAATGCCTCAGAAGACTTTGATGAAGAACATAAGAAAAAAAAAAAATCACTACATTACTGAACTACTCCTTCCAACTCTCAATCTATTCCCTTCCATCTCCTTCAGACTGAACTATTCTATTCCATCCTACACAGAAGCATCCTCCATCCTGTTGGCTGTACACATGTGACCTCTGTCTGCCTACCTAACACAGGGTCAAATCTTCCAGGTAGCTTCTACTGCAGCCCTTTGGAGACACAGTGCAACTGTCTCAGGTACAGGGAAAATGGACACTTGTTTTCTCACTGAGGTTCAAAGTGACCTAGCCAACCGACTGCTCACAGTATTTGTCCATGGTAAAAGTATTTCCATCTGCCTGCATCCAACAGAGAGGCAGACTACTCTGGACACACATAGGGGTCCCCGTGCCAGGTCAAGAACCAACAAGACACTGTCTTGAGCTCTGTTGAGATGGCTGATAGCAATAAAACTCTATAGCATGGAAGACTTTCTGTAACATTTGGGCCATTAAAACCTACCGATCTCCTATCAGAATAATCTTCCAAGCGCACCATGGTAAGCCATCAATCTCATACAGACTCCACCCGCCTTAGCAAATCCACCTTTCAGCAGTGATCCACATGGAGGTGCAGTTTTCCTTCCGCTCCTGAGTTACAGGGCTTTGCTAATACTCTGGTGTCCTCCAGAAAAAGGACTAGAAGTTATCTGTTTCCCCTAATGCAGACTGGGCAGAAGAGACATACTTTCACTGGAAGGAGACAGACACTTCAGAGCAGAAGCCTGGAACCATTTCGTAACATAGGGTCTGAAACAAGAAAACAAGAATTAAGAAGACCAGACCTTAAATAAACCTCACAAAATGCTAGCTCTCAAAGCAGCAAAGGAGGAAATCAACTCAACCACCACCTGCTGTTTGGGTGTATGAATACCCACGGGACCGCTCCTCCGCAAGCTTTCAGTTGCTCACTGTACTGGCATTAAATGGTTTTCTAGAAACTTAGTTTGTGTTTCTCCCTAAGCTTTTTAGAAGAGAAATACCAAAGATTTGACCAAGTAATATGAGAGGGATGAAGATGAACACAAAAATTGGAAGGCAACTGGAAGCAAAATGGCTGCGTGCTATCAGAAATCTGTCCCTGCTGCAAGGGAAGCTCAGTGGCATCTTCATTAAGGGCAATTGAAGGTTGTAATCTGTGAGACACCACTGTCATCTCTCAGTGCAGAGGTTCGCTCCTCATGCTGTGGTCTCTCTGGAACAAGGTCCATGGCAAAGAGCTAGATTTGCACAGGCACTCATGTCTTGGCAGGATCTGTACTGCAGCAGGATGATTTCTCTAACATTCCTGTGAAGACCTGTGCTGGATTCAGTCTTCCTGTCAGCAGGCACAGAAGACACTACTCTGTTTATGGGGAAAGAGCCTTTTCTAAGGAAATTCTGCACAAATCCTCTGCAGCCTGGCAGTGGAGCAGAATTATTTTTTTTATCTATATAATAGATCTCCTGTCCTGTACAATGGCTAGTCCACAAACAGGCACTTCCCTGTTACAGCTCAAACTGCTGGTGCTTTCCACAAAATGTAGCTGCATTTATTTTCATTGTCCTTAAGAGCAAGAGGACAGATAAAGAGCCCTCTGTGTGATTAAATACAGGCCTCTGAACCGCACAAATGTGGGGAATCTGTTGTCTGTTTATTAACCAAAAAACAACCTGGGAGAACACTGAAATATAGGGCTATTCTCTTTGGGAACAAGTGCCCTGTATTTAGGGAAAAAGAGAAAGCCTTTGAAATGTTACAAATGGAAAAAAAAAAAAATTAAAAAAAGTCATGCATACTGAAGGGAAGACATGCTTCCTTTCCTAGTTATCATGAATATTTTAATTGTGAAGCTCCTGAGGTGACTTAGGACACCTAATTAGGATATTTCAGGACTGTAATCTGCACAATGGTTTTTCAAATGCCTTTTTGATGGCTGCATCCCCCCTTCATCCACTACGCTCATCCCCAACCTCCTCCCTTTAACACACAGATACACACATGTATGTGTGCACACAGAAGCGCTTAGAGGCGTTATCAGGAGAGAGACCTACAGCCTGCATGGTTAGCACCTGCGGTACTGCTTATGAACAAGCCAAACACCACTGGTTTGCCAGTGTGCTGCTTGACCAACAGGGCTGCTGCTGCCAGCGGGGAGCAATATGGGGACACAAAGACACCCGTAATTGCCAGCATAACCCACCTTCCTCCGCAGCTAAGCACCAAGGTGGGGATGAACAAGGAGATACTCAACAGCAACCAGGCTGCCAGCCTGACCACTCTTCCTCCCATAGTCTCACAGCCCTGGAGCACACCTGGAACCCCAAGTGGGCAGCTCTGCTTCTTCCATGCCTTTGCACGTATCAGCAGTGTCTTCTCTCACTACCTTCTCCCACCTTTGGGGAAAACAGCGGGCATGTAAGGAGCTTTCTCAACCTCAGCCTCCATCTTTCCTTTTCCCTCCAAGGAGAAACAGCAGAGAGGGGGAGAGGCATCCTGCCCGTACGTCCACATTGAGGCAATCTCAGCCTTCTGTACACATCTTTGAGGCTATACAGCGTGTCAGCCACAACACACCCACACCAACACCAACTTCCTTTAGAGGGTTCTATACCTCTCATCTACTGCAGCACCAACAGCAAGTCACTCTGACTGCAGCAAGCATGGGAAGGAAATTCTTCATTTCACATCATGTCCGGTGCTCTGAGCATAGCTCTTTTTTTAGCAGGCAGCCAGCATTCACCATGAGTTATGATGTCTTATGTAAAACCAGACACCGAGCAGTAAAGCGGATGGCTTGAGATTTGTGTTTGTAGCTCAGAAGTAATTTCAAGAGTAGTTGCTACAAAATGCGTGTCTGAGACTTACACCTAGGTGTTGAGGCCTCAGGGTGCCTGATAAGCCTTGTATTAGCTTGGGACTAATGTGCAATTTCTGTCAGATGAGGAAAAAAAAAAACCAACAAATTTTTCAACTATTGGGTTGGATGGCCTAAAACTGCACTGGCTGAATTGCTTTGTAAGAGTGAAAATTACGTGCATTCTTGTAAGAAAGCCACAGTCATGAATACTAGGAAGTATTTCTAGTATTCCTTGAGTGAAGGAGCCAACCCATTCTCTTCAAGGGCTTCATCTCTTGGCTACTTCAAAGGGAAGGGAACAGGTTGGGAATCCCCAAGGGGACACCTCAGCACAGACTGGCACATACAGACCCCTCACTTCTTTGCATTCTTGGGAGGAAGAAAAGTAGCAGTATCAGGCTTTTCTATGGCACAGAAGAACAGCTCCCCTTGCTGAAGGGGAAGACACAAGGTCATCGCTCGCTGGGGAGCGAGACAGATGTCTGAAAACTTTACAGTCCATGTTCAGTCCTACATAACCATCCCAAGGCCCACTTCAATCACACTGCTCTCAGCCATGTGCACCCAGAGAGGAAAGCATGCAGTATAGGTCAGGAAGCAGCAACACCAATCACTCTCTCTTGAGGAGCATTCCTGCCACACAAAAAACAGCAAAACTTTGCTGTGCAGTATGGATCTTGTGATACTCTCCTCCGACTCCTCTGGCTCATGGGTCTCAGGACAGCTTTCAGTGTTTCACAGAATGGTTCTGGTTGGAAGGGACCTTAAAGGTGGCAATGTCATCTCTGCAGAGCTCTCTAGACTCAAGAACTCCAGCTCTCTCTCTCTCTCAGCCTTTCTTCATTTCTCTTTCCCAGGCAGTGTCCAGACAAGTCTGTTGCCAGATCCATCAAAAGGAGCTATTTTGGGCTGTTTCACCTTCACAAATCCTTTCGCCTCCTTCTCTCACAACCTTGTTCTTCCCTGCAACAGCCCTAGTCATGCTATCAGCTGAAACAGAAACCAGCTGCAAGGCCAAGCTATCTGCATCTTGCTGTCCATCACTGAACCACAGTCACAGTGGGGTGCTGACAATGTCCTTCAAGCATCTCTCAGTGGGTTACTCATCCCTGCACTCACACCCACACAGCATTCAAAGCAAGATGACCTCCAACATTCCCTGGCTGAAGCAAGAGCTCCTATTTCAGTGCTTGCTCTAGTTTCTGATGGTAATTCAGTGGTGCAGAAGATCACAGTTGCTTTGCCTACCTGTACGCATTTACAGACACAGGATTTCTCCAGAGGAAGCTTTTAAAAGCAGTAGTTCATGCGGGTCAGAAAGCAGGTGATGTATAACAATCACTAAGTTACAAAACATTGAAATAAAAAAAATAAGTTGTAAAGACCAACAAAAATATTTCACATATTGGCCAAGTGCATACCAAAATCTGGTTGGAATTCTCAAAGCAGTTTGGAAACCTGAAATCAGCATGGGGTATTCGTGTCTCATTTGACAACATCTTACGGAATAATTTAAAAAGGAAAAATCAGGAGGAAGGTTTGGGCAGCCTGCTGGCAACTGTTCTTTCATGCAGCCATGCAGTTACGAAGGACATGCTGGGCTTGTGGACCCTGAGAAGCAAGTCTGTCCCAAGTGGCTGCATCTCCACACCTCTAGTAGACTGCCAAGCAGCACAAGGAAGGAAGATTTTAAATATAGAGAAGCAAGGAACAAGCGGGAAGAGGAATAAGGGGGAAGAGAAGAGACAGATGACCTTCATATAGCACACAGAAACCAAGATGTCAAGAACAATATTAATTAAGTCACTGAGGGAAGAGACAAAGTTCTGTAATTGCCTCTCCACCAACATGAGAAGCCTCGATAATAAACAAGAGAAATGGGAATTGCTCGTTTACAGAGCATAAATTTGACCTATCTGATGTCACTGAAACCCTCTGGGAGGAATCTGCATGATTAGAATATATAAAAGAAATCAGTGCTCCATAACCTGTTTGGGAAGGGGCGTGCGTGCCCTGAAATGGCATCATCTCCACGAGTTATGGGTGGTGGGAGGCTGTTACCTCCAGCACGTACTCTGGCAGCGTGCAGGGGGAGCACTAGCTGCTGTCTGCTCATGAACGAGCAGGGTGTCTGACAGGACGGTCACCAACTCCTCCTCCACAAAACGTGCAATAAATCCTTCCCAGGAGAGCAGTCTGTGTGATTCATCCTGACGTTTCCAAAGCCTTCCAGGACTAAGTCTTATATGAAAGCTCTCAGAATTCACTAAAAGTGTCGCTAAAGCTGGGTTCCCTGCAGAGCCATGCTGACTGAGACCTTTGTCTGGGCAGAGAAATATGGAAAGACAGCTAAAATGAAATCAGCCTTTTCTTCAGTGCAAGCGATCACATTAATTGCTTAGCGCACAAAGAAAAAGCTAAATTAATGAGCTTGTGTTAACAGGGGATAATTTCAGACTGAACATAGTCAAGAGAAAAAAAAAAAAACTTCCAAGAAGTTAACGAAAGTCAAAGTCAGGCTACTTCTGGGGAAAAAAAAAAAAAAAAAAACAACTAGGGTACTATCAGAAGTATCATTATTCAAGGAAGCTTTAGAAGTGTTGGAATGAGACATGTAGTCTTCATGAGGGTAAAGAAAAGCAAGGAGGGACCTGATGCAATCAGTTATTTCATTCCTGGTTGATATTGACTGAGAATGGAGGGGATTCAGGTAATTCAATATCCAGCAGGGTTCACAAGAGCTTAAAGAATCTTTGCAAACCTAAAATAATATCACTAAGAATAATGCAGGCAGCAATCGCCTTCTGCATCTTTGTGGCTGACATCACTGGGAATAGCCAATGTGATAAATTTGCTCTTCACTGTCTGAACAGTCGTGGATTTTCCGCCCAAGACTGGGGCCATTTGTTCCAAACAACATACAGCATCTTGCCAGGAACTCCACTCGCTGCAGCCTCAGTCCCTAATGGAGAAACACTCCCAGCTCTGGCACTCCAGCAGGCATTTCAGGAAAGCCCCCAAGGAAAGCCCCTCCCAGCAATGCCAGGTCTGAGGAATGTCTCAGATTTAGTAATCCTGTGCGTCAAAACGGCCCCATCTCCCAGCCACTCCCCCTTATCCCCAGAACAGTTATTTTTGGTGAAGTTTTGTCACAGGTGAGCCCACACCACAGCTCCCCTCCTGGAGGTACTCTCAGTAAGTATTCTCTCCTCCACACAGAGGTCTGTGTTCACAAGACTGGAAGGGCATTCAGTCAGAGAGAACAGCTTTTCCAGTAAATTTGGAATCAATTTGATAATGAGTTTGAAAGCTATTGAGTCATAAGAAGGGACAGCTTAATTATACCTCATTTGCTGAGAAAACCAGGCCAAAGAAAGCATTCAAGTTGCATTGAAAATCTTTCCACTCTAAACAATAAATGCCAGCTACTAATATCAGATAATATTGATGTTAAGAATTTTTAAAAGAAAAAAAAAACCCTGGACTTCTCAGGCTGACTCTCGAAAAGCCTTTGATCAAGAGTAGTTTCAAGATAACCTGAAAATGCCTTACACTTTTTATCCAGTCTTCAGTTCACTGTTCTGTAGGCTCCCAGAATCAATCCTGGATACATTGCTGCAGACAGGATGTAGCCTAATTAAAGATATTGAAAGGATGGTAGTGTTTATTGACATTAGTCTTATTATATTTGATTTTTATTACACATCAGAACCAAGTCGTGATGAAGTCTGTAAATAATGGAAGCCACTAGAGAAGACTAAACAGCAAGTAAAATCATTTCAGGAGAGCTCAAACTGCCAGACAGAGGCATGTTCAATACTTCTCATATCTGGGAACTAGAGAAGCAGACCATTCTCACAAATACAACTGTCCTAGCCATCCTAACCAAAAATAACCTGACAAACACTGTAGTGCTTCCTAGCTAAAAAAAGTTTTCAGTCGTTTCATACATAGCCTCAAAACCATGTAGAGACAGTCCTTGATTTGTTGTCTTTTTCCCAGAGCATGCTGTCCCAGTGCAGCCATGACTGGCAAGGTCTGGAAGACAACACTACAAATTACCGGGATGTCTGGAAAACATGCCAGAGAGTACTGATGGGCCATCACTGATCAGAGGACACATGGACAGGAAGAAGACAGAAGTATTGTGCAGAAGGTTTCCTAAGAAGACAAAGCAGCAGCAAAAGCCATCAGCTGACTCCACCATCAGTGGAAGAAAAGGCAAGACTAAGAGAAATGTGTATGGATGTCCCAACAGAGATAAGAAAATCCACATCAGAGCAAGTCATCTCCAAGCTACGCTTTGTTTTCCACTGCTTGGTGCCTACACATGCCCCAACATAATTTCAGGATACAAATTTGACCACAGGCAGTTGGACTGAGGTGTTCCAGCTATGTAAGAGAGATACCTGAACTGAAAGATGCTGATTCCATATATACCCACGATACTGGGTATGAAGAACAAGAACTTGGACATAAACACTGGATCGAACTCTGATGTAACAGCTGGTTTCCCTGTGCACAGGTGTTCTTCACCGGCAAGAGTTCAGCTTTCGGTCTCAGAAAAACACTGGCTATATCCCAAAAGACAGCCCACCTAACAGGTTAACAGTCAACTGATCAGAGATTTATCTTTAAACAACACTGATCTGAAGAGAGACTCTACAAAAAGACTCTTGCCAGCAGTTATCTATTTGCCCAGCTCCCCAGAGGAGCAGATGCTGGAGTCTGCTTCAAACCACTCGCAGCCTCTAAACCCGTCTCCCAGTATATTGTTAATTCAGCTACATGCTCCGTGCCTCATTGTTCATCTCCAGAAGGACTACGTATTGTTTCTTCACATAAAAAGGAGAAGACACAAAGGAGGTCTGTTACTTTAATGACTTACAGAGAAAGATTTATCACACACGCCCTTGACTACCCAATTTGTATTATGCAGGTTGTCTATGAGCTTGATTGTTACTCTCATCTATAAGCTTGTTCAAAGGGCTCTCATCTCTCCCACTCCAGATTGTTTTTGATTCCATTTTGGTAACAATGCTGAAGATGTCAGCTCACAAAGATTAGCAGGTGTCTTCCTACAAAGCCACTGGTGTCCAGCTTCTTGATCATGGCTGTGCCTATTTGTGGACGTGACGTGATTTGTAAGTGCTTTTACAAATACTGAGCACCTCTATCCTTGTCTACCAGACAGAAAATGATCATGGAGCTACCCAGATGCAGAGCCTCTCGTCTGCCCAGGGCAAGGCCTGACCCATTACCTAAAAAAGTTAGTTTCAGTAGTGTTTTGCAAGAGGGAAGTCACAAGAGGCACATAACCATGTTCACCTGAGGTCGGTTTTTATTCAGACACACAAGTGAAGACGTAAAGAAAGGGCAACTCGTATTCAGAGTCACTAGGCAGTGGACATCGCAGGTAGATAGTGATGGGACAAGGGGGAATGGTTTTAAACCAAGAGAGGGGAGATTTAGGTTAGATGTTAGAAGGAAATTTTTCACTGAGAGAGTGGCGAGGCACTGGCACAGGCTGCCCAGAGAAGCTGTGGATGCCCCATCCCTGGAGGCATTCAAGGCCAGGCTGGATGGGGCCCTGGGCAGCCTGGTCTGGTGGTTGGCAACCCTGCCCACAGCAGAGGGGTTGGACCTAGATAGTCTCTGAGGTCCTTTTCAACCCTGGCCATTCTATGATTCTATGACATTTGACTGTCTTCAGGGGTGGCAATTCCCCAAGGCAAGATATAGAAGCAGTTTAGAAGCAAGCGTGTTTCTTTTTTAAAAAGAAGAAAAAAAAAAAAATCTCTTACCAAAAGGAAACAAACAAACAAAAAAAAAAGAATGAAATCTGACTCACTGTCCCTATCACCCTGCTTGTCTTGCAAGCACTTTACAATCCCTACAGACAGATCCCTAAGCCTTGCAGGGTATCATCAGCCTCATGGCTTCTCAACTTCTGACAACTAAATGCATAGTTACTTTGATGCCTTTTGCCACAAATACAGAAAGGGCATGAAAACAAGGCAAATCCTTTTGTTACAGGCCTTACACAAAGTCAAAATCATCCCTGCATCAGAAGCTGAACACACTGTACCTTTCCCCCTCCCAAGATGTTTTTTGGCTATATACTTATTTCTGAATCAAGGCATCTCAACTCACTGTCTCATTTTTTCTTATATATACATATATGCAAAAAGTGCAGGGCCAGAGGCCTCTCTAGCCCTGCACTTTCTGCAGCAAACCCATCCTTGCAAAGGCCTTGTCTCACTCACATTCAATTTATCGAACACCAAGAGGTGGTCATCACCTGGGGAAAGAAGAACTCTTATCCAAGCTTCAAACTGCAGAGACTTAGAAATGGGAAAATCCTGAGATGCATCAGGGGGCCCTGTTAAGCTCCTTATTTGCTGTCAGAAAGTTTCAGGCAGCATGCAGCCTGTTCTATATATAGACCCACTTAAAGCTTTTCCAAAAAAATAAAAAAGGGGAAAAATCCAATCAAGGTAGCTTAGAATGGGGATGGTATGAAGACAGACCCACAGCAGACACCATCAAGGTGATTCTTAAAAGCAAACCTCTGCTTCTTGTGGCAGAAGACCACACGTGCTCCTATGCAGCACTTCTTGGGGAAAGAATTTTCAGTAGAGAGGTAGATCTCTGCTGCAGTATTGCACAATGTTGTCAGGAATTTCTCCTCCCTATTCTGGGGAGGGAATCAAATCCCTTCCCAGGGGGGATACTTTTTTTTTTTTTTTTTTTTTTTTTTTTTTTAAATACTCCGCAGGTAGCTAGCGTGTAAGCGCCAGTGACTTTCACCTTGAGCATAATCAGTTTTCCTTGCTTTCTGTGCTCCCCACTGGGATCTCTGCAATGCAGCGGTTCCCGGGGCTAGGTGCCCACCTGTTGTAACTGAAATCAGCAGGAGCTAACAACTCCTTGCGGGGGGCAGTCTGTGAGATATTACAGGGAAAGAACAGCAGGCTGCTTGCAGTAATGGTAGGAAGGGTATCAGCAAACATTGCCAGAAAGCCTCAGATGCTGAAAAGCATTGAGCTGGCTCTGACATGACCATCCTGAAGGACGAGCCTCACATGTCAGACACTGACTCTGTCACATGGGTCAGATGCTGCTAAGGCAGTGGCATCCTCACCCTCGATTTCCTCCTGGCCACAGACCATGACCTACAGTGGTCTCCACCGCTCCAGGCTGGGAACAGCTCTTTCAGGTGAGACCCAGCGCTGGCTGTGCTTGGAGCGGCCAGCCGTGTGGTCCCCAGTCCCTCCAGCAGCCACAGCCTGTTCCAGCCCTTGTGTTTGAAGAGGCTGGTGTCTGTGGGTGGAAAATTCCCATCTGCCTGCTTAAGCAGAAACAGTTGAAGGTGGCAGAGCCTCAGATACGAATGCTTCTATCCTTTTTAAATCCCCAGTCCACTTTAATATTTATTCAGAGGGATATTCTTGTCATTTGTGCGAATAATCCCCTTGGGAACCCTGAAGCCCTGGCTTGTCAAAGCTTCCTAACAGCAACAAATCCCATGGGCTGGTTATACAATGCAGAAGTTCTTTTGATCACGGGTATCTGCCAAATTTCAGCGTTGCTTTTTGCTTTTTTGTTCTCCCAGCAGAAAGGAGGGCAAACAAGGAATTCCTTCCCTTCCTCCTACACCATTCAGACTGATGCAGCCTCTTCCCCCCATTCCTTAATCCCAAGGTGTGGAGAAGATGGCCTCTTTGTGTAGCAGTGCCAAGAACAACTCCTGCACTCCCACTACCTGCTGCAGGAGATAGTGGCATCCCAGGAGAGAGCAACTGCAGAGGGCACTTCTCTTCGCCTACATGGCATAGCGTTGTCAGTGCAAACTGTTCTGTTCACAGGCAAGTCCAAAGGGCTTGACAGCAGCAAGGACAGGCAGGAGTGTTCATTGAGAGGGTGTGCTTCCACAGGCACTATGGGTATAAATGCCCTTTTCAGAACAGACATTTAGCTCTGAAAGCCAGTTATACTAGATCAAATTAAAAGCCACTCTGATGCCAGAAGAGTGCCTGCTTCCCCATCTTTCCTAGATATCAGGAACTTCCAGACAGGCAGTAACTAGATTCCATTCCCTTCCAAAATACACATCCACCTAGATCATGGAGGCTGCATAACCACCCGCTGTTTATTTTCAAATCATGTAAAACCACCTGGCATTCTAGCAGCTACACAATTTGTGCAGGGGGCTTTAAAAATGAACGCATCACATCCTAAAATGACCAGATTTGCCTTCAGGATAACAAAGAACGTGGCGTGAAGATCCCTTGGCACTTGGGGGTAGAAATGCAAGAAAGACATATCTGACCCAGTGCTGAGCAGAAGCTGGGCAGCAGACCAAGCCACTTTGCAGCCTTCTGTAAGTCTGGTTGTAGTGCAGGAGAGATTTGCTGCAGAATTGGCAACACGCAGGAAAACAGACTGAGTCAGCTCTCAGGTTTGGAGGAGGAGTCAGGAGGACCGAGATTGTCCTTCTGAGAGGGACAGACAACTCTAATTTGGGAGCTGCTTTTTGACATGTTTTTCTCCTGCCTTGGAGAAGCCTGTTTTAAGACAAAATGAAAGCTCTGAAGCAGTACTGAACCTTGAGAGGGCTTGCATATGTGCAGCCAGCTGCTCCCTGCCACACTATAGCTGCTTTGGGGAGCTGCTCAAAAACCTGTGTCTAACCTTTCCTACAGAGGATAGCTGAAGCAGCCCTAAGTGCTTCTTGCTTTTGAAACAACTGACTCCACAAATAAAAGAGCATCCTCGCCGTTGCAATCAGCCTCCCTAAAGAGGAATAAAACCATTGCATCAAAAGTAAGGACAGACACTGAACTCCTGGCAGAGAAAACGCAGGCGGTTTTGTAGCAGAGAGGAAAGCAAACTAATATAAAGCTCTGTTCTGTTCCCCTCCTCCCTCCAGCAGGATCATAGTCAGCTGGATACTCTTCCCTGTCCCAGGGGAACCTTAAGCTATACAACTATGTTAAAGACATAACTGCACCCAACCCAAGTAACAGCGATACTGTATCTCCCAGGTGAGGTTCAGTGTGAAGGAGGGATAATGCAGTCAGTAAAGGCCTTTGTTTTCTAAAAGTGGGTGAACTTAGCCTAGGCATCAGGAAGAAATTCTTTATTCTGAAAGAGGTGAGGCGCTGGCCCAGGCTGCCCAGAGCAGCTGTGGGTGCCCCATCCCTAGGGGTGCTGAAGGCCAGGTTGGGTGGGGCTTCAGGCACCTGGTCTGTGGGAGGTGTCCATGACAGGGGTTGGGTCTGGGTGGGCTTTGAGGCCCCTTCCAACCCAAACCATGCTGTGATTTTATGGCCACGGTGTGTCAACAGTGTCAGGGGAGAGGTGAGGCAAAGCTCCCATAAGAGAAATCAAAACTGCCCAGCACAAAATGCAGCTTACATCCTCTTTAAAGAGCTGCTCCATTCCCAAGAGTTTTCACACAACTTGTTCTGCACCCACTACACTGAAACCAGCTCCCAGAGGAAACAAAGATCTTTCCAGAGTACAGGCATGGCAGGGCAGTCTGGGCAGGCCACGCCTGCAGTGCACTTGGCAGCAATCACCTTGCCTCTGTCCCCAGTCCTGGGTGAGCACAGCTTTGATACTCCTGGTCTCAGGACAGCTGAGGCTATTTGTGCCTCAGCAGCAATTTGCAACAGTGCTGAGAGAGTGGAAATCTAAAGATAAACAAATTACCAAGGATTGTTCTGCTCTGTAGTTCACACAGGGGTGTCCTTACTTCCCTCAGCATGCAGTGTGGCTGCAGAGGTGTGGGACAGGCTGCGCAGGACACTGGCTCATATGAAGAACCTAAGGCTCCTGGATTTTTCTAAAGTTTCTCCCAGAGCTGATCAGTTTGTTTCCAGAGAAGCATTCCCCAAAGTAGCCCCCAGCTCAGATAAAGCTAGAAGCAACCATCTTGTGCAGACCTGCATCGCTTTGCTGTGAAGGCACATTCAACTTCAGCCTACAGCAGTGTCCACAGGATGCCAAGTCACAGAGTCAAAGAACCATAAAGGTTAGAACAGACCTCCAAGATCATCCTGTCCTCTTCTGCAGAGAGTCTGTGTTTCACCAGCCTGGCTACTAGGAGGCTGTGGGAGAACACGCCAAAGACCTTGCTAACACCATCGCTTGGCCCCTGCTTTTGCACAGGTTTGCAACACTCCTTCTCTGGCTGCTTGAACAGAAACACGCCTCTTGCTTCCCAGCCTCTTCCATAGCTCCTGACACTGAAGGGAAAGGTAAAGGCTCACATGTATGAAACTATCCAAAAAGAAAAGAGAGCGGGAGGTGTTTTCTCCTGACTTGTAACAGACTGGAAGAACAGAGCAAGGTTAATGACTTCAACAAGCCTTTCTGGAGACTCAGTGGCAGGAAGGGACTCTCCCAGCACACCATCTCAGCCCACCCTCAGACCACCTCTCCTCCCATCGAGCCGATCACACCTGGAAACCACAGCTGACAGCAATGAGCAATTTGCCTCTGAGGACTGGTGTCGCTAAACTTGTGCTGACAAGCCACAGAGGGCAATCTGTTCGCACACAGGCTGTGATGCTGCGTGTGCCCTTCTGCACACCACCCATTTAAGGGAAGGAATCAAGTTATCCAAGAGACCATGTGTTCACCTTCATGCTCAACACATGTCAAAGGTTTCAGAAGGAAGTGGCAGCTCAAGTACAAAGCTGCTTGCAAGTCATTTGTGATGAGTTTAAATGATACTAAGCTTTATTTCTGAGCTGAGTCCCAGAGCAAGTACTGCTGATGCTCAACTGAGCCCTAGAGTAAAGGGGTCTGATATCATTTTAAAAAAGATGACTGAATATTTTGTCATACTTGTACACACAGACAAAAAAAAATGAAACAGATAACAAAGGCCATCCATCTTCATTTAGAAGTTATGGCTTTTGCCTTTTGTTAGATTTAATTACTTCCCCCATGGCTTTAGATCAAGGGCAGCTCCTAATAAAAGTAATTATTTTGCTGTGCAGCTGGCATGGCAAAGCCGCATGATAAAGGTTAATCTGCTAAGTGATGGCAGCTACTAAATGAGTGTGATAATTGCCATTACTAACTCCGTGGCAAAGATGATGCTAGAATTTATCTGTTCAATGACATGATAGCCACAAAGACAGCACCTGGGTGCCTTGTAGGATCCACACATCACCACCCCAGCTCACCAGGGTGCCAGGACACACAAGACACTTTCCACAGGATCTTGCTGCACACCAGCTAGATGCCAAACTACCTGCTGAGGAGAGCCATGGAGCAAGAGCTGGAAGCCTGCTCACATCAAGTACTTCAAGAAGCTCATTTTCCTCCCAGTTCTTCTTCCCATTTCACCTCTTTCCCCTACAGGCCAGCAGCCCTGATGTGCAGCACTTCCAAACTTCGCAGCATTCTAGGCAGAAGGCTGCTGGTGTCACACAAGACAAGACAAAAAAAGCCAAAATATTTAAAAACATGTATTACACCCCCCCCCCCCCCAATGCCTACTTTCAGTAGTTTGCCATTCTACTAGCAGATTTCACCACCTCTACCACTTATGACCTGAGTGTTCAGTTATGCTGTAGCAGCACTACCACGCATTACAAACTAGCTGTGCTTTAGGCACCAACACCCAACACAGAACATAGCCCTCCGGTGTCTCCTCCAGCAGTTCTAGAATAAGTCTCTTCATGATTTTAATTATCAGCTGGAAACGGTCTGACTTGAGAAGGAAGCTGTAAGACATTTAATGGAAAGCTAGACTACCTCTCTCAGCTACAGTTTTCCACTGTAGAACACCAATGACTCAAATCAGGCATGCAAAACAGTGAGTTAAAACCCTAACGCTGTAGCTATTTTCAATGCAACACTGAGAGTAACGCCCTGTAAATGACACATACGTATGTTCTATGAATAAAGCAGAACACAGCCTTCTGCACACATATGCCTGCCGCTCTCCCAAGGAAGCTGCCATCTACATGTTTGAAGGATCATTTTCCTTGTGGGAAGCCAGGGAGGGATGAGAGAAAAATCCCAGAAAGCTGCTAACAAATGCAGTTCAAAGGGTGGGTTGTCTCCTGTTTCAGTAAGCAGAGGTAGTCCACACTGAACAGCTCTAGCAGAGAGAAATGATGGTTTTCTATCCTCACACCATGCTGGTCAAGCAGGTCACTTCCACTTCATTTTTCCTCATTCCTGCAGTTTCAGAAGTTGCCTGGAAAGCAGAACACACCTGGAAGTTTCCCTGCCAGCCTCAGGAGAGGTGGAGATGGAAAGGCCTGGCTGTAACCCCTTCACTGTCTGCCAGATCCCCCATGTTTTGAGACTGATGGATTCCCCTACTGCTTCAGTGTTCTCCTTTTAACACCAGCCTGTCTTACTGCTAGCAGGTGACACCTTTGCATCTTTCTTTCACCTGAAACTGCACAGCTGTCACTCCATTAATATTATACCTAGAATTTTTACCTACTAGCCAAACCAAGCCTGTCTCGAGTAGCTCCCAAACTGCACATCTAATCTCCAGTTTTTCTTTTATTCACGAACAACCACAACCAGCACCACCACTACGAGCTCCTGCATTACTGCCTGGTGTGGTCTAAACCAGCAGGCAGCTAAGGACCACACAGCCCCCCAGTGGGATGAGGGAGAGCATTAGAAACAAATTAGAACTCATGAGTTGAGATAAAAGCTATTTATTAGGAGAAAGGAAAGAAAAGAAGAATAGAAATTCAGAAATTCACTCAGCAACAACCAAAACACTGATGTGCTATTAACACTGTCTCAGCTGAAATCAGGATATTGCCCCAGGTCAGAGGGTGCAGCAGTGAGCACAGTTTCTTCTTCCCTCCCTCCCTCCACGTACCTCCTAGATCCCCTGCTCATACCCTGGATGCTCTGCAGCCTCCTTGTGCCCATCAGGTCTCCTTAGTCCTTGGCTTAACTGTGGAAGCAAACCTTTGCCCCTGAGACAATTCCCTGAGGGAATTAACTGTACTTCGGGGGTTTCAGGTTTTCCTTCACAGTCATCGTTCCAGAACAGTAAAAATCCCATTGTTGTCTTCAGGCCAGACGCAAACAATTTGTGGCTACAACTACTTAGAAATCAAATTCTACCAAAAAGTCATGGGAAGCTCAAATATTCCTGGAACTAGAAAGAGAAAGCAGTTAGTTATTCCTGCAGTTATACCAAGTGAGAGCTGAAAAGGTGTTACACTGCTGCCAGATTAGTTGCACATTTAAAAATAAATGTGCTTTCTTGCTTGTAGTGAGAGAATGCATGGCACTCGGGAAGGAAAAATCAAAATGGAAAGGTGGTAAGGAAGAGATTTATTCAGACCATGCCTGTCAAGAGGGTCCATTCCTATTAAGGGCTGCGCTGTTGCCCATGGGCCATCTGGGAAACACCAGTGGCTATACCTGCAACTAGCAGGAGCACTTGAAAAAACACAGGCGCTGCTCTCTGCAGATCAGGTATTTGTAGCCAAAGCAGCACAAGGAGGATGCCCAGACCCAAAACTCCAGTTGTGTGATTCAGTAACACAGAACGGCGCTCGCCAGCATCTGCAGAAAGGGACAGGGGCTGTGTCTGGGCTCCGGATGAGCAGTGTGCTGTTTACATCACAGAACAAGTAGCAGTTCTGCTGGAGCCCTTTTGAGTTTAAATCAAGTTTTCAGTAGATAACTGAAATGGTCACAACTGTGCTGCCATGGTGCCACTGCTCCCTCGTTGCTGTTCCGGGAGAAAAGTTATGCAAAAAGGTGAATAATAACTTGGGGACACAAAATGAGGATGTTTTGAGAGGGAAAGGATCAGGCCTCACTGCAGAGATCAGCAACGGAAACAATGCCTGGTGCAAACAGATCAAGTTTAAGACAAGGCAGAGCAGTCAGATAAATTTATAGGCTGACTCAAATCGCAATCTCTGGAGGCAGTAAAAATCAAGAGGTATTTTATGCCAGTGTTTCAGTGAGACCAATTATACAGAGAAGTCATATGGTTAGAATCAGGACAAAAGTACATCCCATTTAGCTGTCCAAGTCTTGTATGTGTGTTTTGTTCTGTTTTGTTTGTTTTCTGCAGCATTACTGCTAAGAAAATCAGAGTCTGGAATGACCAACACAGAAAGAAAACAGAGATCCATAAAAGACAGGAGGAAATTAATTGTTCCTGGCAAATGCAAATGAAAAATGAGCAAAGGCATAGAACACCCCATACCTGTCCTTTTCAGCTCACTATAGCAGTATGCAGAAGATGAATACATGGCCAAAGAAGGCCAATGGAGCAGAAGTGTCAATTCTGTGCAAGTAGCAGCCGTGTAAAGGAGAAACCTGTCCAAACTCAGCTGCCTGTCTGAGGCAAATCTCAGGACAACAGAGGAGGAAGAGGAGGGTCTGTTGATCCAGCACAAGGCTTCAGATGTGTGCTGTCACCAAACCTGCTCTGTATCCTGGGAGCACAGATGCACCTAGTGCCTTGCGGAAATCCCCATTTCCTTGGGCAGATGAGTCCAAGAGGTCCAAGAAACAGCCCATAAAGGCAACAGGCAAGGGACAACAGGCTCCTGCTGTCTGGCAGAGGTAACTATCTGAAACCAAAAACCCCAAATACATTGTGCCTGCACCAATAAAGCCTGCTACTCATTTCTACTTGGGCTTGTGGATGCTATCTCCTATCCACTTGCCTTTTATGTACATTGTTATTTTTGCTTCTTCAGTCTCTAGGATTGTGAAGGGTTGTCCCACAAGATGGTAGAGGTGGCCCCTGGAAGAAGTTCCTGCAAAAGGTGCCAGATACTCGTCACCCACCTGAATTCACACAGGGGCAGTGCTGCCAAAACAGAGGCATCCAGCTTTTCTTCTGGTGGTAATGAACATACCAAAGGTGCCCTGATCTTGCCCCAGCTTCATGGGTCCAGGAGTTCATCTCTCTTGGCACATCCCAGACATCATTCGCCAGGAGAACAAATGCCTTAAAATATTCTAGACGCTCTCAAGCTTCGGTTTTCTGTACATGTGTCCTCTAAAGGTGAAAGATTTACAGGAAACTACTCCAAGTGCTTCTAACCTGAAGAGATGTTATATTTCTAAAGGAATCTGCTGTTATGAACTTTATTCTGTATTAAAGGGAAAAACAGGAGCTAAAACCGACTGTTTCATTTTTTATTTTTATAGCCTCTTGAAAGCTTTTGGAAGAGCTGTTAAAGAAAAGCAATACTAGTATGTGGGTGGAATATGGTTTCTTGGTGCCATTCACTGTGTTCAGTGCAGTTCGTTCCTCTGTTCCCTAGTGCAGACAAGCTTGGTGAGTTGCTCTACCTGCATTACAGCTGGGGAAAGGAAAGGAAAGTTTCCCCCATCCCAGTCACTGGGAACTTCACTGGACTGCCACAACTTTTCAAATACGATGGACAGAGGCTTAGGAGCTTCATCTGCAAGCTCTCTCAGGACACGTGGGTGCATCTCATCAGACGCCCTGCACTCGTGCACCTTCAGGTTCCTTAGATGCTCCCACACCTGACCTCCTCCTGCAGTGTGCCTTGTGGGTACAGTTTCTTTTCTTTTCCTTCATTGTCCTATGTACTTCAAGAAACCCTTCTTGCTTTCCTCAGGCTTAGGGTCTTGACTCTACTTTTTTCCCATCCTGCACCCCTCAAAATTGAGAATTCTGCCAGGGTATGATCACCGTAGCCCAGGTTGCCTCCAGTCTTGAGCCCTCTGAGAAGTTCTTCCACAGTGATGAGCAACAGGTCCAGTAAGGCATCTTCTCTGCTAGTCCCCAGAACAGGCAGTGCTGTGCATGTGGTACCAACATGATCTTTGTTGTACTGTCTTTGCAGATTCGTTGTTACGTCTGTGTTAAACATTCTGTTTATACAGTCAGAACAAGGGACACCAAAAATACACACAGTGTTCACGAAGATCTCTTAGGGTAAAAGGGACAGGATGGTGACTTCTGTAAACACACAGAGCTTCAAATACGTACGAATTACGTACAAATACTTTAAACAAAGCATTATTTGACACACACACAAAATATCTGCTTTTTTTTTTTTTTTTTTTTTTTTTTAAATAACC
>VXAV01011916.1:116866-127656 GCA_013399715.1 Alectura lathami
GACATAGGAGTCAAGTTTAAAATTTCCCTGGGGAAACCTTAGGACTAATTGCAACCCAGTGCTTCAGTGTCTAGAACATTGCCCTGAGGCTGAGCCTCACCATGGAAGCATCAGCAAAATATGGCAATTTAGCAGCATCTACCATATGGAAAAATACATTTGGATTTTCAGCTACAAACAGAGTGTTTGATAACAGTAAAGATCCCTCAGTCTCTGTACAAATCAGAGAGTGAGAAAGAGCACATCCAACCTCACCGTAGAGTGGCATGCTAATGAACACGAGGCCAAAATTTAGAGCTAGCCATAAAGCAGAGCCTCTGATTCTTCACAGTTTTAATTGGTTTCAGTCCCAAAAGAATTATTTGCATAAACCTGAAGCTCTGAGGAGCCTGGCAGCTGCAGAAGGATAGGAAAAAAATGCACACAGAAATTCTAGAAAGAGATCTTTAAATTACAAAACTAAACCTTGGACGCTTCAGTTGGTTTCTGTGGGAGAGCAGTAATGAAATTTCATGGCTCTACTGCAGACACAATAGGACTGGTTGAATTTGAGCAACCTTCATTGAAAATCATAGAGTAAAACATACATTTTTTTCTTTCTAAAGAAAATGCTCGCTACTTAAAAAAAAAAAAAAAAAGAGAGAGAGAGAGGAAGGAGAAGATAAAAAGAAACTAAAAAATCCTGTTCTTTTTTTAATCAAAGAATTTTTCCTCCCTGAGGCAACAGAAGTAAAGATAATCCTAAAAAAGCTGAATGAAGCTAGAGTTTTTGGAGGTTCACATGTGGACTTGACCTAGATAGTGTTATCTTTCTTGTGATCGATTCACAGGTTGTAATTTTATATGAGACTGCTCAAACTCCAGCTCTAAAACAAATTTGTCATATTACTCCCTCTTACCTCTTGATAGAGCACTAAGTATCTGAATATTTTAATTATTTGAAATGGCCCATGATTCATTCTTTTTCCTTTGAGCCATGCAAACCTCATTGGACTATAGAGGGACTGGGAGACTAAAGGAATATTAAACCCTATGCCAGCATGTGAAAATCTATGGGAGGCAGCCGGGTCCTCACAGCCACACTGCTACTCACCTGAATTCATCTGATTACTAACGCAGCTACACAAAATTACATTGCCATCTTCTTTCAACACAACGGGCAGCAAGCCAGAGAACAGCATTTACAGCAGATACAGTAGGGAAGAAGTGAAGTAATTTTTATTAGCAAAACTGAGTCTCCTTAGACAGATTTATTTCCTACGAGACACAGTCTCCAAGATCTGAAGGCAAGGAAAATGCTCTGATCTCCCTGATAGGTCCCTGGGTGATATATACTTGCCAAACTTTAGGCAACCATCTCACTCAATTAGATGAAAAATAATAAATTATAATATCCCTGCCAAGGCATAGCTAACCTGAAGGCTGCCTTGAAGATTGAACCCTGCTCTGACTGGAGAGAAGTGAGCATCTAATCACGTTGTGGTTCTTAACCCTACTTGAGCTGGCTTCTGAATTTTCCTTCATTTTCACCAGTTAAACTTTCCCAGGTCACCTTTTCTCAGCTTTGACTGTTTCATTAACATTCTCCTGGATACCTGAGCAGCCAGAGCTAATTTATAGCATTCTGTGGTTTTCGGCAAGCATTGGATCCATTAATGCTAGCCTGAGCAATCAAGAGAGGCAAAAACTGGGCAGCACTGTATTACCCGCAGTGGCTGTTCAGCCAGGTAGAAGTTCCCTGCAGCAGTCAGAGCAGCAAATTACTGGCTCCGCTGCTTGTCCTCCAAACACACTTGGATCACTGAACCTGCCACCAGAGAAACACACCTATACCAAAATGCTGGCTCGCTTGACACATGAGTTCTCCTGGCAATGATAAATTTGATAAAGCTCAGTATTTTCCTTGCTAGCTCAGGCATTTCAGTGAGCTGGGCCAGATGTGCTTTTCACTTGCACTAGTACTAGCAAAAGAAGAAAAAACTAAACTAAACAAACAAACAAAAAACCCACAACAAAAACTCTGGATTCACAAAAGTCTCTTTTGCTTTTTCTGCCAATATTCCAACACCCCTCCCATCAATGCAGCCTCCCTTTCTCCCACTGGCCCCCAAAACACTGCTTCTGCACAGTGAGAAACAGGGCAGATGGCTTCACCTTGCAGGTGCCCCTTGTCTAAATGTATGCTGGATTAGGGAGCACCGTTCCACAGTTCCAGGCTGCCTATAGGGAGACAAACGCCAGGGCATTCACATTTTCAAATTCCCTTTCCCCCAGATTAAGAGTTTCCTCATGGCCAGTTGTGGGGACAAAACAAGCCTGCTCTGGGGAAGAGGAGAGAATCATCTATGTCACTGTGCAGCCAACAACAAAGAAATGGGCCCTGTTGGGACCGGGCCACGTGCTTATCCTCTGTGCACATGGCAAGGGCTTTGGGCAGAAAGCAGTTCTGCTGGAGAACAGCTGAAGGAACAGGTTTTGTGCCACTAAGCACCACCCCTTTGCTCGGCTGTCCAGTCAATTTTCAACCTATGACACCATCTACATCAACAGCTTGTCTACAATGACTTAATGGGAGACAGCATCAAAGGCCTGTAGATATTTTCTCCAGGAGAATGGTCATGGGAGGCAGACAGATTACTGATCTCAGAGAAGACAGACAGTTCACAAAGGGACTTCCACCCATTTTATGCTTCAGTTATTCACCTGGCATAAATTTGCTCTCCAGATGGCATTTTAGATAAGCTAGAATAGAGGAGGAAGTTGTTGTTCTTCTTCCTGCTTTGTGCCCAGAAAACCAAATTCAACCTGTCCCTGAAAACAGACTGGGACAGACAGTAAACAGCTGAAGAATGTGCTTCCCCCTAGGCTATGTATGTCCAAATGCCATTTTATTCTATTAATGGCAGACTCATTAGTACCTAGGAAAAAGAAGTGTGAAATGCAGGCTTATTTTGAACAGAGTAAGCATTGTGCTAGCCAAAGTCCATTAATTATGAATTTTATCAACTGTTTGCTGAAATTTATTCTACTAGCAGAGTGTAGATGTCTTCAAAATGATGTTATTGCAAGAAGAAATACCATGGCTTGTAGTGACAGGTCGAGGGGTAATGGCCAGAAACTGGAAGAGGGGATTTTTAGGCTAGATGTTAGGAAAAAAAATATTTCCTGTGAGGGTGGTGAAACACTGGCACAGGTTGCCCAGAGGCTGTGGCTGCCCCCTCCCTGGAGGAGTTCAAGGCCAGGCTGGATGGGGCTCTGAGCAACCTGGTCTCGTGGGAGGTGTCCCTGCCCACGGCAGGGGGTTGGAACTAGAAGATCTTTAAGGTCCCTTCCAACCCAAACCATTCTATGATTCTATGTTATGAAATAACCCGCATTGTTTCTTTTCTAGCAGATATCCCCTATTTGTTCCAGAACAAATGCTGAGAGAATCCTTTAGGTTTTTTGAGCATCTCTGGGGAGTAATCTGGGGAGACAGACACTGCGAAGAGCCAGGGGGTCAGCAGGCTCCTTGGTACGATGCTTCCACTTCAGGGCTATCCAAAAATTAAAGCATACCACCGGGGGCATTGTCCCAATGCCTCTTGAACACTGACAGGCACGGGGCATCAGCCACCTCTCTAGAAAGCCCATTGCAGTGTCTGACCACCTGCTCATTCTGGTCTTGCATTGTAATGCTTATCAAATCTCTTACAACACCGGTAATTAAAACAGCTTAGTATGTTGTCACTTCAAGTGCATGTTACTTCAGCATTTGCATATCTGCATTCATGATTTCAGCACTTAACCCAAAGCCACTGCAGAAGATCTACTTTCTTGCAACAGAAAGAAGTGTTGGGGGTAGACTGCAAGAGGAATCTGTAGTAGGGCTGATTTTCCTGCGAGGTGGGCAGGAATGTTCTCCATGCTGGTAAAAATAGGCTGCTTTTAGTTCAGCCAGGATGGCATATCCAAGGCAAACTCAAGTCTGCGGTCCTCCCACTCCCCCCCTTGCTGGCAGATCCTACAGCAGTAACAGCTGCTTATGGGCCTTAGCTGTAAGAGCTGCTTCTTCAGTCTCAGCAGCTGAGATCTTGTACCAGAAGAGAAAAGGCTGAGCCGAGTTCATCATCTCTGTCGATGCCCCCACCCCACATCACAGCAAGCTGAGATGGATGGCTGGTGGACAAAACCTTCCAGAGACTGGAACCTGCAGGTATCACAGCTGGCCCTTGTTTACCCTCCTTCTGGTTTTGTTTTCTCTGATGAGCCATGTTCTTAGGAAATTCATCAGAGCTAAGAACTGATCGTTCTCTGCATGAAAGTGAAATCCTGCTGGTTGTTTGAGTCAGAAGTGGAAAAAAAGAACCTCTCTCACCCTCATCCTTCCTTAAGCATGAGCAATAGGACTGTTACAGTAGCTGTGCGTGAATGGTGGCGTTTACCACTGCCTTGCCAACCAGAGCTGCTCTCAGTAGTCACCTTCTCTAAAATTTTTCTCACCAGGCTGCAACCTGAGGAAGGGTTCGCTGTGTACACAGGAGCAGTAGGGTGTCCCTACTCAGCAGGAGTGGCTGACCTTGATTGTGCGCACGTGTGAGATGTGGCTTTGGATTTGCTGTGGAAGCTCTGCCACTTGCCATCCAGTGACAATCAGTGGCAGACGGCAGTAAGAACCAGTTGCTGGTCTCCAACTGGTTGGAGCTGCTTCTCTTCCCATACAACAGAGAGAAAACTCCTCCATCTTCCAAGCTACAGCCTTGGGCTCTAAAACTCTGGCTTCCATTGCAGTCAGGCAGTTGTTAGAGGGAGCACTCACTGCATGCTGTGAGTGCAGTTCGCAGCATCTGCTCTGAACTAGGACTTGATGCCTAATTATCTCTAAATCTATCAAGTGTACGGGTTGTCTTCAGCAACCTTCAGATTTTTTCTGCCCCGAGATAAATTTTTATTGTGTAATATGAATGAGTTACATCCTGAAGAACACACTTGAGTGGTTTTTTTTTTAATTTTTTTTTGCTCTTTAGCTGTACACACTGCCCCAAGCACCAGGAGCAACCAAAACACCTTTTCACCACCCAGTTACGTACCAGTTACAATTTACCTTCGCAAAACTGAACTTTCTTCCCTCTATGTAAACTAAAAATTGTTAGGACTTTTGAAAGCAAGTCAGCAATGCTGTGGTGGTGGTAGAGATACTGGCTTTGTCCACAGAAATAAACACCATCTTATGCCGACACTCCTGGCTCTTGTGGACTATGAAGAATGAGCCAGGCTAAGCTCTAAGAAGCTGTAATACCAATCATTACTCTATGATTTGGAAACGGTGTTGAAGAGTGACTGTCAAATACCCTGTTGCAGTCTCAGCTCCACCTCAGCTTTCAATAAGTGACACTAAAAAAAAAAAAAACACTTGGGCAGGATTTTGAAAGCTTTCTTTGGAGCAGCAATTGTGGGAACAAGTGTTCTGAAGGGCTTGAATGTAGAACAGCCTATAAGGAATCTTGAAACCATCTTCGATTTTCTAGGCTCCTTCTATATGAATGAAGGGGTTGCAATATCTGCCTGAGACACCACACTTTCTTTTCTCCCTTTTCTTTTAGGGGAGATTGCCTCGTGTAGGATAGAGTAAGTACACTGGAAGCTGCCTGCTTAAGGAGTGGGTCCCCAAAGAGCACTGAACAAAGTCAGTTCAGGGGTCACAACCCTTCTTTGCTAACAAGGAAAAGCACCCACTGAGTGAAAACACCTGAATCGCATGCCTAACTGCAGCCCAAGTACAGCTGTGTCCTTCCCATGGATTTTTGGAGATGCTCAATTTTCCTTCATTCCATTCAATATTGAGACCTCTGCCTCCTACAGTTTTCTTCTAGCGTGGTATCTTGCAAGTGGTGAGAAGATGTTCTGTGCCTTTTGTGGGTGTTTTTGTAGAATCACGGAATGCCCTGGGCTGGAAGGGGCCTTAAAGCCCTGTGTATCTCAGGAGTGACCCTCTGTAACGCATGCGCCTTTTCCACTTGCCAAATGATTGCTTAATGCTCCGACTTTCTACACAAATTACAGCTTTATAATACGTTAAATACACTACGTATTTAGTATTAATTAACAGAAGTAACCAATTGCACTGTAGGATAATTATTTTGCAGAGGAATAAAATGCATTGCAGGAACTCAGGTTTACATCAGCTCTAGCTTGCCACTGGCTTTCCTGCTGCTTTCTTCCAAACTTGACTGTGACCTGTTGCTTTGTAGAGGCTTCCTCACAGGAATGTTTGTTGTTTGTTTGCTGTCAGAGGAGTGCTGATTGCTCCTCTGAAATAATCCAACTGAGCATGTTCCCTGAAGGTTTCCCTCAGACCTGCTCTCACAGCTTAGATCCCGTTGCCGTGTGGTATTTTAAATATGCATGAGTCATTGCTGTACTTCTGGGCTGTTTAGTTCCTACACCACACTCTATTCTGTGGTGGGATTTTCCTTTGTTTCCCTTTTTATTTCTCTGGGGGGGTTGTGAAATTCTGCCTGGAAGAACACAAGTGGAAGGCCTAACCAAATCTCAGCTGGCTGTATCACTGGCTTGAGTATGTGATGGAAGCTGGCTGGGCTTCAAGCTGCATCAACAGACACAGTGCTCTCCACTACAATTAAAAAACTGTCCCGTGGGAGATTTTCAGCATGCTGCCTATATTGAAACATCAGGGAAGAGAATATCAGTGGTATCTGTGGTACCTTGTAGGAATAAACGTTAGAAACCCTAAACCCTAGGGTGAAAATAACAGGAGAAGGATTTGTATCCTTACCCAAGGAGCGGTAGGGAGCACTGCTGCGAGCAGTCTGCGAGGGAGAATCCAGCTCATGCCAGACCCTTGCTTCAAGCTGACAGCTCGGCTCTAGCTGCCTTTCTGTGCTGTTCTCTCCAGTGTCCTATCTCGTATCAAGTCTGCTGAGGTTCCTTCCAGTGCTGAGCAGCTGCCAAGTGGACATTTCTAGGTTACTTATTAAAACACAGAGAAGAGGATTTATAAAATATTTTTAGCACTATCTTCCTGTGATACTGCTTACGCCACAGAAGTAGAAATGTAAGCCCAGAGCTTCATGCAAGCTTTCGTACTGCTAGAGACATCTGTTGTCAGTGCCATGGGCAGGGTCTGGAGCACGCAGCGCTGCTGACAGCAGACAGGAGAAGATCTGTCTGGACAGCATCACTCGCAGCCCTTGGCAGGCTGCGTGTTTGAAGCCGGCCCCAGATGGCTGCCCATTCTGCAGTCCTCTCTTCAAGTAAAAAACTCACTGCTATTTGTAGCTTGGTAGCCTTTGGTGGATCTGCATCATTTTAGCAGGTTTAGAAGACCAGGCCCTCAGGGAAGAGGTAAAGATCCCACTTAGCGGAGGTTGTTTCCCTTGCTGTTGTTTTAAACACTCATCTTCTCTCCTCTGACTGTGGAGATTCATAGCTTAACGCGACTTGGTGGGAGAAAAGGGGAAGAGGGCAGTGCTGAGGCTGCTTTCAGACCTCTTTCAAGCCATAGGACTTCTATGTCCTATGACATGACAAATGCTTCTATGGAAGCCATAGGCGCTTCTCTCCCCTGTTGGGGTAGGATGAGAGTCCTTGCGACTAGCATCTCATGCCATTAAAACATGTTTTAGTTCAAGGGGCTCCACTGAACAACAGAAATAGCTGTTTTTCAGCTTGAGTAATGCTTCTATATATCTTTATGTCCCAATCAAAATAACATTGGGAACTTGATTAGGAGGAGATGTAATACAGATCAAAGAAAATGTTCTTTAACATCTTTTAACGACTTTGCATCTGGAAATGATCCTAGAAATACCACTGCTAATTCTTTTTTTTTTAATAGTCATTAACATACCACATTGAGAACTCTGTAATAATCAGCTTTGTTTATGCCCTCATTAGAGTACAAAGAATGCAAGTCAAATCTTCCAGCTCAATTTTCAATGCATCTGCCTAGCAGATCTGTAACTGTGAAGGTCATCTCCGATGTCTAAATCTGAGTGGTGCTGTCAATGCTTTGCAGAAGGCAAACCAGATTCACTGGCTTGAGAGATCCTCCCTCTCTTCCCTTTGAAGGGCTTCCCTTTGACAACCCATTCCATGCAAGTTTATTGCCCTGGGGGAAATAAAAAATCCTGCCAATGATCTTTGTACAGAGCTAACTTTTCCTGTGCATCTCTTGGAGGCGGCAGAGACACAGCCTAGTCCACATAACCAAGCCCCGTGTTCCTTCCCAGAGAAGAAAGATCTTCTCTGCTCAGGTGTTCTATGGATGGCAATGAAGGTAAAAGCAAATATCAGTGCATACAATGAAATACCTTCTTTGTTTTTCAAGTCACCTAAACTGAGAAAATATATCTGTGCGGCTGCCAAATCCCAATACCAAACAATGAATCAAGCTGGTAGTAGTGAAGGACATATTTTGGACCCCACAGAGTACAATAAAGAAAACATAAGGCTGCCTTAAGAAATCTACTTGCCTTCTGGGAAACAGTATTCCTCTCTCTCTTCTACAGCACACATCATTCACACCCACACAGCTCCTCTCAATTTCTGTCTTCAGGATTCAAGCAGTAATGCAATCCCATGATAGGCTAATAGCACCATTTCATTAATCATTTCAAGCCCTTTCCCTAGGGCAGTTGGTCCTTGCCTACAGCTGCCAACTATCAGGCTTGTTTAATCTCTAACCCAGTTTCAGAACTGCCTTGTCTCCCTGCCTTTTGTGTTTCCAGCTTGCATTTTACTTGCACACTTGAACTGGCTGTCCCTGATCATGGAAGAGCAGAATGAGGGGGAAAAAAGAGGGGAGCCAGGCTTCTATTAGTGTTTTTGTAAAAGTTAAGTGTCTTGGAACCAGATGGTGGCTGACTTGTTTAATTCTGCTCTAAAAGTGGACTCCAAAGAACAAGTAACCACAAACTGGGCAGCGCTCCATGCTGGGGAGTATGTATGGCTTCTAATAATTGCAAAGCATTTGTTCCGTGTATGAAGCAGAATCTTACTGCAGCCCTCCATCCTGTGGTTATATTAGGTGGGGTTTGTGCAGGGGAAACTGGCACAGAGTGTTGGCCCCCACTAGACTCAGCCATTCAGAACACCGTTTACCAGCTCATAGTGTACGCGTCTATGAATTGGAGCCCTGGCATCAAAGCACAACAGGACCTGAACCCTGAGGTTCCAGAAGGCAGTAGGCAGCCCAATATTCCCAAGAGAACCAGTATTCCTGATGCATTGGATGGCAAGCCCTGGCATCAAGTACCCCTGGCAAACAGATTTAAAGTCCAGAGTTTTAGGATCCAGATCCAAGTCTTGGAGTTCCTCTGAGAGCTCAGATGTGCATACTGCAGAGATCACATTCCACTTCTACAAGCTGGGCTCTCGGGCAGAGTGGCCTCTGAAGCCCCTGAGCCCTGCAGTGTAAGCAGAGCATGGGTACAAACACAAAACAGATGGGGTTTCCTGAATCACTGGCAGCATTCGCGTTCAGACCGTGGCAGACTGCAGCCTACCAGTATGTCCCAGCGGAACTCCTGCTCCAAGCTGCTGTTCTCCAGCAGAGCCAACGCTGCAAATGGCAATCGATGACAGGCAGGGGCACCACACTGAGTGTCTGTGCTTTTGTTCACAGTGGGACCATGCAATATTTCCAATAAATAGTCAGTTCTCCTAAAAATAGGATTTTTAGAGAAAATAGATTGCTGGCAACTTTTAGCAGTGTTGTTTCAGCCAGAGAAGTACGAGAAATTCAGAAGTGTCAGAACATAGCCTGGTGTACAATTGCAGATAGCAATTGCCACATTTTGTAAATTCAGTGTTTCTTCCCCTCAAAAAATTCTGCAAGACCATTACACTAAGCAGGAGCTGTATAAGATATTCCTCAGCAGCCCCTGCATCAGAGACCATCAACTAACAACCAGCTCTGCACTGGCTGCACTCGTCAAGTGCAGTCAAGTCTCACGACATCATTTTGTCCCTGCCAGTTTTTCAGCTGCTTCTTCACCTTGTATCATGACTTCTCCAGTATTCTCTTTAGGAAGGGCCGTCAGAAGGCTGTTGGGAACTCTACAGCAGGTTTCCTGATGCATCCAAGATGCTTTCCAGTTTTCCTTTGCAGAAACAGCACTTGCAAGAATTCATGATGTTGCTATACTCCAGGTGTACCTCCAAGATCATTTCAGTTGATGTGCTGGGTGTGGACACAAGGCTTACTGCTTTAATGTCCGGGTTTAAATGTTTCTGACCACCAGTCCTCCACTCAGTGCCTATTTTCATTGAGATTATGGGCTTTTTTTTTTTTGCTTTTTTTTTTTTTTTTTTTTTTTTTTTTTTTCTCATTTAAATCAACAGCCTTCAATTTTGGAGTGTTTTGGTTTTTTTGTGCGTGTGTGTGTTTTTTTTTTCCTCCATTATTTATTCCACATCTGGAGGCTCAGCCAGCAGCAGCACCCACCCCACTGGCTGGAAAAGGACTCAGCCTTAAAAAGCACATGAGATCCTTTTTAAATCGTCTTTAATCACTGCCTGTAGTCCCTGGGATCCTGCCAGACTCTACGGTTTTGGGGGCGGTCTCCTTCTTCAACCCCAAGTCCAACAGCTAGCTAATGCCCTGAACCACTTCAGTGTCTGGAAGCCAACAGAAAACCCCAGTTTCCACTTTACTCCCTGATGGTTACAGTTTAACCTCCCTCTGACTTAACCTGCCATGAACATCCAGATGAACATCCAGATGAATTCCAAGAGATTGAATTCACTGAAATAATAAGACACACGTTTTAAAACCCGCCCCCCCCCCG
>VXAV01011916.1:127678-154908 GCA_013399715.1 Alectura lathami
GTCCCCCTTCATGCACTGGTTTCTAACACTGGCTTAACACCACTTTTCTAACACAGGCTCCCTGCTGTCACACAGAACAAGCCACACCCATAGAGACATCAGCATCACCTTTGTCAGGAAGGAGGCTGCCAAGTGTGGTATCAGCAGCCAGTGTCACTTGGATGGAATCTGCTGAAGAAACACCTTGCTGTTCTTCATGATAATCAAGGTGCGTGCATGCAGCTCCATCTGCCTTTAAAACTGGAAGTCTGAAAAACGAGCAGTATTTGGAAGATGTGCCTAAGTATCCCTGATCAGTGAATCTGATAAGACCCTGAATGTTTCCGTGCTTGGGGAATCAGATGGGACTAGAGCAATAAACTGAGAAAAAAAAATGTTCTTCTACCATTAACATCTCAGCCTCTCAGCAAAGGGTTGGTTCCTGTTTCACTGCTTCCTCGTGCTAGGAAGAGTGCTCTGTTTTGTTGCAGCTGGTGAAGATGCAGAATTAAAGCTCAGTAAATATGGAGGTTCTGCTTGGACCCAAGCAGAAAGCAGGCCCTTAAGCATGCTTTTGTGCCCAAAACAGACTGCACTCTTCCCTGTTGCAGAAACCTCCCCTAAACAGGGGGAAGAAACAGGATTATCTTTGTGCCTGGAGCAGAATTTAAACTCTGGGATCCCNCACGGCAAAAGCCCCAAGTCCTACAGCCCTATTGCTCTAGAAGCTGTCAAAACCTCTCCACAACCAGCATTTCACTCGCTTTCCTCTTACCAGAGGCATCTTACAGCCTGCGGTCCAACGCAAGGCACGGTTGGGAAATTTGATTAATAGCCATTTTATCAAAAAACATCAGTTTGTCAGGGAGGAAAGGGAAGAGCCTACTGACCTCAGAAATAAGAAACAGAATTATCTTTGTGCCTGGAGCAGAATTTAAACTCTGGGATCCCACATGTAAAACAAGCACTCTAGCCAGGCCAGGACTTTTTTGTCTCCCTCATTCCTCCTCCTCCTCCTCCTCCTCCCCTGTACTCCGCACCATTTAAACAAACAGGTCCTCCTTCCCCAAAAGTTTTTTTACAGCACAGCAGAAATCAGAAATAAATAAATAAATAAATCAGAATATTTTCTCAGACCCTTTCTCCACTGTGTCAGGTCGCATCTGTTCAATTCTGACACCTAGTGGGCATCATCGCTACCAGCCATGCTCACGAACCGCCTCCGCAGCAATGCTGGTGATGCTCAGCATCAGATGCTCAGCATCAAGCTGCTGCGAGGGATGCGCTCCATCCCTAGCACTGCTGTGTTTCCTCAAACACTGCCAGGCCTCTGGGCTGAATTTGCACTTGCAAATGGATTGAGAACTGCACATTCAAGAGTGGAAGACGCTCAAGTTCTGATCCCAGCATCTCGCTACCCTGAATCAGGAAACAGGCTCAGTTATTAAGGCCTATCCTTCATTTCAGAGAGATCATCCAGGGGTCAGTCTGGCTTGTCACCCACCTGAGATTAAGCTGCTGACAGGAAGGTATACGCCAGGAAATCTCCACATTCCTTCAGGATGAGACATCAGCTTCTTCTGAGCATGAGCTTGTTCCACCCAGCTTTTGCTCAAGATGATCTCTGCCCTTGAGAAAGTTTCTAGGCTATTTTTGTGTGGCACCAAACCCATCGTAGTGGCTGGTAATTCTTAGCTCATGATGGCAAAAAGAAGGTCCAGGAAAGGAAATGCTGTGCCACCCTGGAGCGCAAATACCCCTGTGTTTCCCCAGGTGTTGATGTAAGGGCAGGGAGGGAACTGAGACCAGTTTTTCTGCAGCATTGTGTGGTGTTGTCGTTCATGAACCCATAGGGATTCCTGCTTAAACACCATCATGGCAGAAAGTGCTGGGGTGTACAAAACAAGAGAGAAAATGCATAGGAAAGGACTGACTCTGCCAGGAGTGCGGGTTTATTTGCTTTGCATAGAGAGTAAAAAGTCAACAGTTTTCCTCTGTCCACAGGGACAAACGGAGATGCTGAAGGTCTGCACAGGATGTTCTCAGTGTGTGCAGAGACAGAAATCCTGACACTGTCCCAGTGGCAGTAGAGAGCTTCGATTGCTCCTGCTCATGCCCCAGATTACTGCACCATCCTCAGACCACAAGCTAAGACTCCTCTTCAGACTTCAGGTTTAGCACTCCAAGCAAATCTAACAACAAAGACAACTGAAAATGTCATTCTGAGGGGAGAAAATTGAATGCTAACAGGCCCCAGCATGATTTCATGCTTCAGTCCCACTGAGGAGAGATTTGCTCTTGGACACGGATGTGCTATTTCAGACCAGACTCCCAGACATGGGAGTAGGAAGGGAACACCCACAGCAACTATCATGAGTATGTTGGAGTAACAAGTGCTGAAGTCAGTGGTCTTGAGACCACAAAAGCATTGAGTAATGCAGAAAAAATATTACTCTGCAGCCCCAGAGAAACGTCTGCACAGCAGATGTTCTAGGTGCGATGTCATTGGCATACACACAGCAAGGTGCCCAAAGTACCCGTGGTGCATTTTACTGGGGGAAAAAAGAAAAAAGAAAAAAAAAGTGTTTTATTTTCAAACTTTGCAGAGAAGTACACATAGGTGATTAGCATATGGGTGGCCCATGGAGAAAGACCTGTCTCCAAAAAGAGGCACACATTAAAGTTCTGTTCATGTGTCTCAGGTCTGAAGGGCTAGTGCTAGCCTGGCCATGCTCAGAAAGCTTCTGCCATATGATGATCACTGATGCTAGCTTCCCTCAGCTCCCCACATCAGTGGCCTTTGGATTTGCACCAAGACGCCTTGCCCACAGCTGTTGCACCCCAAAAAAAAAAAAAAAAAAAAAAGAATGGAAGAAAGGAATTAGGTGCAATTGCTAGTATGAATGAATCAATAATAAACTACAAGCATTACAGAAAATCACAAGATCACAAGTAACCGGAGAGCAATGCAAAGAGAAGACAAGACAGAATAATGATCCTTTAATATCATTGTAATGAGGTGAATTAGATGATACAACACATTCTGGACACAGTTACATCAGCTGTCTGAGACAGTCTTCCTTAGGTTAGAACGCTGTTGACTGAGCAGTGCAACCACTTAGCATCTCATGAACTCATCCAATGACCACTTGACTTTGGAGCAGAAAGTGGTTTTGAGGAAAGACTGTCACTTCATCACAGAATAGCTTTTTCCTGAAAAAGAGAAGGAAATTGCATCAGGTTTGTTCTTGACGTGGTGGGTCTCTGGATCTTGATTCTTCTTATTTTCCAACCTAGTCTAAAAAAAGGAGGTGCGGTAGAGAAACGTCATAGCTCAAAATTTGTCTCACACTTAACAGAATTAACCAAACATCCACAGCCCAGGAAAAAATAAATGTATTCAACTTCACTGAGTTGCTTATAAATTGCTTTAGCATCATAATCATATCATGAGGAAACTGTGAAGAGAAACCTGCATTCGCAAAACACCACATGTCCAAAAATGTCATGTTAGTTTCTAACGAGTGTTTAAAAAAAAAAAAAAAAGACTGCTAGAAAACATGAAAACAGTGACATAGGTAATATAGTGGATACAAACCAGCTCAGACTGGAGAGTCTCTAAACAGAGGTGGTTGAGGCTAAAAGCAGGTGGATGCTCTTCTGAGAAATGCGTTTGGACTGAGCTACAACATGCACAAGGCATTTGAGATCAGTTTTTCTAAGAGAACATGTGACTGCCTCTACAGCAGTCTGTAGCCTACACCGTATCTTCATCAAGTTTGTAACCATGGCAACGTGAATATTCTCTGAAAGGCAATTTTGTTAGTAAAATCTTGTGGACAGATCTGTGCCGGAAGCAAACGCTCACACATGTGGCAGTGACAAACACAGCGAGCCCCTGAGAGTGGCTTGCCCAGGAGTGGGGCTGGGGTGGGATGCAGGTGGAGACAGGGGATGCAGGCCAACGAACCAGGACCGGTCACTCCTCTCCTCACTGGGGACAGCAGCTGGCTCTCCTGCTGTCACTTGCTCACGTGCCCGAGTTATTTGTTGGCAAGGCCGTACCACAGCCTGACATGTGAAATTCACAATCTCCCCAGTTCCAGAGAAGCATGAGGAAATAAATCCAGAAAATCTGATTAGCACTTGTCAAAAAAGAAAGCTCATTAGTCATTGATGTGGTTCTTTCAGACGCAGTTTGGTAACCCATGGCAAGCATCAGCTGATCAGTGGGTCTGAAGACTGCAGACCTGAGAAAGTTCTGTATATGAGAATTGTCTTGATTTTTTTTTGCATAAAAAAAGAATTGCATTTCATTTCTCAGCTGAACTTGTCTAGCTTTGCCTGTCACCAACAGGTTCATTGGGTAGGAGATGAAAGTCTTCTATTACTAAATTGCTGCTTCCCTAGCCTCCTCCAAAATATTCTCGTTGGAGGGAATATGTCAGCTGAGCTACTGCCATCTCAAAACACAGCACGTATTTCCCATGACTGAGCAAACACGATCATCATAGAAGGGCTTGTAAAAATCCCTGCCATGATCACTGAACTGCCAAAACACAGGAGGAAAAAAAAAAATCATGGATGACTTTCCTCGACCTCAAGCACTTTAAATAATTTGGATACATGTGGCTCTAAATTAAATCCACAGATGGAGCTCTCTAATTGCAGATGCACATGAAAGTGAGAAGTAAGCATAGCTCCAGACTTTGCAGGTCAGATCAATAAAAATAAGAGCAATAAGCAGTTTTTTTTTAACTGGAACTGCATAGGATTTCAAGAACCATAAGTATATCCCAATTTGTTTCATACTTTCTTTCAAGAAGGTTTTGCAATTTGCTTTTGGTTTAGAGATTTGTTAGGCATTAGGTCCAGGAACAAAAATATTTTACAAAATGTGTCCCTCGGTTCTCTGCAGCAGAAAGTCAATTTTATGCTTCTCTTCAGCAAGCCTCAGTCTCTCCACACTGTCTCCTTGGATTAAAGCTACCCAGAAGGACACAGGCTGCAAACCAGAATGCCACTGCATATGCTTAAGAAAGTTCAAAGGCATTCAGAAAAGTTAGAGATTCCTGTAAAAGGAACAAACCCAGCACCTTTACTGGCTCTTGGCTAAACTAAAACAGCATATGGGTTTAATGAAAGAATTTTTACAAAGACCTGACCTAGCAGAACGACTGTTTTCCTCTCATGTCTGTTTTCTGGGAGAGTAGGGATATGTCTGCTTCAGCACATATAGATGTACCACAGATATGTTTATGAATAACATGTGTTAGTTTTTGGTGAGTCATCACTGCTAATCAGCAGTGAAAAAAACTTTGTTCAAACTGCAGTGGGCCTGAACCGAGCTCCACGCACATAGCATTCGGTCCTGTCGCTCTACACGGACAAACAGTGCTAATGGTATCTGCCCCAGTGAAATGTGCCCAGCAGAAATCAGAGCTTCTCCCACATACAGCCTCAGAAGTCAGTCAGCAAAGATGGTTTGTGTGGGTTAAGCTTTGCCAGCTCCAGTGAGTGCCTTTCACTATCACTGACTTTAACTGAGCTCCACACATCTCCTTCACAGCTTCCCTGCAACAAGCACTCGCCTTGGGCAAACTGCTTCTTTAATTAAAAAAAAAAAAAAAAAAAAAAAAAAAAAAAAAACGTTTATTTTTTGTATGCTGAGCTTGCAGCCTGGAGGCCCTGTTGAGTAAGATCCAGCACGAAGACATGGCCGTTCCTTCAAGAGCTGGCAGTACAAATAGGCACAACAAGCTGTGGGTGGGAGGATGGCCCTGGCACAAAGAGGGCAGGTGACATCCTCACCTGTGTCTTGGTTAATACACCGTCAGGGTGTGCTCCAGGTCCCACAGCCAAGTGATGCACCTCTGATGAGGGCAAGTAGTTTGGGAAGAGTACCCCAAGTGTCCATGAGAAACATGTCTCTGCCAGTCAAGACAGGTGGAGAAGGAAAAAAAAATAATAATAAAAAAAGGCACAATAGCAGCTAAAGGTTTGAGCCCTACTCCAAACTCCAGTCAGCAGATTAGTTTTGTTGAACAGTACCCGCACACCAGAGCACTAGGGTTTGGCAGAGGAGAGAAAGCAAAAGCTGAGTGCAGCAACAGGAGAGAAACAAAAATGTCTGCTGCCTTGACAGAGCCCTTGAGCCACCCCGCAGGCAGTAGGGATGGTTGGTCACCCCAAAACGCAAAGCCTGCCTGCACAGAGCAGCGTGGGCATTCAGATCTCTGGGTGGTTCTGACGACACAGAATAGGGCAATTCCCATGTGTATGCCATGGCACTAACAGCTTTCATTCCCTAACCAGGTACTTTATCAGCAATTGTTGATAGTGCTGATTATGCTGTTTGTCCTCTGCCACTGCTCTTCCTCACAAGCAAGCCTAGGACAATAGGACAACGGTCAGAAAGCACATTCCCAAAGAGGTCCTGTATGCTGAGCAGCCACTTTCCCACTCTGCCCAAAAACCTGCAAACTTAGCGTGCATAAAAACTACACTTTGAACTGTACTCACCTAAACTGCATTATTCAGTATTGCCAGGGCTGATATAATTGGGTTTATGCCAGTCACCATAGCTGCTGCCTCTTCCTCTTGACGAGAAGGCTTCAGAAACAAACACACAAAGAACATGGAGACATAGCATGATGTCAAACGTATTTGCTCAGCGTTCTGCATGACGTTAAGACAACCTCCAGTATGCACACAGCTAGGGGGTAAGAGAGCACATATCTGGCAATTCAGAAAATGGCTGCACAGTGGTTATAAACCTCAGCATTGCCCTGCGTTGCAGCCTAATGCCCTCACCACCTTCTCAGTGAGAAGCACCCTACACAGTAGAAGAAGCTGGATGTGACCTGAGCAAAAGGCTGGTCTTTCGTATTTTCTTCTCCCTCAAACAGATGACCTTCAGGTGGCCAAACAGATGATCCAAAGGGCAAACCAACATGTGTCAGAAATGCCCAGCATGGCAGAAATGTCTCACCTCCTCTGCGACTGCTGCCTCGCCTGCTGGGGTCCATTAGTTGCATATGCATCATCTGTAAATCAAAGAAATTTCTGTAAATAGCTCAAGAAATCAGACTCACCTTCTCAATTTCCTCATTGCTAATTTCTTGAAAAATAAGATCACTGCCGATACTCTTGCAAAGCACTTGTGTTGCTCAGGAAATCTGTCATTCCAGGCAGACTCTCTTGCCAACACCTTTGCTACCTAATACCTCACCGGACCTTACTGTAGTGCAGATACAGCTGAGAGAGCAGAACTTGGAGAGCTGAATTTTTTGCAGTCACACGGGGCACCTCTTTGATTTGTTTACCCCAAATGACTCTTTAAAATCCCTCTATACTTTTCTTTTGTAGGTTGCTATCCCAATAATATGATTCCAGCCTCAATCACAATTCCTCTCCTACCCAAATACCAGCAGCACTACAGGTGCTACACCAACACCATTCACAGTGAGCCAAGCTGAGATCCCTTGAACTGAGTTACAACCTCCAGAGCAAGAGCTGCAGTGCAGTCCTCTTCAGAAATACTTTCTTTTTCATGCGCAATAATTATCTTCAGCATTTATTCCTTATTAAATTTGTAGGAAATATGTTCCCCAACAGGAATACTGGCAGCGGTACTGAATTTTAAGTGATGGTTCAAGAAGACTTGCAGTAAGAACTCTGCTTGCATAAGCAGGTGTTTATAGTTTGCGCCCAATTAAACAAGAGTTATGCTTCACCCTCGGAGGACAGGCTGAACATCCAAGACCACCTTACATATTTCAGTACTTCACACGCCATCTTTCTGCTCTGCAAATCAATAATTCCTGTGGTGCATTTACTAGCTTGATCTGAGTAGAGATTCTGAATAAAATTTGGCAATTCAAATCAAGAGAACAGAATGCAGAACCTTTGCCACACACAGCTTCCAAAAATAAAAGCTATCCATATCCTCTGGCACCTTGCTTGTGAAACTAGCTTCATCCCTGAGTATAATCCTCAAGCACAATACCCACTGCAGATCTATGATGTAAGTGCAGCCATCTAATTTCAAGAGTCAGTCATGGAAAAATTGGATACTGGCATGATCTGAAAACAGCTGGTAGGAATTCACAGATTGGGTTGGCATCTAATCACAGCTAAAAAAAAAAAAATGAATGAGAGCTCAAAAATAAAGATGAGTGGAACATAAATCTCAGAGGAGCAAACCCTCTTCACCTATACTATGATTTCATGCTCAGCTGAGGGATTTCATAACAGAGCCAGAATCAGTGGTGTTTGTTTCTGGCTGTAAGATGTGTCAATCACTGTTCTCCAGGCACAGACATGCTGTATATTTCAATGGAGAAGGAGAATCAAATCTGGTGGATGTGCCAGACCGTCACAGAGGTTCACACTCCACTCAGGCATCCATCAAGCAAGGTCAAACTTCTCATATGATGGAACGTGAAGCATTACAGGAGACAGCTGGATTTCAGATCACACACAGTTTTATGATGAAAACTTCCAATTACCCTTACATATGAGCTTCCACAGCACAGGAAGCACGAAACAAGGAGGTTACAGGCAGGGATAGAAAAATGACACCATCGCGTGTGCTGCCATTGGTGGTAACATGTCAGAGCATAAACAAAACACGCCAGTCCTAAGTGACTGTTACATTTGGGGTGGGGCATAGTAGATAAATAAATAGATAAACTATGGGCAAATTCCATGCCCCCTCATGCCTCAGTTTCTCCACTAACAACGTGGGAACGCTGCCAAGTGACATGATACATAAAATTCCTTGTACAGCCATTCAGAGCTTCAGAGGGTCAAAGCCAGCTGTAAAACCTGCCTTCGAACTTAAATACCTGACCTCTCCTTGAAAGAGGATAAACAGAATTTTTACATCCCCAGGCAGCAAAAAAACATTTTCCCCCCAGCTTCTTACCTCCTCGCTGCTCATCGATTCAGAGCTGGATGTGCCCTGATGGCACCGCACTACAATATTCACAAGCTGCTCACTGGAGACTTCCACAACACTTCTGCAGAAAGCAGTTCGCTGGAACAGGTAAAAATAGAATAAATCTGGTGGAACAAAGCCACAGGGCGAACCATCTCATGGGATTTTCACTGGGAAATCTTTACAGGGGGTTATTAATCAAATTCCAAAAGGACAAAACTCAAGCAGGACTATATGGCTAATGAAATCTTGGCGCAGTCTGCAGCCAGATCAATATATTCTGGCGGTGTGTGATTCCACACAATTTATTGCTTGATAACTGAATACTACCCGTAGGAAGCTTTGAGCCCACTAGTGCTAGGAAAAAAATCTCCAAAACCTTTTCATGGCTCTAGCATCACCAGTCACAAACAGCGGGTCTATGTTGATGGCATCTTCACACTCAATCTGAGCATGCTCCATATGCACATCAAGACGAACCTATTCCAGGCCTTCACTCAAAAAATCAGGCAAATCCGATTAGGATTTAGTCACCCTCCGACTGGGGTGACCTGTGGGATAGTGCCTGTTTAGGGTGCAGTAATAACTTCACAGCAGCCAGCCCTTGTGATTTGAGGGGAAACTCAGCAAGATCCATCAGTTCTCTGTTGAATTTGTGTTTGCTTTTGTTTCCAGAGGGCCAATCATTCTTCAGCACCAGTAGTTTCAACACGTCCTGAGAACACCTTGCACTGAGGGGAGTTTCGCAATTACAGTAGAGGCACTTACCACAAAAGGCCCTATTCTGAAGTCACACGTGAATGGGTCTCTTCCTGAAGCTTTTGGGCAAACAGTTTCACGAATACTCAGGTGCAGCTCTAGTCTATAATCTTCGCTGTTCCACATGTCAACCTGGCAAAAGAAAGGTCCAAACAACCAGTGCCTGGAAAGTAAACCGCACGACTGCAAAAAGCTGAATTGATGCAGCCTGTAGGGTCACTCCTTGTCATCTCGGGCGCCTCGATGGACAATGTGCGTGCCACATGGCAAGCTTTAGAGAGTTTGGTTGCTTTTGTTGACGCATTAGGATTTTCTTTTCTCCTTCTCACTGTCTTATCAACGCTTGAGCTCAAGATGGCAGTATCAAAAATACCCATCCAACCCACCAACAACAGCGTTTTCAGCAACAGCTTACAAGCACATCTTTTTTCCAGACTAAATCTTTACAAAAGTCATCATTTTTGCAGAAGACTTGATACATGCTATCTATAGAAACCAAAGGATTCTGAGGATGTTCAAGAACATGGCCATGCTGTCTTCAAATTAGGAAGATTTTACTCCTTAACTCTAGTCCAATGCAGTAGATTTAACACAAGTGTTTTGGTGTGTAGAGACAGATGAGGTAAATGGAGATTGGAGAAAGAATGTGTTTCTGGTGGCATTTAATTAGCAGTGCAGATATTCAGCTGAGACCTCGGATCTCCATCACATGTAAACCAGACTGCTTTAGACCCAAAGCAAAGCAGTTAGCTGGAGTCAGCTCTTTTCTGAATGAGTTTTTGAACAAAATCTTACAAGACATCCATCAAAACTTCTGTTTTAGGGGTGGACAGTTTGAACTCCAAACGTATTTTTAGTTAAAAACCGACACACAAAGAATATTTAAAGCCATAGCTTTGGATAATGCCCCAGACCACCCGCTTCCAAGAAACATCAGAAAACTCCAATGCAATTGAGGTTTCCAAGATTGGGTGAAAAACAGTTTTCCAACAAAGTAAAGCATATTTAAGGTAAAGGATCTCCGTTGTCTGCACACTTACACTTCTAACATGGCTCCTGACAACACCATACAGGTTTGGCCCCCATGACTGAGAATTGATCCTTGCGATGGAAGCATTGAGAGCCTCTTCTGTGACAGCGAGTTCATAATCATACACTGGAAATCCTGAGACAAACAGAGTTCCGTTAGAAGTTCAGTGTTTCCTTGCACTTTTCCCACCAAAACCATTTGAAAAATGACACAGGTCCATTCTGAGCAACTTACCTGAACATGAGTAAATGCTCAGGGTGAGGACAAAAATCAAGATCCTCATAGTGTGCCTTTCAAAATCCGCTGGCATTTTCCCTTTCCAAGCAAGGGTTTCTACTGCATATTCCTGTCTTTATATACATGCAGACTTGATACTATACCTGACCTTCCTGTGTCCAAGCTCTGCTACAAGCACTGCACTTTAAACAGAATTGATCTGAGAGTAAATATTTGCCACCAGCTTTTCTCCATTTTGCAGTAGTTCTCTGATAAGGGATGGACTGCTGGATTTTTCCTTAGCGCTGTGATTAAAAAGAGGCACTGGGTACCTCACACCTCCACAGCCAAAGGCAGGGTGTAGTTGCTCTGTTCACTTTCACCCATGAGTTTTAGACTGAGAGCTGGTGAGTCCACACTTTCCTTAGCACCTTTGTGTCCCAGGCACAACTGAAAGCACTTCGGAGCCGGAACTCCCCAGTTCCCCACCCAGCCTTGTCTGACACTGTGACCCACCAGGACAAAGCACTGAAAACAGCCTCCAGACACAAGGCACACGGCAGACCCTTGGGACACCCCAGGTCCATTTACTTCGTAAGCTCCTGGGAGTTTGCTAATTAGCATGTGCCAGAGGGACTCTTGCTTTGCCCTGACCTCTTTGCCAAGCCTGAGCCCAGCTAACCAAACAACTGTGTGCCTGTGACCACTTGGTTTCCCCTGTCAGATCCTCCTAATGCTCAGCACTCACTTTCAGCACAGAAATGAATGGGATTTTTGAAAAATTATGTTTCTTCAGTACTGAAAACACTTGTGTTAGATGGTACTGAATCACTGTCAGAACTTCCCAAATGACAAGCGCTCAGGAAAGAAATGGGAGCATGCAAAGTACCGTGGCTCAGATCTTATTTATAAGAGGATAAACTTGCTTCTGTGAGGAATGTTATCCCTAATAATGGGGTTCATGCCTAATTCTTTGGGCTGCCTAGATAAGCTGCCTTCTCTGAGTCCTTTCAGCTCACCTTTGCCCGCTGGGTTCAACACGTGGCAGGCATAACCCAGTTCTCCCACAACCAACGCTCCAATACTCCCAATAAGATGACATTGCATTGGCTTTCGGAGGGTTGACGTGGGACCTCAGATAAAAACACCAGTGTATGCTTGTCCTCCCGCATCCTCCCCTTCACTGCTGATCCTGGTGAGCTGGACTGGGCATGGCTGTTTTTGGAGCCCCACTTTGGGCACCAAAGATTGTTCTCCCTAATGGGGTTTGTGCCAAGCGGACGTAGCCAACGAGCACACAGAGCTGGAGTCCACACGAAGTCTCTGTTTTAACTGAGTGCAGAGTTAGGTACCTGGTGACCCTTTGCAAAGCAAGCACACCTCCAAAAAGAAGCCTGGTAATCTATACAGAGCTGTTTACAAAAGGATTTCTAATTCGTTACTCTATTGCAACTTTGCTGGGCATGTGTGTTACGGGGCTAGAAGATTCTAGATTTGGGAGGGGGTAGCTGCTGTCTCATTTTAATCTCATCTCAGTACTGACAGGCATGTTTTTTAGTATGCAGTTAGGCCATAATGAAATCAAATGTCGCTTATAGGGCACTTCATCCTCTCTTGTTTAATTTTTCACTTGTTTTTTTTTTTTTTTTTTTTTTTTTTTTTTTTTTTTTTTTTTCGTATTTGTGATTGATTGTTTATAGTTTCTTGTCCTTGGTGGACTTCAAGTTCCTCTCTTTGAGATGATTGTGTCTACTTTCTTGTCCTTGCTGAACTACATTAGGATTAAGACAGTCTTCAGCATCCTATCAATACTCAGAAATGGCAATACCATGCCTCTTTGCCATTCCTCATTGCTGCTTTCACAACTTGTGCTGTAGGTGTGGCTACAGATTCCTACTCATGGCCAAAACCTCCAAGCACTTGCAACCACAAAGGAAAGATACTCACATCGTTATTCGAAGTAACAGTCTGAGCACTGCTGAAAGAACATGCAATTATCCTCCTCCTCAGCACGGGCTTTGCATTCCAAAAGTGACAAATAATGATGTTGCCAAGCTAAATCAAGCAAAGCCATCAAGAGAGTTCCCCCTGTTCCTGGCTCTGACCAGGGATATCTTCCAGATGAGCCAAGTACAGTTCAGAGCTGTGATAGTTCAACAGCGCTCCTATACCTGCACTAGCTGTTATTTCACAATGTTGCCACGGTTTAGTCACCTGTCTTGGACAAAACACAGTTGTTGGGAGCTCTTTCCTTCACACGAGGAGTCAGATTGCAGGATGGCAGCCAATCATAAGGCTGCACACCGGGGTTGGGGGGGAATCTGGCTCCTTGGGTGGCAGATGGTTGGAGTCCGATAAGCATCACTGATACTGAAAGTACCTCAGGGCAAAGACCCACAAAGGCCATGCACTTCTAAGGCACGATAATAAACAGCTGCCTGAGGGTGGGTCCTGAGCATCACTGGGTTCATTCCATGTTGTTGTGGCGAGATCCTAGAAAAGGGAACTGTTGAGCCGTGGCACACACCAGCAAAGGGCTCGTGTGCCAGTTGGTAGAAATGCATCTGAAAACAGAGACTGTGCTAGGAACAAGCCATGCCTGGGGGTACAAAGAGGCTTATTGGGGCCACATTACTGGTTAGTGCCGTATCGCATGTGTGTGCCATCTCACCCTAGAACTGCCCTGAGAGGCGAAGACAGGTGCATCTTCCAACATGAGGTCAGCAGTTGTTTTTTTTTGCCAGCATTGGAAACGTGATCAAAAATACTGACTGAATCTTTGCCTGGTCAAAAGCCAGAGCCGCCTCTGTACGTCCCTTCTCCTTGTTCACTGCAGCTGCAAACACTCCCTCCAGGCTCTTGAAGGTGGGTTGGAAACTGGCTGGGCAGCCAAGCCCAGGAAGCAGAGATAAGTGGTGCAAAGTACTAGTTAGAGAGTAGGAATTAGCAGTGTATACCAGGGTCAGTAATAGGTCAATACTAGAAAAGTTCACTGAATCACAGACTGGCTGAGGCTGGCAGGGCCCTCTGGGTCCCTCTGGCTCAGCCCTGCTCCAGCAGGGGCACCCAGGGCAGGGTGCCCAGCACAGCAGTGCTGCCTGATGGGCAGGGGGAGCCTCCCGCGCCCCAGCTGGTGCCCAGTGCCTCTGGTCCTGGCAGTGGCAGCACTGCACAGAGCCTGGCTCCATCCTCTCTGCACCCTCCCTTCAGGTATTTATAGACATTAATGAGACCCCCCCTTGAGCTTCCTCTTCTCCACCTTAGGGCAGGAAGGAGGAGGCTGAATCCAATCTGATCTACACAGCAAACAGTTATGCACCATTTAAGAAAAGAGAACATTAGAGTTTAATAGATTCTGTTTTATAACCGTTTTCAGACCTCTTTCACTCCCAGCTGCTCCCAGACTACTGGGAGAGCAATCATTTCTCTTTGTGAATGAAATTTTTATTATTTCAAGATACATATTCATTAAAAATGTAAATTGTGAAGCATCGCCACAGCTGTACGAAGAGAACAGTCCAAACACCATCCCAGGCAATGAGGAACTATTTCTGATGGCTTGTTTCTTGGCAGATGAAAGTTCAGATAAAAGAAAACCTGACTAAATGCAAAATAAGATATATTTTTTTCTTTCGTTTCTTAGCTCTGGCATTGGCAAAACTAAAAGCCTCCCTAAAAGTTCTTCTCCATGGGTGACTTCTTCTTCACATAGACAGAAGTCTAATTTAGCTGATAGAAATAGAAAAAAAGGCTTCCAGATTCTGCTCAGACTAACAAAGACTTTGAGACCCGATCCATCATATACACACACCAACAGTGACTCAGCTTTGACTCCCTTTGGGTCTTGTCTGCATGTTCCTTGAGCAGCTAGGAGGTGAAGGTGCAGCCAGTGCAGACACTGTCCATGGGCTGCCAGAGTTTCTTCATCTCCTGCCCACTTGGGGCAGCTAGGATGGAGAACAAGTCTTATTTTCTTCCAATTTCTTTAATTGCTCACACGCTGTCATAAGATGGTACCCTATGTCATGCTGGCTGCATTTCTCAAAGCTAAATAGAGATCTCAGCAAAAGTACTAGCAAGACTTAAATATTTAATGGTCAAAAGGAGAGTAAAGTGACAAAAATGACTATAGTGACACCTCAGCTTCACACATCTACAGCAGTAGCGATGAAAACATGCATTTCGGAAGTCTGGATTGTTTCATATTCCCCAGGAGACAGTGCCCAAACCCTTTCACCCTGTACTCCTAAGGTGCACCATACGTGCTGGTCTGGAAACGCAGCCTAAAGCTACATGGTTTTTACTGCTGTTGCTGTGGACTTTGAGAGTGAAGCAATAGAAAGTACACATTGCAGCAAACAAAACCCCAACAATACACACTGGATGGCTGTTCTGAAAGATCACAGGCTGCAGCAGTACCTCCGAGGTCTCTCTTAGTTCCTTTGAGCCTTTGAAACTTTAAATATTTATGTTTCCTGTTTCTGCCAGGTCAGCAGGAATAGTTCTTATGGGGTCACTGGTATGATGCCGTAGTTGATGCAAGACAAATATTACCTCCAGACTCAGAGACTGTTACCTGAAAAGCCAAAGAAAGTCAAAAAGATTCTTTTTTTTTTTTTTTCACTTCGATGATTATACTGATAATTTTCAAGATTTTCTACCTATCCCAAAGGTTTTTAGCTAGTTCTGCTCTTTTATCCTTCTGTATTCTCAGTTAAAGTTACAAACCAAGCCCTGGTAAAATCCGAAATCCTTGTTGAAACCAGGCAGAACATTCACCTCCCACTTCAGAAGTCATTGACTGCCAAGTGCAGCCACCAGTGCTGTATGTTGGACCTTTTGAGTCTCCTGCTGTTATCTACTGAAAGTTGCTTTCTCTGCTAAAGTATGCTCAGTCTCTCTGGTATTGTCATGCTACCAGCATTTCTTTTTAACACAGTTTCAGCCCTAGCCCTCAGCATCAGTGTAATTTAGCACACTAAGGATTGTATGGCACTCATGGCAGTGAGTTACAAGAAGATGCATGTTCAGACGAACTGAGCCATGATTTTTTAACTTGAATTATGTAAAGAAATAAGTCACTATCTTTTCTCAATCAAGAAGAGTAGTGCATTTTTTTTAATTATTATTATTTTTGCAGTTTCCCTCAGGAGTTCAGATCCATAACCAGAAAAATCAGAAGTCCAAACTTCAAGGATTTTTAAACAGCAAAGCTGACATTTTTGTCTCTCGTGTTAGGAGTCTCTGGGCAGTTATGCAAGCTTTCCTATCATGCAGCAGAGCTTTTGCACCCAGACTGCAAAATGAGGCTGTGAACTGATATTCCCCGGTTTACAGAGCTACCGCAACACAACTTCCTCCATTATATTAGAGGAACCCCTTGAAATCCTTGGTTTGATTTCACAATAAGCTTACAAAAGTTTATCTGCAAGGACCTGTCAGTCAGTTAATCACTCTCTTCACTCCTGCTTCCAGCAGAACTGAGCAACTATTTCCAAGTGAATTCTGCATTTCATCACTTGCAGCCTCTTCTAGGTATATAATTATTTCGTCAAGTTTATTTAAATGTGCAGTTTGCTGTTCCAAATCATACCTTGCTGTGCTGGGTCTGGCTGGGACAGAGTTAATATTCTTCATAGCAGCCAGTATGGTGTTGTGGTACAGAATGGTGAACAAATGAGTGTGGTGCTCCTGAAGCACTTTTCCAGCATGAACTGCTCCCTGACTCAACAGTTAAAACCTCCAAAATGTAACTCCTCCAAAGCCAAATATGCCAAAGCAACTAATTCTATACGGGTGCTGCTCCAGCGAGGTAGGAACGTTTTCCTGTTCACGTGTCCTCTAATAAATTTCCTTGAAGAAAACATTTTTAGGATCCAGGTATCGAATGTTCCCAATACAAACTTATCAACAGGTATTTAAAGACTAAGTTTTATGGTTACACTGGAGCACAAATACTAGGACCCCACCAGCACAACACATCTAACCCCATCAGCATCAACACTTATAACACAAGTACAAGCATCCTGAATGCATTCTAGCTCAAATCCTACACTGGTGCCAATCCCAACACAAGAAACATTTCTAATATGCAACACATCCACAGCAGACACTTCTTCACACAGATGTGCAGCCGCAGCAGTAGAATAAAACCTATACAGCAGGGCATGATTCACTGTTTCAGTACTAGCACTGAGAGCTTTACTCCCTCCTCCTTTACTGAGCCTCTAATTCGCTGATAGCAGAGTGCTCACTTCAACCAGAAGGACTCCTGCATCCAAGGTTCTGACACAGATCTGCCCAGCTTGCTCTGGGGCTGTGAACTGAACAGAGATGCTCCTGCTCAGTTCTCAGCTGCAAGTTGAGTCAGGGAGATTTTTTTGGAAGAGCTTTTAGTACACGCCAACCATAGCAGTTCAGGTCACAGGACTGATGACAGTGTCTGAAACCAAGTGACAGAAGCACCCGAAGTGGCCTGAGAGCAATGGTAGCAAAAGTTATTTGCACCGTTGTTCTGTGCTGCTGTGTTCCTTTAACTGATTTTCAGAAGACAACCTTCTCCTGGATTCTGGTAAAAGATTTCGCAGCAGCTGTCCCAGCTGAACCTTGGACTCTACAGGAAAATATGGAGTTGGGGTTAATCCCTGCCCCCCTCCTGCCTCACGTCCCTCAAGATACAGCCAACCCACCAACCAAAAAACCACATCAGAGCCACCTCACCCCGCACAGGCTCCCCTGCCCGGCATCACCTTCCCCTCCCAGCGCCGCCCGCTCCAGCCCTGCTGCCGGGCGCGTTTCGCTGTCTCGGCTTGCCACCGTGTGGCGGAGGCACGCACTGGCCCTCGTCCGGGGGAAGCATCCCGCGGGGAGTGCGTCAGCAGGGGACGGGAAGGACGGCAAAAAGCCTGCGGAGCTCAGAGGAGCTTCCTCCTTGCGGGGTACTGCGGCTCTAAACCACAGGAACACCCCCGCGGCGGTGCTCGCGGTGCTGGCACATGCCTCCCTCAAGTCGCCCCAGGGGCAGCAAGAGATTCGTGCAGGAGTGAAACTAGCGTGGCAACGTAACCTAGAGGGGGACGGGGTACAGAGGGAGGGAACTGAGGATAAAACCGTTCCCATGGTAGAGATGGGGACAAAGTTGCACTGATGTTGCTTAGAGACGCACGGAGCCAACCTGACGCAGCACGGGGAGGCACAGGGCTAGTCTGAGCTCAGGTGCAGGAGCAGGTCTGATTCACAGCTGCAAAGATGGGAATTGAGTTGGAATAACGACACACAGAGAGGAAGAGAGATCTTTTGGGCAAGAACAAATAAGAATGGAGCTGCCATGAGAGAACAAAGAGGAATTCAGCTCATGCTCTTGTACAGGAGAAGAGAAGATCTAAGAGCATACAGGTGAGTTAAAAACGTGGAAGATGACCAGCAGAGACTGCCTTAGGTTCCAGCTTGTTCCTCCATGTGGGGCCGCCCCATTCTTGCTGCATTTTGCTGCTGGGCTCCATCCATCCGTGCAAAACCCACCAGTCTCAGGAGGCGCGCCCAGTAGTCTTCCAGTCTCCTCCATCTCCTTCTGCAAGGCAGAAGTGAGCCAGGCATGCTCCTTCCTTCGTTCTCCTCCTCCCCTTGGAGGACTTTGTCAAATCACTACAATTTCTGGCCAGTAGCCTACACATTTTATAAATTGAAGTAACATGCAGGAAGTTTGTTTTCCGTGTCCTATACATACAAATGGCACAGAAGAAATCATTTCTAGATAGCAAACTCATCTTAATCATTTATTATATGAGCTACATACCACAGAAGTCTGTGAAGGTTTTATTGAGTTCTTCTTAATCCTTTTAACAGGAAAACACTGAAATATTTTTATACGTGAATTATTAACACTGCTATTTATAATGCTTTAGACTCCAGAACTGTGTAATGCAGGGTGTACAGTAATATTAGGAAAGGTGAAGCAGTAAGAAAGAAGTAGCAACCTTTTTGGCAAGGCCTGGCAGAGTTTTCCATGGAAAACTGTTGCATTTTCAGCTACAAAGACAAATTGAGCAGCAGCTTCAGTGAACAATTAATCAGGACAATATCTGGCATGTGGTCTGTGTACGTAAGAAAAAGGGATCGGTTTTAAACATTGCCCTGCACAATGCATGTGCAAGAATAATATCTAGGTCTTCAAAATCAAACATATTATGAGATCATTCCTAGACACCAGAGATGAAGATGGATACAGCATTTTGCAGGGCAAATGAATGCCATTTGGAGTGGTTTCCCTTCAGCTGGTAATGCACACAGTCATCCCACACAAATGCCACACAGGTCAGCTTCTATTTTAAGAAGAGAACAAGAGCAGCCTCACCACAGCAGGTATAACAAAACTTAAAAGTAGCCACCCATCTCTTCACAACTTGAAATCCATAAAGCAAACATCTGCAAACAGATGTTTGAAAAATTTAAAACATTACAATGCTCCAGTCGCAAGTCACAAGCAGAGATTACACACAAGGCCTTTCAAAAAGTATTTCTGTAGCATTGCATTCCCTCCATGCAGGACTGCAACAATCAAGTTTCCGCATTGCTAGCTACACAGCTGCAGGTAGAGCAGGAAGACTTCACACTGTTCATGTGTAGTCCAAGATGAGGCTCTTGGGCCAAGGGCTATCCTTCCCCCTGGGGCTGATGCAGCAATACGTTGCATTCTGGCATGCCAGCACTAGACTTCAGCAGGTCTTACAGGCAGACTGTGCAATTAACAAGCTAGATCTGGCTCTTATATAAACGAGAGGGAAGGGAGATTCATGAAGACAAGCAATTAGTAGCTAAAGGCAACCCATGAACAGACTCCTTTGAGTGAAATTCAAAAGCAGAGTGATTTTGGCAGCAGCAGCAGGAGAACAGTTGGAATTAAGTGAACTTTAACAGAAGCTGGTAAGGACTACCTTCTGTCACTGAACATCTGGGGAAATGAGGCGAAAGGATGGCTTGGGTAACTTGGGAGCTCTGACAGGAAAGAAACAGTCTTCATGTTTTACCATCCTCATCCGACAAGCTGGAAGATTTGTCTTATTGAAAACAAAACAAAACCCTAGTAACTCATGCTGAGACACTGACACTCCGGTGGGTCGGCTGCTGTTTGCACAGTAGTTACCGCCAGCTCTGAGGTTCTTGATGAATCGGTACCTGTGTGAGCAAAAGAAGAATTTTAGAGCAGAGCTTGCAGCTCCCGTTCTGCTTTCATCCTCACGGTGTCCACTTGGAACCTGGGATGTCTTGCACAACACGTTTGACCGAGGAGCTCTCTGCATCACCCCCCCAGAATATCATGTCCTTGCAGAGTAGCAAAGGTGCTAGCTGCCAGGAAGTGAGAGCAGAAGTAACAGCTGCTTGCAAAGTACCTGGAATGGACCATCTAACTCTAATACTGAAGATGGGGAGAGGCTCTTGCGCAAGGGCATGTAGTGATAGGACAAGGGTCATGGTTTTAAACTAAGAGGGGAGATCTAGATTAGACACTGGGAAGAAGTCATTCTCCATGAGGGTGGTGAGGCCCTGACCCAGGCTGCCCAGAGCAGCTGTGGATGCCCCGTGCCTGGCAGTGCTCAAGGCCAGGCTGGATGAGTCCTGGGCAGCCTGAGCAGGGGGAGGTGTGGCAGGGGGGTTGGAACTGGATGGCCTTCAGGTGTCCCTTCCAACCCCAACCATTCGATGACTCTATGGTCAGTGCAGACACCAGTATTCCCTTTTCAGGAAAAGCTGAGCATGAGCCAGCAGTGAGCCCTGCTAGCCCAAAGGGCCAACTGTACCCTGGGGCCATCAGGCCCAGCGCTGCCAGCCGGGTGAGGGAGGGGATTGTCCCGCTCTGTTCCGTGGCTCAGAAACCCCTCCATAAGGTGGGTACCACCCCTCAGCTGCCAAACTGACCAGCCCCAGAGCAGCGTGCCTTGCTATGTTCCTGCATAGCCAGTGATATCCAGGTAACTGTTAAATTTGCATTCTTTCTTACTGAATTGCAACCTATTTTTCAGCTAAACTGCAGCTACCTTTGATCTGAAATACCTTGGAGCAGGTTGGACTAGATGACCTCCAGAGGTCTGCTGTTCTATGGTCTACTGTCTAGGTGACTTGGACCTTACTGCATTCAGGAAAATGCTCAGAAACCAGCAATCCTAGTATGTTTTATTAGATGGTTGAAAGCCGCTTATAACTAAATTGAACCTCAGGTCAGGTGAACATGAAATCATCTCTGCAAAACAGTGAGACTATTGATTCCAGAATGCTTGGCATTGGTATAAGCTGTCTTGCAGAAAAAAAAAAAAAACCTTCTGTGGGAGAAGAAGCCAGACTCTGATGTTCACTCTGCTTAAGTTGTTCCAGATTATCCTTCCTTCTCAACACTTCTTATCCTGATGTCTTTGAAGAAGACAGAGTTCTTTTTTTTCTATTAAAATTCTGCTTGGCTTCCACATCCCACTGGCACCTGTGGCTCCAATGCAGACCACGATGAAAGAAGGACACAGGGCTTTTGACAAGACATTTGACGGTAGCTCAGGAGATCTGGAGTCAGCTCTTAACTCTACAGTTTATTGTATAGGACACAGGCTACAGTGGCCTGCAATTATGCCCCACATTGACAGTGAGAAAATATATGCTGTCACTCACATACCTGTCATTGCTATTTGTTTTTTGTGTTCTTCAGAGTTAAAATGAAACAGCCATAAGGGACGCAGTATAGCAACTCCTAATTTTCCATATGGCCTCCAGTACAAAGAAAATTAAAATAACTTTTGGTCATTCGTAGTTTTTCAAAATCAAAGGAGCAGAAAAAGATACTTTAGACCTTGCTAAAAATTCTTACAAACACCATATAGAAAATTATATTTAAAAAAAAAAAAAAAAAAGATGAGAAATGGAATGTAGCTCTTATCTCTCTTCCAGTATTAGAAAACATCTATACAAGTATAAATAATTAATACTAGTTGGTCTTTCAGAGACACATTGATTTAACATCACAGACGCTGATAAATCATTCAAGTCAGATAATGGATTTAAAGGGAGCTTACCCTGCTCAGGTAGCTGCTTCTGGGTTTCAGTCGCATTCATTTGATTTTGCTGGAAATCTCTTTTAGAAGGCCTTTCAAATCAGAGAGCTTAAGAAATAAAAAGAAGAAAAAGAAAGAAAAAACTTTGTTTGTATTTAATCAATCTAACCCATTCCAACAGATGATTGCAGCTCAGGATGAGGGGAAGAGATCAGAAGCAGCAAGCAGTTACAAGTACCTTAGAATACCCTAGATCATACATAACTTTGAAAATGCCATGCAATATCAGCAGCAATCAGGCATGAAACCCCTATCCTGAACTCTTGTTTACCTGGCTACCCTGTGGATGCTGTTACTCAGGAGGCAATAACTGCTCTTTGAATTCAGTAATCACAAAGTGGCGGCAAATGAAGCAGTGTTAATGTTGCTTAGTAGTAATACTAATAGAAGCGTTACTTAGAAGTGATACTAATAAGTAAGATGAGTTATGACTAATTGCCTCTCCAAATACCATCTCAAATACAATAGTACTTGAAAGGAGGCTCCCAATTACAGCTTTCAGCAATGCAATTAATGCAGTGAGCCCTCTCACAGGTGTAATTTAGCTGTTTAACAAGCAGGTATCACAGCATCTAAAAGCTCCGCTTTATACCCCATCTCCTTTTGCTTCTTCAAAGCACAGATGACTGATTGGCGTAGTTTTGTGGAGCCAATCTACCTTAAAAGAGCGGGGTTTCTTTAATACCCGTTTCCTTTAGCACCTGCTATACATACACCCAGAGAGGTCAAACCAAGGAACAGTTTCTGACAGTGTGATTTGGAGACAGTAAGATCTTATTCCCTTGGGAAGTCACTGGGATTTTTCAGGGAAAAAAAAAAAAAAAAAAAAGTGCTTCGGAGAGATCATTCTCACACATGCATCTGCCTTCCAATTCTAGAGCAACACATGTACTGTTAAGGAAACAACGGCCTCTTCTCCCAGGTAACTGATGATAGGACAAAAGGTGATGGCCTCAAGCTTTGCCAGAGGAGGTTCAGGAAGGATATCAGGAAAACCTTCTCCAAAAGAGCGGTCAGACATTGGAACAGGCTGCCCAGGGAGGTGGTGGAGTCACCACCCCTGGAAGTGTTCAAGAAACGGCACTCAGAGTTCAGTGGGCATGGTAGTGTTGGGTAGACAGTCGGACTAGATGATCCTAGAGGTCTTTTCTAACTTGTTCAACACAGAACTTGTTGGTTCTGTGATTCTATATAGCTTCAACACAGGATGTCTCTGAAACAGATGAGAACTGGTCATTTAAATCATGGAATCATAGAATGGTTTGGGTTGGAAGGGACCTGAAAGACCATCCAGTTCCAACCCCCCTGTCATGGACAGGGACACCTCCCACTAGATCAGGTTGCTCAGAGCCCATCCCGCCTGGCCTCGAACTCTTCCAGGGAGGGGGCAGGCACAACCTCTCTGGGCAACATGTTCCAGTGCCTCACCACTCTCACTGTAAAGAATTTCTTCCGGACATCTAGCCTAAATCTCCCCTCTTCCACTTTGTGGCCATTATCCCTTGTCCTGTCACTCCATGCCCTTCTAAAAACTCCCTCCCCAGCTCTCCTACAGGCTCCCTTCAGGTATTGGAAGGCTGCTATCAGGTCCCCCCGGAGCCTTCTCTTCTCCAGGCTGAACATCCCCAACTCTCAGCCAGCCTTCATAGGGGAGGTGCTCCAGCCCTCTGATCATCTTTGCGACCCTCCTCTGGACCCCCTCCAACAGCCCAATATCCTTCTTGTGTTGGGGGCCCCAGAACTGAACGCAGTACTCCAGGTGGGGTCTCACAAGTAGAGTAGAGGGGCAGGATCACCTCCCTTGCCCTGCTGGTCACACTTCTCTTGATGCAGCCCAGGATGCTGTTGGCCTTCTGGGCTGCAAGTGTACATTGTCGGTTTCATCAACCAACACCTTCAAATTCTTCTCCCCAGAGCTGCTCTCCAGCCATTCTCCGCCCAGCCCGTATTTGTGCTTGGGATTGCCCTGACCCAGGTGCAGGACCTTACACTTGGCCTTCTGTAGCATGGGCCCACCTCTCCAGCCTGTCCAGGTCCCTCTGGATGGCATCCCTTCCCTCTAGCATGTCAACGGCACCACACAGCTTGGTGTTGTCCGCAGACCTGCTGAGGGTGCGCTCCATCCCACTGTCCATGTCACCAACAAAGATGTCAAACAGCACTGGCCCCAGTACCGCTCCCTGAGGGATGCCACTTGTCACTGGTCTCCATTTTGACCTTGAGACATTGACCACAACTCTCTGGGTGCGACCATCCATCCAGTTCCTTATCCAGCGAGTGGTCCGTCCATCAGACCCATGCTTTTCCAATTTAGTGACCAGGATGTCATGTGGGACAGTGTCAAATGCTTTACGCAAGTCCAGGTGGATGTCATCAGTTGCTCTTCCCTTATCCACTGATGCTGTTGCTCCATCATAAAAGGCCACCAAGTTTGTCAGGCACGATTTGCCCTTGATGAAGCCCTGCTGGTTGCCACCAATCACCTCATCTTCATTTTCCATGTGCCTTAGTAGATCCTTCAGGAAGATCTGCTCCATGATCTTGCCAGGCACAGAGGTGAGACTGACTGGCCTGTAGTTTGCTGGATCTTCCTTTTTTCCCTTCTTGAAAACAGGGATGATGTCTCCCCTTTTCCAGTCAGCAGGAACTTCACCAGTTCCCGCAGGTTAATTAACTAAAGATTTCCCCACCCTAAAACATGTGTGGACCATTCTCTATTTACCTAGCAGGTGTTGCCTGTGCTGTCTGTATCACCATCGGGACCGCCACAATATCTGGACTGCCATTCCATTTTATAAGCAGAGATTAAACTAATAAGAATGAGGAATTATCATTCGCCTTCAGAACTAGAGGCTAAACTTGACAGAACATGTGTTTGAGAAGGGTATATTCTGTGTAATGCCTCTCCTTCCCACTGTTTCAAGGGCTGTATAACCAGCTGAATACTACAGTTTTGTAGGTAAATGTTTTTACTGCTGTCCATCCAGCAAAGAGTACTGTAAAACACTTCTCCAATGCTAAGTAAGCATCTTTCCACTTCATTTTCCAGCACAATATGAAGCTATGTATAGAATCAAAGGCACAAAGGAGCACATTAAAGAAGTACAGTGAAAACGGGGTCCTGGTGGTGTTAACAAAGACTGCAAATGGTCCTTGCTGACGGCCATTGTCCACTACTTGCTTTACTCGACACAGGCACATCCCCCAGAGCAGCATGAAACAGGTACCTTTGCATCCAGTTGTCTAAATCGATGATGCACCATCCTGAAGACAGAAAGAGGACACAGGAGAGAGGGCTGAGTCCAGGTATGGAAGAAGTCTTGGCCAACCACCCTTCCTCTGCAAAACCATCCAGAACTGCCTTGCAAAACTTCCCCTGTAGCTAAGACACCTACTCCTCATTGGCCTTCAAATTTAAAACATCAGTTTTTGTATTTAACATATCATCCAATGCTGGGTGCATTTGTGTACTCAGCATAAATATGTATTTGTGAACGGCAATGTCCAGAGGAGGGGCAGAGAATTATGGAAGACTCTGGTCTTTCCCACCTGTTCTTATCAGCTCTTCCCTTACATTCAGTTTAGGGAAATTCTGAAGATCTTGAAAGCCAGCTACAAAATTAAGCCATCAGACATAGCAGGTAACTGTTGCTGCTTTCTAGCTTTCTTGAATTTCTTTCCTCCTATACTATTACTCCAAAGATGCTGGGATCGATCTCAAAGATAATCAAAGCATCACAGTGAGGTGGTCTTAGCATTTCACCAGCCCCATCAACTATTTCTGAAGCCAGTATGTAACAACTGATTAAAAAATATATATATATATTTTGCTTAAATAAAAAAGCAAGTTTACACTGACTTTATTTATATACTCATTAGAGTTTGTAAAAGTTTAGAGCTGCTGAAAACTTGGTATCACTAAAAATATTCAACAGACAGCTAATAGAATGAAGAAAAAGAAGGGGAGACATACTCTTCTGATACATCACTTGCTTTGGTATTGATTTTGACAAGGTAGTTCTCCTTCATGACAGCTTCCCATGACAGAGTTTCGTTGTCCTCATTTTTTGAGCCTGGAAAATGTACGTGAAAACAAAACAAGGAAACACTCGATTCAGTCCATTTGTGTCTCCAGTGCCAAGATGCAGAAATGCTGGGCTAGCGATTGCATTCCGAGCTAATGATCACCTTCCCTGCGTACAGAGCACTCACAGTCCCTCCCTCCCACCTGTGAGAAAGCTTTGAGAAACATGACACTAATGCATTTTACTGCATGCTCCTGGCGATCAGGGTTGATTCAAAAAATCCAAAAGTCTCTCTGAATTTTATAGGTCTTGGTTAGCGCGGGTGCTTTGTGAGATGGCAGCCATTCCACCAGGCATAGGACATTCCAGAAAGTTCCTATGTGGCTTTCAACTTTCTATTTGTATCCACTGTTTCTACATTTTCCCATACTGGATTGTCAAGAGTAACGTCTGTTAAGAACTTGTATGACTTATCATTGAATTAAAACATTTTGAAATGCTGAAATACTGTCTCCTCTAAAAAGCATCTCCTGCTGATGCTGTAAATTAAAGAATGACAAAGAGCTAGACACACTTTGAGGCATCAAAGTTCCCTAGGATAATATTTCTGCATTTTGTCCTGTTCCAACTGGATTAGCACAAACCACATGGGTCTTAAGAATAAAAAGTTAGCTACATTTTTTTCCCTCAAAATTCAGCACAAGGTCTGTATATCAATTTTAGGCTCGTCTGTTGGCAACTCCAGTGCTGCTCTCTAATGAGGCATCGGTGTTTTTGTACCTTCAGCAGCAGTTAATTCAATTAAATCACAGAGGTGTGCAGGTACGCATCTGTCATGCCAGACTCAGAAATAGTTTTAGCTCAAAAACTGAAAAATAGGAATAGAACTGAGGCATTCACATGAGGAATAATAGGAAATGGTATTAAAAAATTATCCACTGCTTCTTTTGGGTTCAATAAATCTGTTTCACATGGCACACAGCTTCAATATCGACACCACAGGGCACAACCATCCCTCTTCAGCATCACATAGTCACAGAGCATGACAGTAACACCAATTTGAGAATAAAAGCTCTGAACTGTGTTTCTCCTACACATATACACACTCCCCCCAGGGAAGCCTACAACAAAAGAATTTTGTGCTACAGGAAAAGCTGCCAGGGAAGTTCCAAAGCCTGGAATTACTG